>OZ024914.1:1360194-1773789 GCA_964017125.1 Flabesymbios commensalis
ATATATATATATGTATATATATATATATATATTTATTATACCTACCTATTAATTTGTACTTTACTTTTTAATTAGAAATGTACATATTGTATTTTGAATTTGTATATATGTTTTAGAGGGCCCATTGCAAATTAGCAATTAAATTTGCTAAATGGTTACCCTCTTGAAATAAAGTTTATTATTATTATTATTATCATTATTATTATTATTAGTCAGAAAGTACGTTGGACATTGCATTGTGAATAAAATCCAAGATGGCCGCCATTTGTGCAATGAATAAATTGATATCATTTTTGACAGAATAGAAACACAATCATAATTTTGGGGTGTACCATAGAGTTTTCAAGCATGTCTGAGATAGGGAGGTGGCCAGAGCGCATATTAGTCACTGCATTGTGAGTAAAATCCAAGATGGCTGCCATTTGTGCAAGGTCAAAACAATATATTCATATAATTTTAAACAAAATAGAAGGAGCGTCACGATTTAGATGTATGCCGTTGGTTTTCCAGGTCTTGCCGATTTAGTTGTGTGGCCAGAGAGTGATTTTACATTTGACAAGGTGACGGTCAAACAAATTTCGTGTCAAACAATTTTTTTATAATTTTAGACAAAATAGAAGGAGATTCATGACAGAGCAGGAAATATCTATAAGTAGAAGTAACATATATTAGCGTCAACCATATGGGTTTCAGATAGGTAGCCCGACATGTGACCATATTGGTGTCATTTAAAACAACCTTTGAGATGGTCGATGAAGTAAAAACCGAGATGGCGGCCAAAAGACAAGCAAACGGAGACATGGCCGTGCAAGAAATGTGTATAACCTTTTCCGGAATTAGGAGTCTATCACAGGGTTTTCAGGTACACCTCCTGACATGATCAGATATTTTTTAGAGATGATCAATGTGTTTAAAACCATAATGGCCACGACATAATGTCACGACTTGAAGAAAATGTAGGCCTATATAGCTTTTGCTGAAATGGATATAGATGGATGGTTTTGGTGGCTATAATATGTTTTTTTTAGATATGCTAGACATTGTAGCGTGATCATAAAGAACGCAATACATGGTAAAGGGGTAAATATATTGGCCAGTAGGAAGCCGAATTGGGTACCACGTGGCCGTGATAGGAGAATATTTTGGTAAGCATACCGCTTCCCTCGCTTGGATAACGCATTGTACATGTTGTAGATATCGAATACAACATGCAGACTGGTCCTGGAACAAACTGTTAAATCTACGGAAAAGACATTTTGAAGTACTTTTTTAAGGTTTAAAATCCATCAAATTATTAAATGATCTAACGTTTTATACGAAATTAAAACAATTATTGCCACATTTCTTATTATTGTCATGCTGTGCATTTTTCGATATAGCAAGGTGCCTACTATTAGACATAGTTTCGGTTTCGTTGCAGAAAATTCTTTGTCTATTCCTAGAAAACGCTTATTCCAAAATTCAATATGCATTTAGAAGCATTGTTTTGTATTTCTTTGTCTACAAACTGTTAGGTAGCGAGGTCATGTGGAGCTTGATATAGTGTTGCACAAGGATTACCTTTTCTGTTTGATTGGCTCGATAGTTTAGCCACATATAGTTTTAAGACCTGCAAACTGTGGTAAACTCTTGGTTATTCACAATGATTCATTAACTGAACATACATAATCTCTCTGAAATTATTAGATAATTGACGAATTTCGTGACAGATAAGCTGCCACTTGACTGTGACAACCAAATTTTCAGTGCTGCCACAACTCCCCCATGTCTGTTGATGATGACCACCAGTTTGGTCTGTAGCAACGAGCTGTCCCGTTATAAAACACTGCAATATTTTATTTTACATCTGAAACTTGCATGTTTAAAAATAAAAATGTGAATGTAAGCAGTCGTTCTAATTGAAAACGTGATTGAATTACTCCCTTTATGTCTTGAAAGATATAACACAATAGTGTTTGTGATAATAATTTTAAGTTCCGAGCCGACGCTAAAAAGCCGGATTCAATTCCCACAAAAAGGACCTCAAATAACCACAAAACCTGACATTTTATTATTATTATTATTATTATTATTATTATTATTATTATTATTATTATTATTATTATTATTATTATTATTATTATTATTATTATTATTATTATTATTATTATTATTATTATTATTATTATTATTATTATTATTATTATTATTATTATTATTATTATTATTATTATTATTATTATTATTATTATTATTATTATTATTATTATTATTATTATTATTATTATTATTATTATTATTATTATTATTATTATTATTATTATTATTATTATTATTATTATTATTATTATTATTATTATTATTATTATTATTATTATTATTATTATTATTATTATTATAATATCTAAAACGTCAGAGCCATATACCACCAATAGTTTCCAGCATGTCTGTCTATCTAACGTGACCATATTAAAATATGGACTATTCCCATCTCTGTTGGCCTATTTTTGATAATACCAGAATGTCAGCCATACCTGAGAACACTATGATCAACGCTAAACTCATTGATCAATCTCAATTCCTGTTAAAGTTATACATATTCTGTGTTCGGTCGTGGCTCTATGGCGGCTCTCAAATGACGGCTACATGTATATAGCTCTGAATCCTAATGAAAAGTAACACATAATTTGTGCCCTATCATGGACGGCCATTTTGTTTGTCTAATGACCGCAATCTTAGTATATAGACTGTCTAAAATTATGTTTGCCAGTCACAGGGGCATAGATAAAAAGATCCTACACGGTTGTTACCAAAATCACGAGTCTGCTTCAATTCTGTTGACAATTATATTAATTTTTGGTTTTCACAAATGGCGGCCATCTTGGATTTTACCCATAATGCAATAGGTAAAGTCCGTTTCAGCCACACCACTATGGTAGACACCGAAATTATGCTTTTACGTCTATTCTGTCGAAAATGATGTCATTTTATAGATTAACCTTGCAGAAATGGAGGCCATCTTGGATTTTACCCACAATACAATGTCTAAAATAATTTCTTGCAACACCATTATGTCGGGCATATCTGAAAAATCCATGGTAGATACCAAAATCATGAATCTGCTTATATTCTATCGAAAATTATATCAATTTAATCTTTGACCTTGGACAAAACGGCGGCCATTTTGGATTTTTACGTTTCACGTCAACACTTTTAAAAAATTAAGAGGGCTGCTGGGCTAATGTTGATTAATGGGCCTTATGGGAGTGACATGCAAAATTTGGCGCTTTTATCTGCCAAATATCATTTTTTTGCTAAGCTACCTGACTATATGGGTCTACGGCCGATAGAAATAGTTCACTCTTCCAGCGCGAGGATCGTCTTTAGACGTCAGAATCTGACGTCTACAGACGTCAGATTCTGCCGTTTTAGACCAACTTCATACGCCAGAATCTGTCGTCTGTAGAGGTCAGAATCTGACGTCTACAGACGTCAGATTCTGCCGTTTTAGACCAACTTCATACGCCAGAATCTGTCGTCGACAGACGTTAGATTCTGACATATAAAGATGGTGCCCGCACTGAGAGGGTCAATGTAGGTTTATTTGTTAATCAGATCGGGGATGACGGGTTCGCTTCTCCCTTAGAGGACACCTCAGTACAAACAGACGCCGTCCTCATCAGCCTCAATGAGGTAGAGTGTGCCCTGCCTCCCTCACCTGTGAGGACCACACGACCTGGTGAGGGTCCTGGTGTGATCAGGTAGGTCAACACCATCTTAAATCACAGAGGCGAAGCCAGAACTTTGAAAAAGGGGAGTCGGATTAGTTATCAAACAATGACTTTTAGTTTTTAGTTTTCTTAAAGTAAAATGACATGGTCAGTAAGACTGATATGAAACAGGGATCATAACATTTGTGAATCGAAAAAATCAACATTTTCCATGACACTGAACTGCAATCTCCGCATGAAGGCCAGAAATGACTACCAGAGGTCATCGTGAATCATATTAAAATTCCGATAGTTCTCTGTAGCACAAGTAGTTTGTTATAGAGGTCATCCAAGATGATGTGCAAAACAATCGCCTCAAAGGAATTTCACAAAGAATATGGCATTAAAACTGTAATCTATTCGTGATTTGGTCAAATAAATTTGTAATCGTAGTAAATGTAATAACTATTTAGTTTTTGTTAGTTTAACAATGTTCTGTGTCTCTTCTTTAGAAAACATGTTTGCCATATGCTTATATATTTCCCTAATGACAGATAGAGTTACAGTTCAGTATCCTGTTTATTATAATCAATATATGTATATTTTTCTTCAGTCTACATGTTCAGTGTGATTTTTTTTCAGACATGGTTGGCATGTACATGTCAGTAATGATGGTCAGAGATCTCATGGTTACTGTGTATGTTGTTTTTTTGTAGACATGGCTGGCATGTACATGTCAGTAATGATGGTCAGAGATGTCATGGTTACTGTGTATGTTGTTTTTTGTAGACATGGCTGGCATGCACATGTCAGTAATGATGGTCAGAGATCTCATGGTTACTGTGTATGTTGTTTTTTTGTAGACATGGCTGGCATGTACATGTCAGTAATGATGGTCAGAGATCTCATGGTTACTGTGTATGTTGTTTTTTGTAGACATGGCTGGCATGCACATGTCAGTAATGATGGTCAGAGATCTCATGGTTACTGTGTATGCTGTTTTTTGTAGACATGGCTGGCATGTACATGTCAGTAATGATGGTCAGAGATCTCATGGTTACTGTGTATGCTGTTTTTTGTAGACATGGCTGGCATGCACATGTCAGTAATGATGGTCAGAGATCTCATGGTTACTGTGTATGTTGTTTCTTGTAGACATGGCTGGCATGTACATGTCAGTAATGATGGTCAGAGATCTCATGGTTACTGTGTATGTTGTTTTTTGTAGACATGGCTGGCATGCACATGTCAGTAATGATGGTCAGAGATCTCATGGTTACTGTGTATGTTGTTTTTTGTAGACATGGCTGGCATGTACATGTCAGTAATGATGGACAGGGATTCAGCTCTCATGGTTACTGTGTATGTTGTTTCTTGTAGACATGGCTGGCATGTACATGTCAGTAATGATGGTCATAGATTTAGCTCTCATGGTTACTGTGTATGTTGTTTTTTTGTAGACATGGCTGGCATGTACATGTCAGTAATGATGGACAGGGATTTAGCTCTCATGGTTACTGTGTATGTTGTTTCTTGTAGACATGGCTGGCATGTACATGTCAGTAATGATGGACAGGGATCTCATGGTTACTGTGTATGTTGTTTCTTGTAGACATGGCTGGCATGTACATGTCAGTAATGATGGTCAGAGATCTCATGGTTACTGTGTATGTTGTTTCTTGTAGACATGGCTGGCATGTACATGTCAGTAATGATGGACAGGGATTCAGCTTTCATGGTTACTGTGTATGTTGTTTCTTGTAGACATGGCTGGCATGTACATGTCAGTAATGATGGTCAGAGATTTAGCTTTCATGGTTACTGTGTATGTTTTTTTTTGTAGACATGGCTGGCATGTACATGTCAGTAAGGATGGACAGAGATCTCATGGTTACTGTGTATGTTGTTTTTTGTAGACATGGCTGGCATGTACATGTCAGTAATGATGGTCAGAGATCTCATGGTTACTGTGTATGTTGTTTCTTGTAGACATGGCTGGCATGTACATGTCAGCAATGATGGTCAGGGATTCAGCTCTCATGGTTACTGTGTATGTTGTTTCTTGTAGACATGGCTGGCATGTACATGTCAGTAATTATGGTCAGGGATTCAGCTCTCATGGTTACTGTGTATGTTGTTTCTTGTAGACATGGCTGGCATGTACATGTCAGTAATTATGGTCAGGGATTCAGCTCTCATGGTTACTGTGTATGTTGTTTCTTGTAGACATGGCTGGCATGTACATGTCAGTAATGATGGTCAGGGATTCAGTTCACCTCTGATGGTTACAGTGTACGACGCAACGTGCCTGGTCTGCAAATCTCTGGCAAGCTGTAAAATCAGGGTGAGTGTCTACAGGCATACATTATGCCTACACTCACAAATATTAGGGATAGGTTCAATATATAATTTAAATGCATACATCAAACTGAGAGAAAATACAGGACTCAGGGATTAATTAAGAACTAACAATACTGTTTTAGTTGTAACCAGGTAGTGATTTTCGTCAGTCAGAATTCGATTGTCTCCATAATATATGTTTAAATGCTTGCGATGGCTCAATACATTTTTAAATTATTTTTTTCACAACAATAATAATTTTTTTTAATTTTTTATAACAATTTTTCATGATGAATCATCTGTGACTAAAATGTTATATTATTTATAAAATATTCTTATTAAATATGATGATATTTAATGAATCTAGACTGGACAATAACGGTAAATATAATTATTTTCAGCTGAACAGTTGTCTGATAGAGAACCATTGTTTTGGTCCTGGAGAGGCTGATTCCCGTGACTGGTGCCGCTACTGTAACCCGGACATTAGCTTGGTGTCACTAGTCAACAGAACAGGTAAACTAACCAGACATTAGCCTGGTGTCACTAGTCAACAGAACATGTAAACTAACCCAGCCATTAGCCTGGTGTCACTAGTCAACAGGTAAACCAACGCAATCTCCACCTTTAAATGACAAAATATGTTTCTCTTGCGGAAAATTGTTTAATTAACTCAGTATCTACTATCAAATCTTAGTGTTATTTTGCCCAGTTTAAAACGTGAGTTAAAATGTGTATATATAGACGGGCCTAGAAGGAATGAAATGGGTGTTTAAACATAAAGATTGGCAAACGTTTGATTTAAATTAAATAAATGTGATTATTTTTTGGCCATGAGTGCTAGGCTCACTTCCAACGCACTTGTTAAATACAAATGTTGATATTTTATTAACACTAATACTAATAGTCAATTTATCTCTAACCACTAGAAAATTTCCTTCTTCACAAAAATCAGCAATATTAACACCATTGCTAAAGAATTATTGAAAAATTATCGTCCCGTGTCTAATCTAACATTTGTTTCAATATTACTTGAGAGAATTATAGCAAAACAACTGCATGCTCATCTTTCACTACACTAGCTGTATGAGAAGCATCAGTCAGCATATCGGAAACGCCATAGCACCGAAACGGCATTAACACATGTTCAAAATGACATTGCTATGGATGACAGTCAGGCGACAGTCTTGGTGTTACTTGATCTCTGCAGATGTTGCCACTGTTTACCATATTTGTTGTTGGAGAGATTGAAGCAGTGTGGTATTTCAGGTACAGTTAAGTCTTGGCTCAAATCATATCTGGAAGATAGATCTCGAAAAGTCCACCTTCATGGAAGCAGCTCAGCTTCGTCATCATTAAGATTCGGTGTCCCACAAGGGTACATTAGATCAGTCAGATCCAGTCTTACAAAAGAGGCGACACTGAGGCTTGTTTGTTCTCTGGTGATGCCTCGCCTTGACTATGGAAACATTTCTCTCTATTTCCGAAGGCCTATTGGATAAATTGCAGAAAGCGCAGAAGACTAGTTGTAAAGTGTTTACGCAGTGACCACATCACTCCTCATCTCCGTGATCTGCACAGGCTACCAGTCAGATCCAGAATAAAGTACAAGATCCTTCTGACAACATAGGTCTACTACTACATAGGTCTACCACATAACGACTCACCGACCTACATCTCTGAAATGCTGACTCCTTATACTCCACCAAGAACACTAAGATCTACCCATACGTCTCTGTTGACTGTGCCAAAAACCCAAAACACCGAGACAGAGCATTCTCCTGTGCTGCTCCTAGGATATGGAAGGAACTGCTAATATTTATAAAAATCTGTCTCTTACTTCTACTTTTAAACAATCTATCAAGACTTATCTTTTTACTCGAGCCTATCATTATTATTATTTAAAAACGGGATAAAAAACATCGTGTCAAAATTGAACAGAGCTGTCTGTATTGCTCTGTCATCATTATAGTTATTCAAGAATATACCCATTATGTATTGTTTCAGACAATAAAGCCCCAGTGGTTGACAGACCCCGTGTTATATACAAGCTGGAGGATGAACACCTCACAATGAAACTCTGGGCTCGTGATCCCGAGGATCGTCATGTGACCTTCAGACAGCTCAATGCCACTAACCTTGGGGTGACCTTGACATTAAATGGCACATTAACATGGTCTACTTACAGGTATAACTATCCAATAAAACAATACCTAATACAGTTAGAAGAATTCAAACTCTCTATTTATTTCTGTTTTTAATTGATCAAATGTATTCTCATGATGTCTTATTCACCCATTAAATCCAAACTGTTTGTGTTTTTCATTGGATGAGATGCATTTGTATGTAACAATATTAGCATTAAACTTAATAATAACTGACTAAATGGATAATGTATATTTTTTATTATTTTACAGTAAGGAGAATATGAAGATGCTAGTTACCATAGCTGACGAATGTGGCGCCTCAAACGTTGTGCTGTACACTTTACAAATCATACATTGTAACTGTACAAACGGCGGTCAATGCAGGTAAATGGTGTCAGGGCATGATACATATTGAAAGTTAGAGAAAATACGAAAAATTCCATTAAGGGCGTTATTACCTTGGTCTTATCCCAACTACAGTTTTTTCCAAGGCAAAATCCCCCCCCCCCCCACCACGCTGTAGCCTATCATTTTTAATCAACGTTTTTTAGTATGTCCTATCACGCCTTGGACGCTCAATCATAATTGATATAACGTGTACTTAGGGTACGTGATAATAAGCTACTAAGCACAGACGAATGTCTCCCCATATTTTTTTAAACATAGGTGTTTTACCTATATTCTTTTGTATTGTTTGTGTGTTTTACCAGTGTCTTGTATTGTTTGTGTGAGTGTTTTACCAGTGTGATTTTGTATTGTTTGTGTGAGTGTTTTACCTGTGTGTTTTTTATTGTTTGTGTGGGTGTTTTGCCACTGTGTTTTGTATTATTGTGCAAGTGTTTTACCAGTTTGTTTTTTACTGTTTGTGTGGGTGTTTTACCAGTGTGTTTTTTACTGTTTGTGTGAGTGTTTTACCGGTGTGTTTTATATTGTTTGTGTGGGCGTTTTACCGGTGTGTTTTATATTGTTTGTGTGGGTGTTTTACCAGTGTGACTTTGTATTGTTTGTGTGGGTGTTTTACCAGTGTGTTTTGTATTATTGTGCAAGTGTTTTACCAGTGTGTTTTGTATTGTTTGTGTGAGTGTTTTACCAGCTTGTTTTGTATTGTTTGTGTGAGTGTTTTACCAGCTTGTTTTGTATTGTTTGTGTGGGTGTTTTACCAGTGAGTTTTTTTATTGTTTGTGTGGGTGTTTTACCAGTGTTTCCTTTGTATTGTCTGTGTGAATGTTTTACCAGTGTGTTTTATATTGTTTGTGTCAGTTTAACCAGTGTGTTTTATATTGTTTGTGTGAGTGTTTTACCGGTGTGTTTTTGTATTGTTTGTGTGTGTGTTTAACCAGTGTGCTTTTGTATTGTTTGTGTGGGTGTTTTACCAGTGTTTCCTTTGTATTGTCTGTGTGAGTGTTTTACCAGTGTGTTTTATATTGTTTGTGTCAGTTTAACCAGTGTGTTTTTGTATTGTTTGTGTGAGTGTTTTACCAGTGTGTTTTTGATTGTTTGTGTGGGTGTTTTACCAGTGTTTTCTTTGTATTGTTTGTGTGACTGTTTTACCAGTGTGTTTTATATTGTTTATGTGAGTGTTTTACAAGTATATTGTTTGTGTGAATGTTTTACCAGTGTGTTTTTGTATTGTTTGTGTGGGTGTTTTACCAGTGTGTGTTTGATTGTTTGTGTGGGTGTTTTACCGGTGTTTTCTTTGTATTGTTTGTGTGACTGTTTTACCAGTGTGTTTTATATTGTTTGTGTGAGTGTTTTACAAGTGTGTTTTATATTGTTTGTGTGAATGTTTTACCAGTGTGTTTTTGTATTGTTTGTGTGGGTGTTTTACCATTGTTTTTTTGTATTGTTTGTGTGGGTGTTTTACCGGTGTGTTTTATATTGTTTGTGTGGGTGTTTTACCAGTGTGATTTTGTATTGTTTGTGTGAGTGTTTTTCCAGTGTGTTTTTGTATTGTTTGTGTGAGTGTTTTACCAGTGTGTTTTTGTATTAATTGTGTGAGTGTTTCACCAGTGTGTTTTAAATTGTTTGTGTGGGTGTTTTACCAGTGTGTTTTATATTGTTTGTGTGAGTGTTTTACAAGTGTGTATTATATTGTTTGTGTGAATGTTTTACCAGTGTGTTTTTGTATTGTTTGTGTGGGTGTTTTACCATTGTTTTTTTGTATTGTTTGTGTGGGTGTTTTACCGGTGTGTTTTATATTGTTTGTGTGGGTGTTTTACCAGTGTGATTTTGTATTGTTTGTGTGAGTGTTTTTCCAGTGTGTTTTTGTATTGTTTGTGTGAGTGTTTTACCAGTGTGTTTTTGTATTAATTGTGTGAGTGTTTCACCAGTGTGTTTTAAATTGTTTGTGTGGGTGTTTTACCAGTGTGTTTTATATTGTTTGTGTGAGTGTTCTACCAGCTTTTTTATATTGTTTGTGTGAGTGTTTTACCAGTGTGTTTTTGTATTGTTTGTGTGGGTGTTTTACCGGTGTGTTTTTGTATTGTTTGTGTGCGTGTTTTACCAGTGTGTTTTTGTATTGTTTGTGTGGGTGTTTTACCAGTGTTGTATATTGTTTGTGTGGGTGTTTTACCAGTGTGTTGTATATTGTTTGTGTGAAGGTTTTACCAGTGTGTTTTTGATTGTTTGTGTGGGTGTTTTGCCAGTTTTGTATATTGTTTGTGTGGGTGTTTTACCAGTGTTTTCTTTGTATTGTTTGTGTGAGTGTTTTACCAGTGTGTTTTTTTATTGTTTGTGTGAGTGTTTTACCAGTGTATTTTATATTGTTTGTGTGGGTGTTTTACCAGTGTTGTATATTGTTTGTTTGGCTGTTTTACCAGTGTGTTTTATATTGTTTGTGTGAGTGTTTTACCAGTGTGTTTTATATTGTTTGTGTGAGTGTTTTACCAGTGTGTTTTTTTATTGTTTGTGTGAGTGTTTTACCATTGTGTTTTTGTATTGTTTGTGTGGGTGTTTCACCAGTGTGTTTTGTATTGTTTGTTTTGCTGTTTTACCAGTGTGTGTTTGTACTGTTTGTGTGGGTGTTTCACAAGTGTGTTTTTGTATTGTTTGTAAAATTGTTTTACTCATGTATGTTTGTATTGTTTGTGTGGGTGTTTTACCAGTGTGACTTTGTATTGTTTGTTTGGCTGTTTTACCAGTGTGTTTTTGTACTGTTTGTGTGGGTGTTTCACCAGTGTGTTTTTGAATTGTTTGTAAAATTGTTTTACTCATGTATACATGTTTGTATTGTTTGTGTGAGTGTTTTACCAGTGTGAATTTGTATTGTTTGTGTTGTTGTTTTACCAGTGTGATTTTGTAGTGTTTGTGTGGGTGTTTTGCCAGTGTGTTTTTGTATTGTTTGTGTGAATGTTTTACTAGTGTGATTTTGTATTGATTGTGTGACTGTTTTACCAGTATCCGTTTTTTATTATTTGTGTGGATGTTTTACCGATGTATTTTTGTATTGTTTGTGTGGGTGTTTTACCTGTGTGTTTTTGTATTGTTTGTGTGGTTGTTTTGCCATGGTTTTGTATTGTTTGTTTTGGTGTTTTATCAGTGTGTGTTTTGTATTGTTTGTGTGGGTGTTTTACCAATGTGTTTTTGTATTGTTTGTGTGAGTGTTTTACCAGTTTTTTTTGTATTCTTTTGTGTGTATTGTTTCAGACCAGATCCTGACAGACCTACAGGCGAAGGTCATTACGTGTGCGCATGTGCTGCAGGTTATAGAGGTCGCCTGTGCCATGAGGAGGTCAATGAGTGTGACTCCTCCCCCTGTCTGTATGGTACATGTCACGATCACACCGGCTACTTCACCTGTGATTGTAGGTAAGTTAGGGGTGGTACTATAATATCAGTGAGTTAGGTGTGGCACCATGATATCAGTATGTTAGGGGTGGGACTATGCTGTAAGTAAGTTAGGGGTGGTACCGTGATATCAGTAAGTTAGGTGTGGTACCGTGATATCAGTAAGTTAGGTGTGGTACCGTGATATCAGTCAGTTAAAGGTGTAGTCAACTGTTAAAATTCGTGGGACAAGGGTCCCCCAGAAGGCAATAGTGCCCGTGGGTAAGCCAAGGCCCTATTCCATGATAATACTAAATATGCGTTTCATACCCAAAGCCTCATTAAGAGCAAGTTCTCAAATCACAGCAAGTTCATATACACTTGAGCGACATCTATGAGGTAATAATTAAAAGCTCTTGTCTTTTGCCCCTACTTGGTCGCCTACTTGCAAACAAATTGACTGTATTACTGAGGGGATTTGGAAACTGCTTGACCCCCAAGCTTGAATGTATTGTCACCCAGTGAACACAAAACATTTTTATGACTTTAGGCAATGTTGGACCAACGTCGAAGACGTTGGGCCTAAATTGCATAAATGTCATACAAATGTCTTGCGTTTGATGGGCAGGAGGACTTTCTCTCAAACATTGCACATTTATCTAATGTTGGTTCAATGTTGGGCCAGCGTCGCAGACGTTGGCCTAACATTAAAACAGCATTGGATCAATGTCTCGTTTAATGGTATCTTGTAATCAGTTCAGTGGCTATATTGATGCCGTCAATCTGTATTCATAGGCTACTGTTGGCCTACACTTGACCGTCCCAGGCATGCGCGTTTTGAAGCTGAATGATTCTTTAAGAGTGGTACCGTGATATCAGTAAGTTAGGGGTGGTACTATAATATCAGTGAGTTTGGGGTGGTACTATAATATCAGTGAGCTAGGGGTGGTGTCATGATGTGAGTGAGTTAGGGGTGGTATCATGATATTAGCGAGTTAGGGGTGGTACCATGATATTAGCGAGTTAGGGGTGGTACCATGATATCAGTGAGTTAGGGGTGGTACCATGATGTCAGTAAGTTAGGGGTGGTACCATAATATCAGTAAGGTAGAGGTGGTACCATGATATCAGTAAGTTAGGGGTGGTACCATGATATCAGTGAGTCATGGGTGGTACCATGATATCAGTGAGTCATGGGTGGTGTCATGATGTTAGCGAGTTAGGGGTGGTACCATGATATCAGTGAGTTATGGGTGGTACCATGATGTCAGTAAGTTAGGGGTGGCACCGTGATATCAGTGAGTTAGGGGTGGTACCCTAAGGTCAGTAAGTTAGGGGTGGTACCATAATGTGAGTTAGTTAGGGGTGGTACCATGATGTCAGTAAGTAAGAAGAGGTATCATGATATCAGTAAGTTAGGGGTGGTACCATGATATCAGTAAGTTAGGGGAGGTATCATGATATCAGTGAGGTAGGGGTGGTATCATGATATCAGGAAGTTGGGTGGTACCATGATATTAGTAAGTTAGGGGTGGTACCGTGATATCAGTGAGTTAGGGGTGGTACCATGATGTCAGTAAGTAAGAAGAGGTATCATGATATCAGTAAGTTAGGGGTGGTACCATGATATCAGTAAGTTAGGGGAGGTATCATGATATCAGTGAGGTAGGGGTGGTATCATGATATCAGGAAGTTGGGTGGTACCATGATATCAGTAAGCTAGGGGTGGTACCATGATATCAGTGAGTCAGGGGTTGTTCCCTGGCTGTAAGGTACAGTATATGTAACAACCAGATCGGGTACTTCATATGTTGTGGGTACGTTAGGAGCAGGGACCTGATGTAGACGGTAACACCAACGACTGTCACTCCAGAGCGCATGTTCTGTACTCCGCTCTCTGTATGCAGTTGCAAGAATACAAAATATCTCTTCCCCATTTATACGTCCAAATTAATTATCAGACCACCAGACCACCTCAGACCACCAGAGCTCGAAGTTCTGATCATATTTTGTGAATTTATTTTACATTTTTTGTAAGCTGACTATTGCGTCATCAAGACCAACCTTTATATTTATCATGGCATTACTAAAGCTATATTCAGCTCCAATATTTCTATTTAGGAAGAAATTGCATTCTTCCCAACAAGAGGATACATTGAATTTGTATAAATATAAAGTTCAATCAAGGTGCGGTTTAAAAATTAAGTTTTGAATGTTTTATTGTGGTATTTGTTTCAGACCGGGATACCAAGGTATATTCTGTGATGAGGTCACGCCCTTGTCTGATATCAAGGTCACACAAGACAAGGTCAGTGTTCGATATAGAGAAAGTGCAACAGTGTTTAGGTATATGAACGCTTCATCTGCAATCTCCTATAAATTACCCGCTCATTTTATCGATTTAACTTTCATTGAATAACAAAACTCCTTCAATTTATGCCAAGTTGAAGCTTTTATCTTTTATTGTTAAGGTGTTTATTTCGGTTGTTTTGTTCGTCAAAAACTAAGACACAGTGGAATCTTGGGGAGACTGGGGTACATGCTCACACGCCTGAGTGTTTAATGTTGTGTTTATTTTCGTCATAGGGCACATGGGGCTCTTGGGGAAACTAGAGCACATGCTCACACTCTACTCGGTTGTTCTATTTACAGGGCACATGGAGTTCGTGGGGCTCATGGAGTACATGCTCACACTCCTGCGACCATGGTATCAGCACTATAAGCCGCGTGTGTACAGCACTAGCCTGCTCAGGAGAGGGAGGACGTGTCAAAGAGTGTAACTCATACAACTGTCCAGGTAAGTCAGCAGTTAGGTTATTGCGCACAAGGTTATACAAAAATGATTGTGTTTTAATAATGTACATGCTTTGTTTTCTAGTTAAAGATATGTAGTTTGTAGCTTAAATTGTGTCGGCTTTCTACATCGGTAACGTTGATTTTTTAAAGATTATTCGTAGAAATATATATCCCATTAAACCCAAATACAATGTATATGTCAATTAATATAGTAATACTGCTAATAACACAGTATATCAGTAGTGTAATTGATGGTGAAAAAATGTTATGTCTATAATAATTTTAAATAGTTTGCGTGCAGTTATCTTAAAAGTTTCTATGTATTCAAATCAGGGGCGGATTTAGACCGGGTTCACAGGGTTCCGGAACCCGGTCAGCGTTTTTTCAAATCTAACAAATTACAGGGTTTGAGTATTTAAAAAACCGGTAAATTAATAGATTTTTAGGGGGGATTGGAACCCTGTCACCGTTTTGTTGACAGGGTTCCAAAACCCAACTGATAGCCTACCCTTCGTTGTTGGTCAATTAGGCTGTTTCATTGATCTCAAGATATACGCTGTCACTAAGAGGTGTGAAAGGGTGGGGTGACACCGGCGGCAGGTGTAATTAACAGTCCTGCCAAATCATAATGTACACTGCTGTACAAAGCCAAAAGGCAGTATCTGCTTACTTGTAGCGGAGGTAGATACTGTCTTTTGGCTTTACACGGCAGTAGAGGCCTACAAGTGCAAAGTGGTTGTCATTGGGGACCGACTATTGCATACCATTCACACCACCCTTTGTTTCCAAAGACTTCAATAAATTAAATACACCTAGGTTTGACGTAAAGCAATGATTTACTACTACTACTACTTTGAAGGCGCTCTACACATTGAAATTGTAGTACGTTTGTTCTGTGTACCTTTCAGTCATTTTTTTTAAGTTTCATTTTCGCAAAAAGAACAAATCGTCGCCTCGGAGCTAAAGGATCCTATCTGACACTCGTTAGAGTGGCAGATAGGATCCTTTAGCTCCGAGACGACGAAATTATGGAATTTAGGAAACTTTGAATAAATTATTATTATAATAGCACGACCTATAATCGAAAATGACTACAGTGAGTTTTAACTACTGTCTCTAGGAAGACTTAACAACAATGTAGGCTACTATCTCCATGATCTTATATATTAGCCGATAGCGCGTGAGCGCGAAAACAAATAACTCTAGAATAAAGTACATCATCAATTTGTTTAGTTATATTGATCATATCAGTCAGTGATTGGAACGGTTTTGCTAGTTAGCCTAACTTACTACAGTAATGTGTTTGTGTAACAATACCAGCTTGAGAGTCCATTGCCACTAACACTGGTTGTTACCCCAGCTCTAACTCAACGTTGGCCTGTTATCCCCCGGCGCTGACCCAGCATTAAACCAGCTTGTCGTGAATAGTTATTTCCGTAATTGGTATTATGTAACTAAGGGTGAAGTTGGCTACTCCTATACTTCTGATAACTAAACGATGGATGAGGGAAGTTTTAGTTTTCACGGCTGAGTAGGCTAAGTAACTCTGGCGTGAAAGCTAAAACATTAAGCGTCAGTTAAAGGTGACCTTCCACAACTCAGTCGCTATAGGCTTATCTGTTAGGCCTAAATACCAAAGAAAAAAAAATGATATTGAAAATTGTAGACTTTACAAAAGTTTTATTTCATTCTCCGAATCATTCATACAGGATGTTTTTTGCAACAGCAGAGTGTATAATAGCCTAGTCAGCAATCAATGGGAATCGATGCAGTTTCGATGACTGAATCATCGAAACTCCATCACTACACTATACGTTGAGAGACAAGCGTAGACCAAACCTGCAATGCACAATCATTTGACAAAGTGAACACTATCCCGGCAAAACCTCTCAACATCGGACCAAGACCGGTATAGCACCGGCCGCTAACAAAGCAGCAGACCTACACACTCTCGCCACAGTTAAAAAAACGTGAATATTATTGATCAGCTAGGCCTGACAATGTAACCACACAACTCCGGCACATCACCAGCAATTGCTCGCTGTGATTGACCAGCAATGCACTGATGTCCAGCCATACCACTCTGCCCTAATTCTTCACTACCCACAGTATACACAGGGCACAGTCATCCTGGAGGGCTTCACATGAACTGGCCAGGGCCATCAAAGAACTAATGCTAGCACAACCCAAGCCCTCTAGACAGCCGTGACATGTAGATGTGTACAAGCGATACACAAATAGCTGAACTGGCCATTGTATGCCAACCCTATTAGCACCTAATTGCACAGCGAAACCCAAGTCTCCGGCCGTCTGGGCATGTCTGGGGGTAGATCCCCTAGACATGCTCAGAACCCCTTATCGGGCGAGCGAAGGAAAACGTTCTCAATAACCCACCATGCCCTATCACCCCCACCCTCACATCATCATCTGTACATTATTTTATTTCATTAATTGACTACAACGTTTTTACCATATTACAATGTCACTTAAAAGACGTTTTGTGCCATAAAGTGACGTGCAGCATTGATTTACTACTACTACTATTAGCACCAGGACCGTAATTAACCAGCCTGAATTATACACCATTAAAGCAAATGGTCACGGGATACAAGAGAACATAATTATACATTCAGCTTTAACTCTTAGAGCGCTGAAATATTTTATGAAAACCTTGGAGACCAAAGGGTTTTTTTCATTTTGAAATCATCATAATATCTTAGTTAGGACTTTCCGATTCATTTGAATACCTATGTTATGGGTCTACGATAATTATAAATATTTTTACTCCTGCAGTGGATCGAGGATCGACTTTAGACGTCAGAATCTGACGCCTGTGGACGTCAGATTCTGACGACTAAAGTGGATCCCCACACTGTAAGGGTTACAGTACACCTTGATAATCATCAAGTAATCGACGTCAAACTTTGGCACAATGATCCTTAGGTATTCAGGTACCAGGCTGTATCTTTTTTCATCCATCCTGCCAGTGGAACCGGATTTATTCCAGATTTCCGTAAATCCACTATGTGGACCAATGTCGGTTTAGTGATATACATGCCAGTTGATAGTCCATTCATCAATTGAATGGCAGAGTCGCTAGTCACAATGGGTCTTTGTTATCTGGACATTGCCCTATAGGGGTGGGTTGTTTCAGTGATGGACCAGCGTCGCGAACAGTGGCCCAGCATTGAAGCAACATTGGGTGTTTGATATGGACAGTAAAAACATAATAAATGCTTGATTTTTATCCGGTTTTTTTTACGATATCTCAGTCAATTCTTAAAACGTTTTCCATGTAATTTTGCAGACACCATTTCCAGCCATTATGGTGACTGCCCTGAAAATTTGGTGAAGTTTGATTGAGTACTTCAAAAGTTATTATGCCGGGCTGTAACTAAAACAGCCCTGAGTCAGTGCCCTCCATCGTACATGTGTGACTGAGCAGCTCAGACTGACTGGCAGGTCATCCTGAGTGAGAGATTAATTGCCAACACTCCATTGTCTAAGCCCTAACTTTTTTCAGGATATGATACCTACCTGAAAATGAATGAGAAAAGGTTGCTTTTTCGAAATACCCGTTATTGAAGGAGTTGATAAATCAAGCGTCAAATTAAATCAATAACGTCACAGGGCTGTCTGGATAGGCTCGTTGGAAAGCTTGTTAAAAACTGACTTTGGTAAATGTGAGGTTTAAAACGTCGTAATTGCAACCAAAACTGAGCATTACTAATAAGAAAAACTTATGCCAGCAAAAGTATGTCTAGTTTTTTTGGGTTGTACCTTATAACCAGTCATCTACATGTTGGAATTGGTACTTACATCACAGACGATTTGTGGTACTTTAGTCCATAATATCCTTATTTACAGAGGCATCTAATGAAAAGTCTGAGGGTGTGGTGCTCCTTGTTAGTGATACTCCTATTGTGCGGGTAAGTCTATGTCAATTGATAAATTAAAAATTAAATATAGAAAACAAACAAAACAATAAATTAGGAAGCTTCAACGTTTGAGCAGCGATTGTGGTTATGCTATTGCAAATTCATTTTTATAGATATTGACATTCAATTCTGTTTCCATGTTAAAAAGTAGTTGAATCTGGCCACATTCTTATTCTTTTAATTTGTAAGCCTACACACCATAGTATAAAATAATAATGTTGAAAAACTGGTTGATACCGATACATTCTATTCATAACAACTATGTGATAACTTATTTTTTATTAATTATTTAATTATTTAATTAATTTTATAAATCATTTGCAGATCTGCAAAAATTGGTATAATCCCAGTAATTGACTCTTTACGTTGCTTAATTTTAGGTACGTCAACATGAAGCTGGTATCAAGTCTCTGTTGTCAGATCAGGTTGATCTCTGGTGTAGTCAACACATCACGGACTGTTGTCAGGCCATAGCAGGCGTCACTCCAACAGTCAGGTAAAGTGCATATAGATAAAGGTCCCGAGAGATGTTGGTGCGGATATAATACATATCACAGACTGCTGTCAGGCCATAGCGGGCGTCACTCCAACAGTCAGGTGAAGTGTATATAGATAAAGGTCCCGAGAGGTGCCGGTGTGGATATAATACATATCACAAACTGTTGTCAGGCCATAGCGGGCGTCACTCCAACAGTCAGGTGAAGTGTATATAGATAAAGGTTCCGAGAGAGTGCCGGTGAGGATATAATACATATCACAAACTGTTGTCAGGCCATAGCGGGCATTACTCCATCATTCAGGTAAAGTGTATATAGATAAAGATCATGAGAGAGGGCCGGTGCGGATATAATACATATCACAGACTGCTGTCAGGCCATAGCGGGCATTACTCCAACAGTCAGGTAAAGTGTATATAGATAAAGGTCCCGAGAGATGTTGGTGCTGATATAATACATAGCACAGACTGTTGTCAGGCCATAGCCGGCGTCACTCCAACAGTCAGGTAAAGTGTATATAGATAAAGATCATGAGAGATGTTGGTGTGGATATAATACATATCACAGACTGCTGTCAGGCCATAGCGGGCGTCACTCCAACAGTCAGGTAAAGTGTATATAGGTAAAGGTCCCGAGAGAGTGCCGGTGTGGATATAATACATATCACAGACTGCTGTCAGGCCATAGCAGGCGTCACTCCAACAGTCAGGTAAAGTGTATATAGATAAAGGTCCCGAGAGATGTTGGTGCTGATATAATACATATCACAGACTGCTGTCAGGCCATAGCGGGCGTCACTCCAACAGTCAGGTCAAGTGTATATAGATAAAGATCATGAGAGAGGGCCGGTGTGGATATAATACATATCACAGACTGCTGTCAGGCCATAGCCGGCGTCACTCCAACAGTCAGGTCAAGTGTATATAGATAAAGCTTCTGAGAGAGTGCCGATGCGGAGATTATCCCAGTAGCAAAGGACATTAACCCAATGCTGTTTTAATGTTGGGCCACCGTCTGCGACGCTGTCCCAACATTAAATCAGAGTTGGCAAAAACTCAGGTAATAATAATATCACCCGGCCGATTCGACAATAATAGGCAATATGGAGAAATACAGGTTTTAATGGGCAATATTGGGCATCTGCCCATACTCTCCATTTAAATTCAGTTTTTTAAATGTATTTTTTTATTTAAACCCCCTGATCTTTTATGTTAATTTAGTGTACATCAAAACAGTATAATTTCTTCAGCACAATTTTTATATTTATAACCGATATTAACAACAACATATTTTAGGGAGTTTTACGTGAAATATGTGGGTGTGATTATAAGTGATTCAAGGCATAAATTACTCCACACTATGCTGCTTTCGTGTATGCACATAACCTCTAGGTTATTATAATAGTCCATATCTAATATAAATTTTATCAGATAATCGGCCACTAGTAAATTATCTAACCAAAAGCTCATTTTTTATTATAAACTGATGAAAGATGAAACACAACCTTACCTCTAAATAATATAAATACATAGCGTAGCACACGAGCACAATTTAGCCACATGTAGCCAAGTGAGATCAAAGGATATTTTCTGTTCGCCAAGAAGTAGAGGGGATGAGTAAGCCCAGCCCAGCCAATGGTGAGTTATTGTTGGACTAGTGTTGAAACAGTAAGCACCATTGTACTATCATTGTAGCAGTGCATTATGTGTGCAGTGCGAAACAATTAGCTGTCAAACAGAAAGTTCATGTCAATTGGTGTCTATAGATTACGTAACCATGGCGTCTATCTGATTGCATAACCTAGTGCAGTACACATAGCTGACTGTTTTTTTGTTTATATACTATCCGTTTTTTTAAAACCAGGTAAATTGATTTGTGAATTTCACTAGAAGGCACTATAAGTCGATACCAGTAAGGTAAATCTAGCGTAACGTAACGTAACGTAACGTAACGTAACGTAACGTAACGTAACGTAACGTAACGTAACGTAACGTAACGTAACGTAACGTAACGTAACGTAACGTAACGTAATGTGACGTAGCGTTACGTTACGTTACGTTACGTTACGTTACGTTACGTTACGTTACGTTACGTTACGTTACGTTACGTTACGTTACGTTACCAGTTTGGTAAATACAGCACAAAAACCTGCGAAATGCGCATTTAAAACCCAGATGTTTGCATGTTATGGGCAGTGGTGCATGGGACACATTCAGTACCCCAGGAACTTCTTGTTCGTAAAGTGTTCAGGCGAATAAATGTCACACGATATAGCTTCTTCACACATATGTCACTAATTATGCACCATTTAAGTGTTGTAATTATTAACGGTCTAATCAGTAAGCCTATGACTATTAATGATTTTTTATTGAATTATTGAATAAAATGAACAATAAGATGAAAATCATAAGTTCTATTTATTTATTGATAAATGTTTGATTCTAACAAAAAAAATGTTTTGTATTATTTTTATTATTGCCCATTATTGCCAACTTGGCCTTAAAACATTATTGTCCAGCCCGGTTATATATTTAAATTTCCTTATTGAAATGAGCAATGTGATGGGAATAATCAGTTATATTTACTTATTGATAAATATTTGACTCTAGCCATAATATATATATTATTAAATATTTTTTATTATTGTAATCCCACAGGTGTTATCGACCACGAGACTTGTGCTGATAACTTCCTGTATCGACCAAAACTTGTGCTCCGGTTGCGAATTATTTACGTTATACTGACGCATTGTAGTCTAAATATTTTAATTATTAGTTATTAATGTGAGTGGTCGTATGATAAAATGTATATTGTCGCCGATACAGGCACTCGCCTTCGGCTCGGCCTGTATCTGGCGACGGCGTACCGATCTGAGCCTTTATCGACCAAAAAGCAGTGCCATATGCATTTTTTATTGCCCATTATTGCTCATTTGGGATAAAAAAAACAACAATTTTGTGAACTAAACCAGTACCTCCACGTTGACATGTTTCGTGTGACCTTTATATATTATTGTTGCCACCAAACGCTAAGCTAAGCTCTGTTATAGAGAGAGGCTCTCATCGCTGTACATTAGTAGACCTACTAATAAAAAGTCAGATAACGGTTCTAGGACGATTAAAAACGCATTTACTGGAAATTAGTCTACAATTAAAAAACAGGTTTTCCACCAAATTCAAATTGTGGAGTTGCAAAAACCAGCCATACCCTCAAGGGGACACATATTTTATTAATATAATCCAATATAATATGCAGTCCATGCAGGTGACAATGTCTGAAATAAAAATTATGTACTTTGATAATTAATTTTAAACTATTATTTTCTTTTTTACAGGGAGTTATCAGGCACTGTATTTACACCAGAATCCACACGTTATGCAGCAGGCTACCCCAGAATCACCGACGATAACGATCAATTCATGTTAGTTGACTATATTTGATATTTCACATAATACAGACTTTTGGTAAATAAAAAAAGAAGTGAATAGTAAAATATCTATCACACTTTTTTTATAGATCACATGTATATCTGCCTTTTTGCAACCTCTGTTTATTTTACATAAACTTATTTATAAAGAAGCGGGTAGTTTTTTCTCAGTTTGTGTCGAGTTAGCACATTCAGGAATAAGCTTCCTTGCTTACATGATGTGCATGCATGCCATCTCAAATGGAATGGGAAAAACTGATTTTATACCTAACGTAGTGAAATGTACTATGTTAAAGCTTAAAACGTTTTCATTTTAATTGGTTGTAGCATTTTCTTCTTATTGCAATATGCCACAATTATGGCATAATATATTTTTGAATCAGAATATATGCAACTATTGTTATCGTAAAGCTTATTTCTCTTACAAATTATCTTTTTTTGAAAAACAAACATTCAGGCTAAAAACGGCTATAGATGAGCACTTTAAATACAACGTATCAAATCACAGCTATTAGGCCTACTCAGTCACTTAACGTTACAAATTTTAGTCACTTGAAGTTTTGTCTCGCTACCGCGATACAAAACTTCAAGTGACTAAAATTTGACTTGAATGGCCTATAGCTGGAGGCCGATGGGTTAAAACTCCCACCCCTCCACGTATTACCTGGGCCCATCCAAAAAAATAATTTTAAAATTAGGATGATCTTAACTTCCTCTTCTTTGCATTAAAAAAAGTTAAGATGAATTTTAACTTTTCTAATGCAAATAATATAAAGTTAAGATCGTCTTAATTTTATGATTTGTCGTGGGACGGGCCCCTTGTCCAACCCTAAGAGCTAACATGATTCAGATTGCACTGTTTTTTATCCAGGTTGAAGATTCTCACCATGGCCGACCCGACACATGTGGAGTATCTGTGCACAGAGCTGAATGACGTCACTGGAGGCGCCATCTTTGTCCCTCCTCACATTATGATTGAAGCCATGCAGGGTGTGAGTGAGGATCTCAAACTGGTGAGTATTTGTGAAAACTACACCGGTTACGATTATTACGGCGGACCCACCCAGTATGTAATCAACGACTTACAACGCTGAATTATTCTTGTTTAAGCCATGGAGGCCAGAGGGTTTTTCAATTTGAAATCATTATAAATGTCTCAGTAATTGCTTTCCGATTTATTTGAATACCTATGCTATGGGTCTACGACCTTTATAAATATTTCACTTCTTTCAGTGCGGGGATCGTCTTTATACGTCAGAATGTGACGTATATAGACTCATTTGAGGTCTGTCAAGGGTGCACCTGCTACACAATTTTGTTGGTGCCGCATACAAATTTATGTCAGAGTCACGTACATTTTATATAACGATAACTCGACGCCCTAGGAATAAAAGTTGGGCATCTATCTGACTTTTCAAGTCGTAGTTTTAGGATTAATGCACACATAAAAAAAATTAAACATGGATTTCCATGGAGAATGTCACATATTGTAGTAGGCCTATAAACGAGCATGTTTTGTGTGTTTGTGGACAGGAATTGTTTGTTACAAGTCTTACTTATCGACGAAGAGGAGCATTTTGGAATTTGATCGAAAACTAATAGCATTAGGTTATTATGCATGTACAGTTTTTTGTATTTTATTTGATTTATTCATTGAAAATAATACATTAACCCTTTAAGCCCCCACGATGTATTAATGCATCATTTTACATCCTTGAAAATACAATTTATTTCGCTAAAATTAAGGGTTTTGAAAGGAAAATTTCCATGAAACTGGTTTACCAATACATGGCAATTTTCTTTAATTTTTCACCCACATCAAATCATCTTCATCCACTACAAGTCGAGAATTGCGACAGCAATTCGCGGCTTGTAGTGGATGAAGATGACAATGGTAAATTCAGGCTTGAAAGGGTTAAAACTTAAAACCGAACATTATAACAATACACTGAGTAAGCCTATGCCGTCATTAAATCACCAAGGATGAAAAACGCCGAAAAATATTCCTAAAGAAACACGTGTGTCCACGGCGTTCCTTATGCCGATTCAACCCCGGCGGGGGGGGGGGGGCACTTCCATACTTGGGAGTGCTGGGGATGTACCGCTGGACAGGGTGCATTTTTGAGCTTTCAGCTTTGGCACAGTGTATCTTTTTTGAGCTTCCAAGATTGGGACAGGGTGTTTTTTTGAGCTTCCAACTCTGGGCACCCGCTTAACATGTATTTTGCTGATTTTTCAGGCCATTATCAGCCGAGTTCCATCACATTTTTCAGCCTAATAGCCTGAAAATTTTATAAACAAATATTAAAAAGCTTAAAAATAACCTAAAACATGGAGTATATCGGTAGTAATTACACCATAAGCCAATCAATTAAATTCGCTGTTAATTTCCAGTATGGGACAGGGAGTCTTTTTAGCCGTGAGGCGAATTGCGACAGGGTCAGGTTTTGAACATGTCGGAGGCACACCCCTACCCATTTCTAAGGCGGGTACCCCCCCCCCCCCCCCCGGGATTCAACGCAAGACTGGAAACTACAGGAATAGCATTAGTATTTAAACCAGACTCTAGATTAGAACAGTTTTTAAATATAAATTTTATACATATAAATTACTAAAAAAAATGAATTAATCTGTAATAATACTTCGATTGATAAATAGTACACACGTTATCAGACAACTAACTTATCACCACCCATTTACAGTTAAAAAGCAGTAAATAAGGCATAAGTAAGTTATTCACTGGTGAAATCTGAAGTGGTCTGCGCGCACTGTATTGAGCCTTCTGCACACTCGATTGAACTGCGGTGTATGTTTAGGGTACACTGACAGTTGGCACACATGTTAGGCCTATAGGTAAATCTTGTAACCTCGAATCCACCACCAGAAAATACGAGCCCTGCAAACACGACACCTCTACCTAATGGTTGACCAATGTTGGGCCAACGTCGTACACGATGGGCCGCCATTGGTCGAACATTGGGTAGATGTGTCGTGTTTGTTGGATACATTCACCCAATGTTGGGTTGATGTTGGCCCATCGTCCGCGACGCTGGGCCAACATTAACTCAATGTTACGCGAGCCTTCAGTGTTTTCTGGGCTGCATGACAGGACTGGCAATGTGAAGTTTATTATTGAATGTACGTGATGATTGCCCTACCTATTTGGATAACACGTTATAACATGTATATGGCTTGTTAGGGCCCAGCTTGTAAGCCTGTTAGCACTGGTTAGATCTAGGCTTTACTAAGAACTCTATATATAAGCAAGCATAAAAGCTGAAGTCCCTGGCACAGCATATTAGAATGGCTACCGGTGCATTTAAAGGTGGTGTTGTAGAAATCACTTACCTGAATGGGGAGCTGAAGCTGTCTGGCACCGCAGAGACTGTGCAGAAAGCTTGCCACGACGGAAAGTTAATTCAGGATGAGGTGGTGAAAAACCTCACGCAGCTGGCGATGTCAAACGGGGATCATCAGGATAAAGCCAAGGGGCTGAAGGTCAAGGTCCTCAAGGACAGTGGGTACCTGGAGATTGTCCATAAGAAAGCGGATAACATAACGAGGTGTCGTTTGGCAGAACAACTTTTCCTGGCTGGATGGATTAATCTCGGCTTGTTCGCCGATCGCATTATTATAGATCGTTGGGGGTACAAGCCTCGCTAAAACAGTGTGGTCAGGATATTTTGGTTAATCTATACCATTGTGTTCGAGCTGAAATTAGAAAAAACGCTTGAGCTCGCCGGATTAATTTCAACATTAACAGATAGCAGAACAGCTTTTCTTGGCTGGATGGATACATATCGGCCTTTACCTCAGTGTTATAGGTACAAACCCTGCTGAAACAATGTGTGCAGGATATCATAGAGCTATGTTCGTTTATCTAAAGCATTGTGTTCGAGCTAAAATTGCTAAAAAAACGATTGAGTTAACCTGATACATTCCAACACTACGGCTGTCAGGAAGCCGTTCACTTACGATCATTCACATGTTGGACGGACATTATCAAGGGAATAATGTTCAGGTATCACAGAAACAATAAAAACAGTTCTACAACATCATTGGAGATTTCACTGATTTACAACCAAAAATCAAGTTTGAAAAAAAAATATGCTGTTGGTAATATTACTCCCCAGCAAACATTTGTATAAGATTTATACAATGTCGGCCCAGCGTCGAAGTGTTTTATGGATTGATATTTCAATGTAGATAATCGCTTTAGAAAATTTTAAAACAATTTGAATATGTTTATGTGATGTATATATATCTGAGAATAAGGAAAAAATAAAAATTAGATAAATAATGTTAGCTGGACAAATGTGATTTTGAATGATTCCAATCAAATGCATATATAGCTGTACTTTGTTTCATAATATATTTCTATAATTTTATAATTCAAGTTTTCATGTCGGTCAAACCTCACAATAAGACAAGAAAACCATGGTTAACTGAAGGTATGAAATATTATATCAAACACAAAAATAAATTATATGGATATTACTTTTTGATTTGATTTAATTTTATTTTTTCATCGAATATAAAACATCGAAACACATAGCAGTACATTTTAACTATACACAGAGTATGCCGTCATAAAATCACTAAGGATGAAAACAACGAATAGTATTTTAACCCTTTCAGACCTGAATTTATCATTGTCATCTCATCCACTACAAGCCGCGAATTGCTGTCGCAATTCTCGACTTGTAGTGGATGAAGATGATTTGATGTGGGTGAGAAATTTGAGAAAATTACCATGTATTCATAGAACAATTTCATCGAAATTGTCCTTCTAAACCCTTATTTGTGAGAAAATCAAGTATGTTTTCAATGGTAAAATGATGCTTTAATGCATCGTAAGGGCTTAAAGGGTTTAAGGAACACTTGTTTCCCCAGTGGTCCTTACGACGATTAGACCTAAGACGGGCAGACTTCTGGAGTAGCATTATTATTCAAACCAGACTCTATACTAGAAAAGTTTTTAAATATAAATATTATAAGTACAATTTATTAAAAAACTGAATGCATTGATTCAACATACTTGTTTAAAAATACACACATGGTCATACGATCAACCTACTTATAACTCATTCACTGCCAAAAACAGTAAATAAGTCATAGGTAAGGTATCGATAAATATAAATACATACTTCAGAAGATGTTCATAAATCCAAAATAGCCGACAAACATTCAAAATGGCCGCCAAAAAATAAAATGTTCAGAAAATAGTCTAGAATCAGAACAAGCGATTTTTTTTTAAAATCCAAAATGGCCACCAAAATTTTGAAATGGTCGCCAGAAAATGAAATGTTCAGACAAACGTCATACAAACCAAATAGCCGACAAAATTCAATATTGCTTTGCTGTAGCCCACGTAACTACAGAAGAATAGGGGTTACAATTAAGCACTTTTTTAGCCCTAATCCAGATGCACAGTTTTCAAGAGATCAGTCATTTTGAATATTAGAGAGCCGATTGTTATTCAAGTTTTTGAAGTGTACATATGAGAAGCAAAATGAGCCATTGTCTCAACCAGGTAGGCCCTACCGTACATATGAGAAGCAAAGTGAGCCATTGTCTCAACCAGGTAGGCCCTACCGTCGCCATTTACGGCGTACATAGGAGAAGCAAAGTGAGCCATTGTCTCAACCAGGTAGGCCCTACCGTCGCCATCTACGGAGAAGCAAAGTGAGCCATTGTCTCAACCAGGTAGGCCCTACCGTCGCCATCTACGGCAAAGGAGCTGAGAAGCAAAGTGAGCCATTGTCTCAACCAGGTAGGCCCTACCGTCGCCATCTACGGCGTACATAGGAGAAGCAAAGTGAGCCATTGTCTCAACCAGGTAGGCCCTACCGTCGCCATCTACGGCGTACATAGGAGAAGCAAAGTGAGCCATTGTCTCAACCAGGTAGGCCCTACCGTCGCCATCTACGGCGTACATAGGAGAAGCAAAGTGAGCCATTGTCTCAACCAGGTAGGCCCTACCGTCGCCATCTACGGCGTACATAGGAGAAGCAAAGTGAGCCATTGTCTCAACCAGGTAGGCCCTACCGTCGACATCTACGGCGAAGGAGCTGAGAAGCAAAGTGGGCCATTGTCTCAACCAGGTAGGCCCTACCGTCGCCATCTACGGCGTACATAGGAGAAGCAAAGTGAGCCATTGTCTCAACCAGGTAGGCCCTACCGTCGCCATCTACGGCGTACATAGGAGAAGCAAAGTGAGCCATTGTCTCAACCAGGTAGGCCCTACCGTCGCCATCTACGGCGTACATAGGAGAAGCAAAGTGAGCCATTGTCTCAACCAGGTAGGCCCTACCGTCGACATCTACGGCGAAGGAGCTGAGAAGCAAAGTGGGCCATTGTCTCAACCAGGTAGGCCCTACCGTCGCCATCTACGGCGTACATAGGAGAAGCAAAGTGAGCCATTGTCTCAACCAGGTAGGCCCTACCGTCGCCATCTACGGCGTACATAGGAGAAGCAAAGTGAGCCATTGTCTCAACCAGGTAGGCCCTACCGTCGCCATCTACGGCGTACATAGGAGAAGCAAAGTGAGCCATTGTCTCAACCAGGTAGGCCCTACCGTCGCCATCTACGGCGTACATAGGAGAAGCAAAGTGAGCCATTGTCTCAACCAGGTAGGCCCTACCGTCGCCATCTATGGCGAAGGAGCTGAGAAGCAAAGTGAGCCATTGTCTCAACCAGGTAGGCCCTACCGTCACCATCTACGGCGAAGGAGCTGAGAAGCAAAGTGAGCCATTGTCTCAACCAGGTAGGCCCTACCGTCGCCATCTACGGAGAAGCAAAGTGAGCCATTGTCTCAACCAGGTAGGCCCTACCGTCGCCATCTACGGAGAAGCAAAGTGAGCCATTGTCTCAACCAGGTAGGCCCTACCGTCGCCATCTACGGAGAAGCAAAGTGAGCCATTTTCTCAACCAGGTAGGCCCTACCGTCGCCATCTACGGCGTACATAGGAGAAGCAAAGTGAGCCATTGTCTCAACCAGGTAGGCCCTACCGTCGACATCTACGGCGAAGGAGCTGAGAAGCAAAGTGGGCCATTGTCTCAACCAGGTAGGCCCTACCGTCGCCATCTACGGCGTACATAGGAGAAGCAAAGTGAGCCATTGTCTCAACCAGGTAGGCCCTACCGTCGCCATCTACGGCGTACATAGGAGAAGCAAAGTGAGCCATTGTCTCAACCAGGTAGGCCCTACCGTCGCCATCTACGGCGTACATAGGAGAAGCAAAGTGAGCCATTGTCTCAACCAGGTAGGCCCTACCGTCGCCATCTACGGCGTACATAGGAGAAGCAAAGTGAGCCATTGTCTCAACCAGGTAGGCCCTACCGTCGCCATCTATGGCGAAGGAGCTGAGAAGCAAAGTGAGCCATTGTCTCAACCAGGTAGGCCCTACCGTCACCATCTACGGCGAAGGAGCTGAGAAGCAAAGTGAGCCATTGTCTCAACCAGGTAGGCCCTACCGTCGCCATCTACGGAGAAGCAAAGTGAGCCATTGTCTCAACCAGGTAGGCCCTACCGTCGCCATCTACGGAGAAGCAAAGTGAGCCATTGTCTCAACCAGGTAGGCCCTACCGTCGCCATCTACGGAGAAGCAAAGTGAGCCATTGTCTCAACCAGGTAGGCCCTACCGTCGCCATCTACGGAGAAGCAAAGTGAGCCATTTTCTCAACCAGGTAGGCCCTACCGTCGCCATCTACGGAGAAGCAGAGTGAGCCATTGTCACAACCAGGTAGGCCCTACCGTCGCCATCTACGGAGAAGCAAAGTGAGCCATTGTCTCAACCAGGTAGGCCCTACCGTCGCCATCTACGGAGAAGCGAAGTGAGCCATTGTCTCAACCAGGTAGGCCCTACCGTCGCCATCTACGAAGAAGCGAAGTGAGCCATTGTCTCAACCAGGTAGGCCCTACCGTCGCCATCCACGGAGAATTGAAGTGAGCCATTGTCTCAACCAGGTAGGCCCTACCGTCGCCATTTACGGCGAAGGAGCTGCACCTCTTTCGAAATAGGTCACTTTTTCAGGCTAAGGACACTTGTGTTTGCAACATATTTTCCAGCCATTTTGAGAGAAAAATGTTTAGAAAATTAAAATAACAATAGAAATAGCAGATGACAGTACACATTGATACGGTAATGCAATAAATTAGAACAATCCTAGATCAGCCCTTGAAACAAGAGCTGCATGGCATATTACAGTCCAAACTCGCTGGCTCAGATTAGACCAGCTCATCGAGCTTCACAATTGATCTGCTAATCTTAAAATATCACGCATGTGATGTAGTTTACCGCACTTCGTAGGCCTACCTTATCACCGCAGCGCGACCACATAAACGGGGAGTCAAAATCGTTTATTATTATTTTCAGAATTATAACATGACTGTGACCGCCATCTTACATCCGGGTGAGGCTGAGTCCGTGGAGGATGCTGAGAAGGCGTTGCCTTGGTATATGGTAGCTGGAGGCTGCGTGGCGGGGATCCTGGTGCTGGTGCTGGCATTCCTTATAGTACTGCTATTCATACTGAGAATGAGGAAAAGATCTAAATCTACCACTCGGTCAAACAGGTGGGATTCTCTTATTAACCACTCAATCAAACAGGTGGGATTCTGTATTTACCACTCAATCAAACTGGTGAGATTCCCTTATTAACCACTCAATCAAACAGGTGGGATTCTGTATTTACCACTCAATCAAACTGGTGAGATTCCCTTATTAACCACTCAATCAAACAGGTGGGATTCCCTTATTAACCACTTAATAAAACAGGTGGGATTCTCTTATTAACCACTCAATCAAACAGGTGGGATTCTCTTATTGACCACTCAATCAAACAGGTTGGATTCTCTTATTAACCACTCAAGCAAACAGGTCGGACGCCCTTATTAACCACTCAATCAAACAGGTGGGATCCCCTTATTAACCACTCAATCAAACAGGTGGGATTCCCTTATTAACCACTCAATCAAACAGGTGGGATCCCCTTATTAACCACTCAATCACACAGGTGGGATTCTCTTATTAACCACTCAATCAAACAGGTCGGACTCCCTTATTAATCACTCCGTCAAACAGGTGGGAATCTCTTATAAATCACTCGATCAAACAGGTGAGATTCTCTTATTAATCACTCAGTCAAACAGGTGGGATTCCCTTATTAACCACTCTATCAAACAGGTGGGATTCTCTTATTATTCACTCAATCAAACAGGTGGGATTATCTTATTAACCACTCAATCAAACAGGTGGGATTCCCTTATTAACCACTCAATCAAACAGGTGAGATTCTCTTATTAATCACTCAGTCAAACAGGTGGGATTCCCTTATTAACCACTCAATCAAACAGGTGAGATTCTCTTATTAATCACTCAATCAAACAGGTGGGATTCTCTTATTGACCACTCAGTCAAACAGGTGGGATTATCTTATTAACCACTCAATCAAACAGGTGAGATTCTCTTATTAACCACTCAATCAAACAGGTGAGATTCTCTTGTTAATCACTCAGTCAAACAGGTGGGATTCCCTTATTAATCACTCAATCAAACAGGTGAGATTCTCTTATTGACCACTCAGTCAAACAGGTGGGATTATCTTATTAACCACTCCGTCAAACAGGTGGGATTATCTTATTAATCACTCAATCAAAGAGGTGAGATTCTCTTATTGACCACTCAGTCAAACAGGTGAGATTCTCTTATTGACCACTCAATCAAACAGGTGGGATCCCCTTATTAACCACTCAATCAAACTGGTGAGATTCTCTTATTGACCACTCAATCAAACAGGTGGGATTCCCTTATTAACCACTCGATCAAACAGGTGGGATTCTCTTATTACCACTACAACGCTGAACTATCTTTGTGTAAATCATGGAGACCAAAGGGTTTTTTCAATTTGAAATCTTTACAAATGTCTTAGTCAGCTCTTTCCGCTTCATTTAAATACCTATGTTATGGGTCTACGACCATTATAATTTATTTTAGCCATTTCAGTGCGGGGGACGTTTTGATACGTCAGAATCATCACGTTTCCAGACGTCAGATTCTGACGTAGAAAGACGGTCCCTGCGCTTAAAGGGTTAACCACTCAATCAAACAGGTGGTATTCAATTATTCACCGCTCAATCAAACAAGTGATATTTTGTATTCACCACTTAATTAAACAGGTGATATTTTGTATTCACCACTCAATCAAACAGGTGATATTTTGTATTCACCACTCAATCAAACAGGTGATATTTTGTATTCACCACTCAATCAAACAGGTGATATTTTGTATTCACCGCTCAATCAAACAGGTGATATTTTGTATTCACCGCTCAATCAAACAGGTGATATTTTGTATTCACCGCTCAATCAAACAGGTGATATTCTGTATTCACCGCTCAATCAAACAGGTGATATTTTGTATTCACCACTCAATAAAACAGGTGATATTTTGTATTCACCGCTCAATCAATCAGGTGATATTTTGTATTCACCGCGCAATCAAACAGGTGATATTTTGTATTCACCGCTCAATCAAACAGGTGATATTTTCTATTCACCACTCAATCAAACAAGTGAGATTTTGTATTCACCACTCAATCAAACAAGTGACATTTTGTATTCACCACTCAATCAAACAGGTGATATTTTGTATTCACCACTCAATCAAACAAGTGAGATTTTGTATTCACCACTCAATCAAACAAGTGACATTTTGTATTCACCGCTCAATCAAACAGGCTGGATTCTGTATTAACCACTCAATTAAACAGGTAAGATTCTCTTATTAATTTTGTTTTTGTGCGGTTTCGTTCGCCGCCGCAGTGCCAGCCGCTGCGTGTGGCCACACACTTTGTTACCCTCATATCTACAAAACCGCTTCACCGATTCATTCGGTGTTTCAGATACTGATAACTAGCATTTATTCCTAGGTTGCATCAATTTTTCAGAAAGTTTTGAAAAATATCCGGATCCGGGCCGGCAGCTTTAATCTTTTTTTGCGTCAAATTTGGACCATGTTACCCTGATAACTTTAAAACCGCTTGCCGATTTACTCAATATTCAACATACTGCATAGTAGTGTTAATTCCTAGACTGCACCAATTTTTTCGAAAGTTTTGAAAAATATCCGGGTCATGCCTGCCATCTTTCTTTTTTCGTCAAATTAGAACCTTGACACCCTGATAACTTCAAAGATACACTCAATATTCATAGTACTGCATGCTAGCATTAATTTCTAGACTGCATCAGTTTTTTCAGAATGTCAAGAAACATACCGGCGCATGGTGGCCATAAATTAATTATCTGGTTAAATTATAATAATTTTCTAACTTTTATTTGAAAAGTGCGATGGGAGCCTTTTCAGGTGTTTACATGGTAAACACTTAGTTCTAGTTTACCACTCAATCAAACAGGTGGGATTATGTTGTTTATCATTCATTCAAACAGTTGGGATTTTGTTATTTACCACTCAATCAAACAAGTGGGTCTGGGTTAACCTTTTACAATTTTTTATCACTTTATCCTTCTTAATACAACATATTGTGCCTTGCTACCACAACCCATAATTTCATGCGGACTCTGTGTGAAATAGATAATTTACTTCAATGACTGTTCTATGTGAACATGTAAAAAAAATTAAGCGAAGAAGTCCTAATGCAATATTCACTCACTCAGAAACGTTACACATTATGTAATATTTATGATTAACTAATATATTTTGTTTTCTATCAGACCTCGGAAACCCCAGAAAAGAACAGAATCCACTAAAGAGTTAACTCAGAATGAGGAGATCCACTACTATTCACCAGGTGGGGTAACGATCGCCTCTTCAGTGGCGGGAGTAGGTGACACAGACATGTGTGACGTCATGAGAGATGACGTGGAGGAGCACGTGTCGGGAGAGAATGACGAGGGAGACGTCAGCAGGCTGACAAACGACAGGCAGTCACCAAGATATGACTCAACTGACGTCAACGACGTGTTCGCGCCGGCCCATGGAGACACCTGCCGAATAACACCCACACTAACAACTAGGGAAAACACCTCTTTTATTTTTAAATAGGCTAATTATGATGATACGAACTCTCCATACAATTAATGTTGCATTTCAATATAATATTTTATAATACCTGTATTATACTACTCCCGATACTGTTCTCTGAAATATTAAAAGAAGCGCAATAAAACATGTATTGCACTGTTAACATGATTGCACTGTTAACATGATTGCACTGTTAACATGATTGCACTTGCAACATAATGATATAGTACAGCTATGACCGATACTTGCATGTGTAGGCCCAGTAAGCACAAAACATTTGTATAACATTTATACAATGTTGGAACAACGTCGGAGACGTTGGGCCGATGTTTTATAAATGTTATACAGATTGTTTGTGTTTACTGGGAGCGCACTGTAGCCTACCTCTATATGGTTTTGGGGAGACGTAAGCCGCGACACCATCACGTGTTACATCACCCAGATAACATCACCTTGGTGATCTGTAAGCTACCGTCTGGGGTGGGTGCGCTGGCTGTTAGTTCGTAGGGCCACTGGCGACTCATTGACTACAGCCACCACCGCCAGTGGGCCATTGACGGTTCACCAGTGGACCGCCGGACAAACTATCTGGTGGCAAACCTGCAGCCCGCCAGCTGATGCAGGCCTATATGGCAGTGGGTGAGATGGCGCAAAGCTGCTAGCATTGGGGATTGCTGTGATTAGTGGGTCGCCAGTGGCCCACAGAACAAACCGCCTGTGGTCCACTGTAGGCATCGCTATTGGGCTGCCAGCTGTGTGTTATCTGGGTAAAGTCGTGGAAGCATGGTTTGGGCAGGGGCGGATCTATAGTGTTTTCCTTGGTCTTCTTTTTTTTCTTATAATTGACCTTTGTCCGTGTATGTACATTTTAAACTTTCAATACAAATAAATTGTCACTGAAATTGATCAAATTGTTTGTGGTAGATGCTCATAATTAAATTATTTAATTTTGGAGATGTAAGCCTACATTTTTTATAAATTCTGATGTTTTTTGTCATTTGAAGCTGTAAATTGTGTTAGCAACTCCAGCTTCAAGTGCAGTATATTTATATAAGAGGCCTACTCGAGTAGGCTATACCATAGTAGGCCTGCAACATGAGGTGCGGATAACTTATTTAAAGGTGGATATTCACTTGTGATTTTTTATTCATACATAATTGTATAATACTACGATAATGTTGTGAAATAGATGGGTTTTCCATAAGAAGGTTCAAAATTATTTCTATGCCTCTATTTCATGCAATAGCATCAATAAATTATTTTTTGTGAGTCACATTTAAAGATGGTGATATTTCTAGCTGACTGCATGATTTGATGGTAGCGGATCAGTAATTGACCTATTATCGTCCTTTATTAAGTGTTTGTGCGCTGATCCAGAGGGGGCGCGCCCCCACCCCCCACATTTTTCTGCATATACTTCAAAAAGTCCCCTAAATTGATCTCAATTGACCCCCAAAAAAACGGCGCCCCCCTTCTTCAGATCCTGGATCCGCCACTGGGACAGACTTATGCGTTGTACATGGTGCTGATCTAGAAAATACTGGAAAAAATAATAATTTAAAATTTAATGTTGGCTGATGCTGTTATGGTGTATTAAAAAAAATTGAAGTCAAAATTTTGATCAAGCATGTGAATCATTCAACTAGACTAGCAGATAGAAATAATTTGTGAAAGGAATGTTTTCAAATTATTATTCATGCTATTTTTTAGGTGTAAAACTTTGTAAATTTATTGTTCTTGACAATAAATCAGTGTCCAACTATAGATTCAGATGTAATATTGAATGCAAAAATATAACGAGAATATATAGCTTTATTGTTTATATGACTCTTCTTTGTGTAATATACCTACTCAAGTATAACATAGTGAATGAATTATACCAATTCGCTTGGAATTAATTTTATTCAGAATTTGTAGCGCATCTAGGCCTATCTGCCACAGTGGTGTTTAAAGCAGCTTGGCTACTATACCCCTGTACTATATACTAAAGCAATAGTCCACATAGCTCAACAAACCAGACAATATGTGAGCCTAATATTGACCTCTAATGACGTACGTGCCACTCAGGTGAGTGAGACTTACAACACTATGAACGCTGAAATATTTTTGTATAAACTATGGAGACTAAAGGGCTGTTTTCAATTTGAAATTATCATAAATGTCTCAGTTCTTTCCGATTAATTTGAATACCTATGTTATGGGTCTACGGTCATTATAAATATGTCAATTCTTTCAGTGCGGGGACCGTCTTTATACGTCAGAACCTGACGTATAAACACGGTCCCCGCGCTGAGGGTTAATTTGTTTTTTTTTAGCAGGTTAAATCACAGTTACTGGGAATGAAATGCGTGCCTTAACATCAAGATTTGTAAATGTTTGATCTGAAATTAAATAAATATTAGCAATTGTCACCAGCTTGCATTACCGCGTCCCACAACTTCACGTGGGGGGGAATTTTATTTAGTGCTTTAAGTGGGGGCCTTGATTTGGTCATTTATAGAAATAATATCTGTATATTGGTATTATACAAGTTAACGTATTGTTTATATATTGTAGCAATGTATACAATCAATTATGGATCATTAATATAAATATTATATGAGGTCCAAAAGTGTATTTGAACATTTAAAATCAATTATTTGAAATAAGTTTGTTTCATACGGGCTATGTATATGTTGAACTCATTCAAAATACTTTATTATTGCTATCGTCTTGCAGCCATACTGTTTTTATGATAATAAACAATGACAACTTTATATGTCAGATATTTTTAGGATATACAAAGGGATGTGATATTAAGTTAACTTTTTTTAAGGGCTTAGCTTGACTATGATCGTTTTCAACACGTATTACTAGCCGATCAAATCACTGTTATTAGGAATGAAATCCGAACTTTGCAACGTGAAGATTTGCAAATGTTTGATTTCGATAAATTAAACAAATATAAATAATTTTCACACTTGAAGTTGTTTCGTGACCACAAATTGACAGAAAATGACTGACATTTGTACAATTTGAATAAAAATATATGACCATTGCACAAGTTTAATTCACATTTCATATGCAAATTATTTTTTCAGGTAAAAAATGCTATATAGCCTAAGAGATAACCAGCTTTAAAAAGAAAACACAACTCATATCTCAGTGATAATATATAGCACTGTATATATTTACAAACCAAATTTCACAGTGGATGATAATATGATGAATTGTCTATAGGTGATGAGTTACAGTGAATAGTTAACATAATCTTACGTGTCATAAACATAATCTTTAAAAAAGTCATATCTTCTCAGATATTAATCTCATCATTTTACATATTTTCTTTTTTTTCCTGGAAGGCACGTTAATAATACGGTTTCACACAATTTTCAAAAACAAGTTATTAGACAAATTTATTAAAACATTGTGTGGTGGATTTTCATTTAAGCAAATAACAAAATTGTTTAAGCAAAAAATAATTTTATGATTTGAAGTTGAAAATTGCGCTAGCAATTGTGTCTAACAAATCATAAGAAGCGAATCGTATTAGATTTTTCCTTGGTATTTGTAGTATTTGACATAGTCTGTGTAGAGGACTGAGAAGATCTGTCTGCCGGCGGACGTCAATGTGGCGCGGAGTAGAGCGACAGAGTGCTCGTCACAAAGATCCAGTAGTTTATGGACGGCTGGTAACACAGCTCTCTGTAATCAACAACAAAACATCAACAACAAAAATCAACGGCTAAACACTTAAAATGTGGGAATAAACAATATATCTACCTGTAGTATTGTGTTTTAACATAAACAGTTCATTACAAAACAGCTCTCTAGTCAAACCCCTACCATGTCACTGTGATTGAATTCACAAACAGAATAAACAGTTAACAATACACTGTTTGCACGATTTTGCGCATAAGCAGGACTCCCAACTAAATAGTTCAGTTTTAATCACTGTGTGGCGTGTTGTAATAGAAGTGTGACAGGACTCCCAACTAAATAGTTCAGCTTTTAGTCACTGTGGTGTGTGGCGTGTTGCTATTGGGAAAGGTGTATAAACAGTAATATATTCGATAGATTTGAAACTTGGTTCGGGATATTTCAAAAACAAAATGTCATTTTGTTTTTATATAATATCTATATATGATTCCCACATCAACAAAATATAACATCAACAGTTCATCAGAAACCAACTCTATAGTTCAACCACTAACATGTGATTGAATTCACAAACAAAATAAACATATATATATTCGAAAATTTAAAAAACAAAAGTGTGTTTTCAAATAATATTTCTGTACTATATTAACTACAGAATAACCTGCTATGACCAGCCACCCTTATGAGTAGCCAAACTATTATGTGACACCAGTTGTTCATTCTCCAAAATGGACATTTCGTATACAAATAAACCCCCTATGTGCAGCTATGTACGTTTAAAGGCCATGTTTCCAGTTCTACTGTACCATATTTATGTAAATAACATGAGTTTAAAAGATTTGATTAAAACTTCATGGACACTGAATTATTTTCACTCATATGATTATTCCAAGAAATTGAATTTAATTAAAAAAGGTTACCAGGTATCTAATCTAGCGATTCACTGCTACCATTAGGCATTAAAACTCTAACCAAGAAATTGTTGTTGTCCCTTATTTTCCATTACAGCAAATAACAAAAATCAGATAATATTTGTATATTCATGATATATATAATCCCACCTTGACGTTAGGTAGTATTGTGACGGTCTGCACTTGTGCTATGTACTCTGCCACCAGGTACACGGCCACTTTACCAAAGTCAGCAGCATGATTCTCCAGTAAGCTGCATAACCTGTAAAACCCAAAACAGAATATCATTAAATAGTGAATGAAACAAAGAATGGAGAGTAGAATATCAACCCCTACCAAACAGCAAATATCTCTTTTTAACTTCATTAGCTAGCATTATTCTTTGACATTTCCCATTCGTATGATTCTAGCATTGTTGGCACAAATCTACCTGGCAAAAGTCTACCTGTTATCATTCACTTTGGATCTCCATATTGATCAATATCACTGCATGAATAGAAACTGTGTGCTTCTGCAGTTATTGTAAAATAGCTGACATATTTTTTTGGACCACGCAGACATGAGAGACCTGGGGCTGGTTTCACCAACTTTACATGTATTCAACCCTTTAAGCCTCACGATACATTAAAGCAGCATTTTACATCCCTGAAAACACCCAATTTTCCTACCTCTAGAGGTTTTTGTATGAAAATTTCCGTGAAACTGGTTTACCAAAACATGGTAATTTTCTTTAATTTTTCACCAACTTCAACTCACCTTTATCCACTACAAGTCGAGAATTGCGACAGCAATTCGCGGCTTGTAGTGGATGAAGGTGACAATGGTAAATTCAGGCTTGAAAGGGTTATGTCATTAGACTAGTTTTAAGCTTATTGATTGGTTGAGATGTGATCACGTGTTGATAGTTAAGACAAGATTTTGACCTAAGTCAGGCTGCTGCAACCGGGCCCTGATGTTGCTGTGTCACCTATATCTACAGGAGTATCCAAAGATACCAGACAAAGACCAGTAACTCTATGAATGTAGACAACAGTGAACTGCATATTTTAATAGCTAAGTGTGGTTGAAATAGACACAGTTGGTTTGGGGCTTGGCCATAATGTGTTAAAGGGACTTGCTCAGGCTAAAATTTACTAGTTAGGCTAGATATGGAGACGAAATTCCCATATTTCTTATTTTTGACATGGTTGTCCAAAATAAGAACTCAGGATTTTCGTCTCTATATCTAGCCTAACTGGTAGATGTGCATCACAAAAAATAAAAAAAAATTGCAGTTCTAGTCTATGGTCATGTTTAATCTTATGGTCACATTAATAAGTCAAAATAAAATCACCGATTTTTTTATGATTCTAGCCTGGACCAGTCCCTTGAACTGTGTGGCAGTTTGTGTTGACAATAATAAATAACCCTGTACCTGAACAGGAGATGAGCCGACTGAACCAGCCCTGCCTCGTGGTCCTCATTCACTGAGGACACCTGGTGATCATTCTGAGACCTCTGTTGACTGCCTTGTATAACTACAGCTTGGATTAATACTAAACTTACAGTCAAGGTTTATAATATGACAAAACTATGGTGAGAAGAAATTAGTAAGAAAATTTAGAATAAATTACCATAAATTTCAAAAGTTGGGTACAAAACTTGGGTACTTTAATTAATAAAGTGGTCCTTGCTGACACAATTCTCACCTCAAAGTAAAGGGAAAGGGGAGAAATAAATAAGTGCGGGAGGGGATGTTGTGCGAATTTTATTGAAATTGTCAAAGGTGCTTAAAGAACTGAGATGTGGAACTAATGTGGCCCTCACTAAAATAATTTTAACAAACGAATTTAAATTTCATGTACACATGGAAATAGACATAAAGTGAAAATGTACACCTAAAAAACTTATGCTTATGACGATATTGAAGTAGACTTTGTTAGAAAGGATACCCCTGAGCGATGCAGTGAACACTTCTACACATTTGCTGATAGCTTGACCGTTATGTATGAGGCTGTCACTGGTGACTTGACACACATGTCGGTAAAGTCGGGGAAAGGCTGCGTGATCAGAATTAACAAGTGACACAGTGTGACAGGCGGCGAGAGCGATAGATACACTGGATGGCGGCAGAAAACTCTGTAACAAACAAAAATGTTGTAAATCAGAAAATCATATAAATTAACCTTTACAACGCTGGAATATTTTTGTAAAATTCATGGAGACCAAAGGGTTTTTTTAAATTCCAGATCATCATAAATGTCTTAGTTAGCTCTTTCCGATTCATTTAAATACCTTTGTTATGGGTATACAGGTATAAGGCCATTAGAAATATTTTAATTATTTCAGTGCAGGGGTCAGAATCTGACTTATAAAGACAGTCCCCGCACTGAAAGGGTTAATACAGTTTTTAAATTAGATGCAAAGAAATTTTGTATGTAATCTTTAGCTGCAATGATTTCTCACATTTCAATTCCAAATATAAGTCAAGGATAGAAGTTAGATACATAATAACTTAACAATGAATAAAATAGGACTGTTTAATTTTTAAAAATTTTGATTGAATTGTTAGAACATGTACACTACTATTATCCTCCAAGAACAATCAATTTTTTATTTCCATCTGTGCAAATCCTTTCATATCTCAAAAGTTACAGAAAGATTTTTAATACGTCTTCTGTAGATGTGACAATGACAGCTACTCACCTGCCCCCTGGTGAGCATACAGGACACTGTGGCGAGCCCGGCACATATTACATCCACGGGTAGCTGTGTTCTCATCCCGGCCTCTAGTAATACATGCTCCACCTTCATCAGCAACTACAACATTGAAATAGTAACCCTTAGAGCACTGAGCTATTTAATTTTCGGTCACTTTAAGTTGTGTCTCGCTACCGCGACACACAACTTCAAGTGACTGAAAATGTATGTTATTTGTAAAATTTAGTCCTAGCATCACTGTTTCAAGATTAAAGGCATAGTTTACTTTTTCAACTGGTTATAAAAGTGCTAATAAAAAGTCAGGATGTCTACTGTAGTTGACCTCAGTGTTCTAAGGGTTAACCATCATAATACATGCTCTACGTTTATCAGCAGCTACAACATCCAGTGTGATGAATGTGGTATTTACTTTGAAAACGTCATAAATGTCTTTCATCACTAAAAAAATTCTCATATTAGTCATTTAAGATTTGCAAATGTTTGGTTTCTAAATAAACAAATATGAAGGATTTTCACTCTTCAATAAAATTTCAAGTGGGTGAAAAATTAAATTACAGAACTTGGGGGGTAAAGGGTTCATACTTTCAGCCTCTATTTTGTGGATCTATGATATTTAATTCTTTCTTGAAGTCAGATTCTGACATGAAAAGTTTTTCCCCAAACTGAAAGGGTCAAATATCATTTTCATCATGATGATTCAACATAAAAGTACTATTCCGATTGTGAAATAAATGGCAATTGAACAATAGTAATAAAATATAATATATTGAAATATATATGATTGTAGGTAACTACTGTTTACTGTTAATTTGGGTCTAGTTAAGGCGTCGTTGACCTAATGTAGAGGCTACTTCACAGTTTGGGCTTTATTTCCCACGCTCTGCATTACATAAAGCTCGGTTCACACATTCCCACACTCCTGCTATCGCTGGGTACGGCGAGATGGGCTGATCTCAGCACAAGTCACCACATCAAGCCCTCACCTAAAGGCGCGGGCTTGATGTGGTGACTTGTGCTGAGATAAGCCCATCTCGGCGTACCCAACGATGCCGTATGTATATATTCTCATCTGATCAGTCTAGTACACATACACGTAATAACTTGGCAGCACTATGAGCTTAACCCTTAAAGCGCTGAAGTCAGCTCTTTCCGATTTATTTGAATACCTATGTTATGGGTCTACGACCATTAGAAATATGTCTACTCTTACAGCGCGGGGATCAACTTTAGACGTCAGAATCTGACGTCTACAGACGTCAGATTTTGACGACTAAAATTGATCCCCGCGCTGTAACGGTTAATGGAGTTTCGATGTACTTACTTCTTGACATGCATGCTTCACAACTTCACATGATTCAGCCTTCAGGTCAAATGTGATCACCCTCTGCCATATCTCCATGGAAACCAGTAGATGTGAAGTATCATTATCCAGGCTATCAACATCCTGCCAAACACTCATTTTTATGTAGCAAATTTTCATATATCAGGCTGGGAGCAATCATTAATAGTCTAGCAACTGCTAGGAGGGATCAAATGGGAAATTCTAGGAATAAAAATCAAGACTTGTCTGAAAACAAATCAGACCAGATGGAGCGGCTCCATCCTCCCTGTAGTATACACATATATATAGACATACGCAAACATATATAAATCATAATAATATATCAAAATAATAATTAAAAAATAAGATACTGACCACTTTTTGGATGAGTTCCTGGCACAGATGATGTAGATCTTCTGGAGGCACCGTATTCACAATTACACACAGCATCTTATCAGCTGTAGCTCTCATCTCATCAAGATGTCTCCTCCCTTCATAACCTTCACTGGCGAAGCCTTCTTGACTTGCGAGAAGCACCATCCCGACAGTTTGTGTCGTTTGTACGCGTGTTGATGACTCGACTCGATGCGTGTCATTGTTTTCTATTAAATGATTGTCTGTCTGAATAATCAGAATGTCCACCAGTTGGCACCACTGATTTATTAGAAATTCAGTAAATGTTGCTTGAGGCCAAGCGTCCCCTGCGTGTTCAAACACCGTCGGCCATTGATAACACAGCGTGCGCAGGTATCTGGACACAGACGCCAGTAAATCGGCCACCAGAGAGGGTGTCTCTTTCCTTCCCAGCATGCCTTTCACAGCCTGGCATACACCGGTGCACATATCTGCCGACTGAGGCAGCGTAGACACTATATGATCCCACAGACCACCCGACTCTTGAATCAAACAGCAATAACACATTATTCACTCTTATCCCCTACAACGCTGAAATATTTTGTACACACCATGGAGAACAAAGGGTTGTTGTCAATATAAATCATCTTAAAGGTCTTAGTTAGACGGTCCCCACATTAAAAGGATTAAGGCGGTAAAATGAATAATTTTAAATGGTGGATTTCCAGGGATTATATAAGTGGTGGCTAATTGCGACAATCAGTAGTCATTGTGTAGGGGCTGGCGTGTGCACTTTGTGGCTGTAAAATTTAAATCCCTCCCACCCGCCCGTTTTTGAGTGTTATTTGTATTATTACTATATATTGCTTACTACATGTGTTGTTTTCTGTATTGTGAACTGTGTTTTTGTTTTGTACAGTTTATGTATGGAGTCCTGAGCTCTGTCGGCTCAGTAATAAACTCTAGGGTTCTAGCCCAACCTCATACAGGGTTGTTTGTCTTATTTGACAGAGTAATTAATGTTAAAATAATTTTACAACAACAACCCTTCATTAACCCTTGTCCTCTTAGGCCTGTACTTCATTAACCCTTGTCCTCTTAGGCCTGTACTTCATTAACCCTTGTCCTCTTAGGCCTGTACTTCATTAACCCTTGTCCTCTTAGGCCTGTATAGTCTCAGATCAATAAAAATGTTAATAAATTTGACAAAGATGTTTCAGTAATCCATTAATTTAATATTGGAGATGTCTATTTTTCACATAGATAAATATTAATCGACAATTGAAGCTAAAAATTGCATTAGCAATTGTAATTTCATATGACTTAAAATAAAAACAAAACAACTCAGTCGCATCTAGAATCAACAGCAACCCATTAACCCTTCTGCTGCTGGGATCAACTATACACAGCTCCAAACAAATGTCATACCAAATAAAGTGCCACTAAAATTGATGAATAACATTGTGGTTCAGTTAATTAAATAATTCAATATAGGTGTTGTCTATTATTGTAAATATTTTACTTCATTTGAAGCAGGGAATTGGCTTTCTGACTGAAAAATCATGAATTTTTTTTTAAATAGTATTAATTTTCAAAATTCACGATACAGGTGTATGCTGCATCATCAAAACTTCAATTAGATCTCAAAGGTATTATTTTTAACAATTTCTACAGCATTTAGAGGTTTATAATATTAGTACCTTGTTTGTTTTTTGCTGTGTAGTCCAGCAGGCTTGATGCGGCCAGCAGAAGCAATGACAGGTAGAGAGGGGAGCAGGCATCCGTTACCACGGTAACCGTCTTCTCCTGGATCACAGTGTGTAACAGACTGAGGTACTCACGACAACGAGCGAATGTAGCATCCTCCGCAACCAGCCGCTGACATTCCTGATAAAAAATCCTTTTATTTATAACATCAAATACAATAACAAACCTTATCTGAAATGTTAGTTAACTTTTACAGCGCAAGGATCGACTTTAGTCGTCAGAATCTGACGTCTGTTGACGTCAGATTCTGACGTCCAAAGTCGAACCCCGCACTGTGAGAATGTGAGGGTAAAAATTAGTTATATTTGTACAATTTGAATAAAAATATATGCAAATTTAGCAAATTCAGTGCTCAGTTCTCTTACAAAGAGTCGAACCGATGTTGTTTTATTGTTGGCCCAACGTCGTAGACGGTGGGCCAACATTAAAACAACATTGGGTTGTTGTAGACGGTGGGCAAACAAAGGGTTCATGTGTGAAAAAGCCTCTACAGCAAGACGATAGTTATTCAGTAATTACGACAATACTCTTATCTGAAGCTTATCTGTAGGACTGAGGTCAGAGGTACTGACCATCGTGAGGACTCGTAGGCTGCTGACCAGACTCTGCATCACAGCGATGTCCTGGACATTGACCACCGTCAGATCAATGGAGCGCACTTTGTGTACAAGCTGTTAACAAAAACAAAGCCAAAGATGCATAAAATCAACGGAATATAATTTCAAGACATGATTGTTTTATGGATGTACCATTTTGTTGTGAAAATAATTATATTCAGAGTACAGTAGAACCTGCTATGAGTGACATTCTTATGAGCATTTTCACCCATTTAAGGTTAAAGCAGTAGAGATGCACAACTCCTAGTGAATAAATATATACATTTGAAAACTTAGTGCTTGAAGGGTTAATACTCGACTTCAGTCGTCAGAATCTGACGTCTGTAGACGTCAGATTCTGACGACTAAAGTCGATCCCCGCACTGAAAGAGTAAAAATATTTATAATGGCTGTAAATCTATAACAGAGGGATATTTAAATGAAGCCGAAACAGCTAACTGAGACATTTATGATGATTTCAATGAAATTCCTTTGGTCCCCATGGTTTATATAAGCACATTTCAGTGTTTAAGGGTTAATAATCACCTGAGAGAATGGTGTTACGAGGGAGCCAACCATCTCATCATCTCGTGCGGCACACCGCAGTAATAATGTCTGTAACGGGCAGTGGTGAAGGCCTGTGATGTCCTGAAATATCAATAAAATCAATTATCACAACTGATAATTTGAGCCTTTGGATATAAAAGGGTGTATCTGCCACTTCACAAAGTGGCAGATACACCCTTTCATATCCGACTTTCTAAACATAGTGTCAACATTTACACAAACATTATTCCCTGTTACTGTGACTTGTGTAACCTGAAAAAAATGAGCAATTTAGATGTCTTTGTACAACCATATCTATTTTAATAAACACCCATAATAATGTACACTATATAATGATTGTTAACCTCTAATAAGTGCCCATCCCCCCTGTAATCTCAGGGGGTATTCTATTTAACACTTCTCATGCTGAACCTGATTATATGGCCCGTTAATGTGTATCACAAGTAATGCATGAGTAGTCGCCATGAATTTGAGTGCTAGAGAGGATTATTTGTGTAAGGGGTGTAGCTCGAATATTGACCGAGACGTGAACGGTGCAGTGAACATTCCATGAAAACACAATTGTAGGGATTCAAAAAACATTTTATTTCAAACTGGCAGACCCAGCAGCTGCGTGGTTTGTATTAGCATCTAACCGTGTACTACATGGTCAGGGGATCCTAAAACAACTCCGCATGAGAAGGGTTAGGGCCCCGGGCGTTTACTAGAAAAAATAAGGTATAACAATTTCAATTGCAGTATATAGTTCCAACATTTATTTTGAAACAACATCAACTAATACCAACAATACTGACGATGACATGTCAGAAGGGACATAATTAATATTTTAAGGAGTTATCTCCATTTACACAATGAATTGTAGATTTGTTAAATTTACAGTAAATATTAACTGTGAATTTTATCCAATTTTTTGTTATTTCTGGTCACTGGGTGACAAAATTTATTTCAGAAAAATCATCAAACCTTATCTTTGTGTACCACTTCAAATGTTTGTAACCATGGCAACATGACATCGATCGGCAGGATGGTGACTAGTGCCACCTGGTGAGATTTACTGCTGCTCATCAGCTGTGTTAACACATGGTATCCAGTGGTGGCAAGTATATGGGTCAGGTCACAGAGGTCACTAGGTAAGTCAGCCATCAGGTAAATCAGCCCCACAATGCATCTGGCTTTACACCTCACTGACAGGTATTCTAACGGCAAACTGCGTAGCATCTGTAACAATTAGGGATCACAAATAACATATTATTATTATTATTATATCAGTCTTTTATAGAGCGCTCCATCAAAATATGTTCTGGGGCGCCGTACATTTAACTAAAATCACATTTAAGAAGATATAATTCTAAGATGATATATTATCACAGATAAAAGTCCTTCGGCGAGATATTAAAAACTAGTTGGTGAGGCTAAAAATAATGATTATGAGAAATGTTATGAGTCGTAATGGTTTTCAAAAAGATGAGTCTTTAACTTCGTTTTAATATTCGTTATTGACTGGCACTGACGGAGTGAAGATGGGAGTGCATTCCAGAGTCGTGGTGCCATGTATGAAAAAGTTCTTTCCCTATATGTTTTGGTGCGTGCTTTGCGTTCAGTCAGCGACAGTGTTTTTGAAGAGCGCAGAGAACGTCCTGGTTCAAAAATAGTCACCAGATCTGCCAGATACTGGGGAGCAAGTTGGTGGAGGCACCTAAAAGTCAGCATTAAAAGTTTGTAGTTGATGCGACATTTAATTGGTAACCAGTGTAGCTCTTTCATGAGTGGTGTAACATGGTCTCTCTTGTTACTGAGCATGATAATGCGTGCACACATATTTTGGAACTGTTGTAGTCATTGTAGCAAGTTTGAGCGGAGCCCTCCCAACAGGCTGGTACAGGTGTCTAGACGTGAACCAGGGCGTGGACAAGTTGTTTTGTGCTCTGCTGGTCTAGGAATTTGCGTATGCGACCTATGGCGTGTAAGTGAAAGTAAGCTGATCTGCATATACTGGCGACGTGTTTCCCTGATGACATGGTGGAGTCAAAGATGACACCCAGGTTTCTAGCTTCCATAGCTGCTTTGATATTACCCACGTCGACAGAGTCAGGCAGACTATCTAGGTCGGACATAGGACAGCTTTAGGGGCCCTTTATGGGTAAAAACGAGGAAAATGAAGATGCGCGAGGATTGTCACTTCCTCGCGAGGATTCGAGGATTTGAAAAATCTGCGGATCGAGGATCATAGAACTGAAGATCGAGGATTTAAGCCTAAATGCGAAGATCAGGCTACAAAAAACGCGGAATTTGGGCAATGAAATGCTCATTGAAAATTATTGTTTGAAGGCCTCATAATAAAGCCAAAAATCTGGCAATCATATGTCACGTGTGTCAACTTTTGTGAGGATGAAAAAGTGAGGACAGTGAGTATTTTGAAAATGCGAGGAATGTGAGGATTTTGAAAAAGTAAGGAAAGTGAGAATTTTGAAAAATGCAAGGAAAGTGAGGATTTGCCTCTAAAATGTGAGGAAAGTGAGCATCTGACCCACCCATAAAAGGCCTCGCTTTACATGGTTCTTTTCATGTATTATTCAAAAAACTTGAAAAGGCCTCATAAAAGCAGGATGTGTCAATCATACTGATTGATAACAGTCAATCTTACTGATTGACAAGAATCAGTATTCCCGAGATATATAAACTAGATTTGTATAAATTGGGATAATATTTTGAAAATATGGACCATGTCTAAATAATAATATCTACCGGTTTGTTGGTTCAAACTTCCGTCATGTTGATACAATATGATGCATCAGTTTCTTACCTTTAGAAGTAGAATCCTCTTCTTAATGCACGATGGAGACTGTTGAGTTTTATCTTTCTTTGACACGGTCTCAGCTATCATATTTTTCAGCTGGACAGCCGTGTCCTGCTGCTCGCTATCCCTAGAAATACAATGTAAGTGGTGTCCATTTGGGTGCAACATGGGGAAATACAGAGCCTGTCCAAGGGGTAGACTTTGTAATATAATGAAAACTGGGAAATACAAATTCAAATTAGTTAAAATTTAGTCTAGATTAGCTAATTTTTAAATTTTTGTACTGAGATGCGTAGAGGTCAATTTACATAGCAGCGATTTTAAATAATTAACTAGATTTGCCTGAGGGGCAAAGCTTGCGTCTCCACCCGCCCCACATAGTACATTAATTATAGAGAAATACAGTACTGTCACCAATTTTTTATGTAAACCACGTGAAAATGTGATTTCAGAATCACACCAAAATCTAATCAGCATATGACCAGGGTAAGTTGCTTCCTTGAACAAATCGGTGAAGCAGTTCAAGCGCTTCAGAGTAACATTTGATTCGTCGGCCATCTTGAATTTTGTTAAAAAAATGAAAAAAAACAAACAATTTTTTCTCAGGGCCACTCAGCATACACAAAAGATCAAATTTGAGCTGTATAACCATATTACCAAATTTTGATGATAGCCAAAATGAACAAAACTGAAATATCCGCTAAAATTCTAAAACGCAAAAAAATCAAAGTTTTTATTATCGGAATCACACCAAAAACAAATCAGTACATGTGCAGGGTAAGGTCTTTCCATTAAACAAAACATAAAATAAATCCAGGAAGCGGTTCAAGCTCTAGAGAGCAACATAGGATTTTGGCGGCCATCTTGGATTTTGCTGAAGAAGCTGAAAATTGCCGAAAAAAACTTACAAGGCAAATTTCCTAGGGCCAATATGCATACTGCAAATATTTAGAAATAATCCGAGAAGGGTTGTATGGCTTTATTACCAAACTTTGATGATGGCCAAAATGAGCAAAACAGAAATATCCGCTAAAATACTAAAACGTAAAAAAAAGTTTATCGGGCTAATTTCTTAGGGCCAATAAGCATACTGCAAATATTTAGAAATACTCTGAGCAGGGGTGTATAGCTAATAAACAAATTTTGATGATAACCAAAATGAACAAGACTGAAAAATCCGCTAAAATTCTGAAACGTGAAAAAATCATACTTTTTATTATCAGAATCACACCAAAAACTAATCAGCACATGTGCAGAGTAGGGTCTTTCCTTTAAACCAAACATGAAACTAATCCATAAAGCGGTTCACGCTCTAGAGAACGACATAGGATTTTGGCGGCCATCTTGTATTTTGTTGAAGAAGCTGAAAATTGCCGAAAAAAACTTACAGGGCAAATTTCCTAGGGCCAATATGCATACTGCAAATATTTATATAATCCGAGTAGGGTTATATGGCTATATTACCAAATTTTGATGATGGCCAAAATGAGCAAAACAGAAATATCCGCTAAAATACTAAAACGCAAAAAAATCGAAGTTTTGATTATCAGAATCACACCAAAAGCTTTTCAGCTCACAGCCAGAGTAAGGTCTGTCATTTAAACCAGACATGAAACAAATCGATGAAGCGGTTCGAGCTCTAGCGTGCGCCATAGGATTTTGACGGCCATCTTGGATTTTGTTGAAGAAACTGAAATACGCAAAAAAAATTTACCAGACAAATTCCCCAGGGCCAGCATGCATACTGCAAATATTTGGAAATAATCCGAGTAGGGGTTTTCGAGTGAGAGCAGAAACAAGTGGTGGCGGCGGGCGGACTCAGCAAAAACAATAAGTCTCCACCACCACATAGTGGGTGGAGACTTAATTAGGTCATGTGACACACCACCATTGGCTGGCATGCAAGGCCCATTCACTGTTCTGAACAAAGCCATAAAGCATAGTTGTCAAAAAAATATGGGCTCAGTCCCCCCATATTACCCAAATATTGGACCAGTGTTGGTGCATGTTGCATCATTGAGCTAACTTCTTGAGTTGTTACAGATCTTACTTGGTCACCACCTGGTCCCAGTATTCACTCGACCCGATCACCTTCTGCATCAAGTCGTTAAACACGTCACCAGACACATTACTCCTCCGCTTCTTCTTCTTGGGGCTAAGTAACAAGCACACAGACCATTATTCATTAGGATTTGAGGTATTTTATAATCACTTGTAAAAAAATGTTTATCTGTCTTGAAATCAAGGTATTTCCTCCTCAAATGTTAACCCTTGTCCTGTTGAATTTTTTTTTTCAACCATTTTTAGACACTTTAAGCTGGAATTGCAATTTCCAGCTTCAAATGACAAAATATATTTCTATTTATGAAAAATAGACATATCCAGTATTGGATAACTGAGCATCTACCAAAAACTATTTAATCAAATTTAGTGATATTTGTGCTGATCTAAAACATGCTCGAAACCATATATATACGGGTGTAGCAGCACAAGGGTTATTATAAACCATATATATACGGGTGTAGCAGGTCAAGGGTTACTATAAATCATATATATACAGGTGTAGCAGATCAGGGGTTAATATAAACCATATAGATACAGACCCAGCAGCACAAGGGTTAATATAAACCATATAGATACAGACCCAGCAGCACAAGGGTTAATATAAACCATATAGATACAGACCCAGCAGCACAAGGGTTAATATAAACCATATGGATACAGACCCAGCAGCACAAAGGTTAATATAAACCATATAGATACAGACTCAGCAGCACAAGGGTTAATATAAACCATATGGATACAGACCCAGCAGCACAAGGGTTAATATAAACCATATGGATACAGACCCAGCAGCACAAGGGTTAATATAAACCATATAGATACAGACCCAGCAGCACAAGGGTTAATATAAACCATATAGATACAGACTCAGCAGCACAAGGGTTAATATAAACCATATGGATACAGACCCAGCAGCACAAGGGTTAATATAAACCATATGGATACAGACTCAGCAGCACAAGGGTTAATATAAACCATATAGATACAGACCCAGCAGCATAAGGGTTAATATCCTTTCATGATAAAATTAAGTTATTTCATCAACTTTAAGGTGTGAATTGCTGCAACAATTCTAAACGTAATAAAAACATAACCTACAAATCAATTAATAGGAAAAAAGTGTATGATTTTTTTTTTGTAACAAAAAAACTATTGGGTCATGATAAGTCATTAACTAATTCTTAAAACCCTGAAAAACTTACCTTGGAGATGAGCTATGATCTGTGGGAAGCATTCGTTGCCATAGCGACACCAGGAGTTGATCCAGCACAGGACGTGATTCTAGAACCTCAGATCCGCACATTGTCCTCATAACGATTCCTTGGGGTGAGAACCTACAGTAGCACAAACAATACGCAAGCCTCTTACAAAATATAGAATTATTACTCAGGATTGGAAAATACCTTAGAAAAATTGTAGTTCCCTTTGTATCACCTCGCCTGCTGAAACCGTACATATACATTCTTTTTCAATTTGAAGGTGTATGTTTCCAATAAGGGAGAAGGTGCAGGTTTATTGTCTGATATCAATTATTTCATCCAGCTTTACCTTTTTACCCCCTGGTCACTGGACCTGTTCATTCTACACTGAGAGCATACAGTCGTGCAGCCATTTTGGTGTATTTGACTAATCATGCACATTGCCATCTCTGTCATACTCATTTTCACCAGAGTCAAGTGAAGCATTTGAGGGTAAAGTTCCTTGCCCAGGGACACAACATCAAACCAATGTTTCAAGATTAAGAGGGGAGAAACATGATATTTCTCTGAAAATCCTGCACCAAACGAGATTCGAAACCCCACGGCAGACAGCGACATTGACAAAGCTCCGTGCTCTAACCATTGTGCCACGTCCCTCTCTAGTGATATTTTTTCGTCATTTGAAGCTGGTTTATACACAAATGTTTCCGCGTTGTAATGGTTGAAACAAAAGGCTCCAGTGAAATTGTTTGATTTTCACAACACAAAGAATGTTTAAAATCACAGCTTATTTTATTTTGATTAACTCAAATTCCTCAAAAACATTATCATTTCACAGTTTGATCAATAATAAAAATAAAAGTGCTGCATTTTTATCAGACTGATTATCTCTCACCTGGGATGTTGCACATCTTCCTCCAAACTTTGTGACTGCTGGTTTTCTGTCAGGCAGTCAATCATTGTGGATGTAAGACGAGCTCTATAAAGCTCATCTGCGTCATTCCACAGCCATCTCAAATTGTCACAAATTACAGAGAGGCTGGCAACGGGAAAAGTGTCAGCTGTCACTCCACCATACTGTAAGGAAAAAAGGCATGTAAGTGGATGACTTATTCAGATCAGGATATGCCAGTATTTTCATCTGATCATGTAGATATAATTTTAGCTAAACTAATAATAAATCTATAAATTAAATGTTTGAAAAATATCAACTAAAAATCTTGAATTATTGACATCCGGGCATGTGGGTGCGACTTAAAACCCAGAGGGACTTATAGGCTGGGAAATATGGTATGGTAATTTATGCTGCACACTTTTTTTGGTGAACACAGGGGTGTACTGATATAGAAAAATTGTGGCGTCAAATTTTTAATACATTTGTAATTTTTTTTAACGAAATGACCACAATAGAGTAGGGAAAAAAATATAAATGTTTAAATTGTTATTTAGGTAGGTTATATCTCACCTTCAAACGACCAGTATGATGGAGTACTTTTTGCACAAAGTCATCATATTTATGAGCTACCATATATTTTTATACTTGAAAATATGGAGATAATTTATTGAATAAAATTAATGCACACCCCTTGGTGAAATATATTAATGTCAAGTATTTTACAGCTCATTGTAAGACATGCCGGGAAACTGGACACATGAGTTTCCGTATTCCTTTGTGAAATCCTTACCTGCCCGTTCCAAACATGTCCGCAGATCTTGTTGTATGAAGGTGTCTGACAAAGCAGAAAATGTGCACAATTTCTGATGTTTGTGACAACATGAGGTGACGCCTCATCAGCAAGCAGATACGACCGAGCCTTCTGGGCCACGAGAAGCATCTTCAGCACATAAAAAGAACAATCTTTATCAAGGATATGATTGTCTGCTAGTGGAAAAAAATATATTCAGCTGGAGATCTGAGAACTAAATTGTGTTTATGAGAACACCTGAGATGCATTCCTATTATAACAACCAAACATTTTTTACTGGATTCACACACAAACAGTAAATTTTTCAGTTGAAAAAATGTGAAAATCATCCATGTTTTATCAGATGATTTGATCAATATATTGACGTATGCGATTAATTCGCGCCTTTGTTTGCATCCATTTTTTTTTTAAATAATTATAATAATAATTGTATGTTTTCCATACAGTAATATATTTTATCATATGAAACTGGAACTTGTGAAGAGATTGATAATGTATACATTACATAAAATGTTTCAGGCATCATAAAGCTAATGATTTGTTTTCTCCACTTATACTAACCCTTGTGCTAACCCTTGAGTTGTTTGTTTCTATTTTTCATTCATTCGAAGCTGGAATTGCTAACACAATTTCCAGCTTCAAATGACGAAAAATATTATTTATGTATGAAAAATAAACATCTGCCAAAATGAACTATTTGATTGACTGAGTATCTACAATTTTTTGATCAATATTAGAGGCATTTTATTTTGCATAAAAATGGATGAAACCGTATATATATAGAGTTCTAGCGATGCAAGGGTTAACCCTTCAAGCGCTGAAATATTATGTTTAAACTTTGGAGACCAAAGTTTTTTTTCAATTCGAAATCATCATAATTGTCTTAGTTAGCTCCTTCCGCTTCACTTGAATACCTCTGCTATGGGTCTATGGCCACAATAAATATTTTTACTCTTACAGCGCGGGGATGCAGTTTAGACATCAGAATCTGACGTCTAAAGTTGATCCCCGAACTGTAAGAGTTGAAATTGCCTGTACATGTATTTTAACCCTTACAGCGCTGAATTAATTTTGTATAAATCATGAAGACCAAAGGGTTTTGAAATCATCATAAATGTCTTAGTTAGGTCTTTCTGATTCATTTGAATACCTATGTTATGGGTCTACGACCATTATAAATATGTTTACTATTGCAGTGCGGGGATTGATATAGACGTCAGAATCTGACATCTACAGACGTCAGATTCTAACGACTGAAGTCGATCCCCGCGCTGTAAGGGTTAAGGTGCTGAATGCTTCTGCTCACCATTACATGTGTAGTTTTGTAAAATGCATGTTTCTCAGCCAGTTTCTGGATGCGTTGCCAATGTTCTGCTGTCATTCCTGCGCCATGAAGATAAGTAAGATCTCCTGCTGTTGATAAGCTGGGTTCAGGGAGCTTATTTTCACCGTAGCAGCACAGCATCAGCTTCAGCTCACCCCACGAGTGGAGAAGATGAAGGAAACACGGAGGACAAGTTCTGTCTTTGTCTTTCAGTGTCTAAAACAACGAAATGAAACAGCTTAATCCTTAAAACACTGAAATATGTTTGTATAAAACATGGAAACCAAAGGGTTTTTTTAATTTCAAATCATCATGAAAGTTGGTGGTCACCCATACCAGGTCGTCTACTATAACTACCATGACACACAACTTCAAGAGGGTGAAAATTACTCTTTTTTTTAATTTGTGACCAAACATTTGCAAATCTTGCTGTTTAAACACCTAATTTTATAAAATGGATAAAAAACAACAATAGTCGTGATTAGCAGCGTAAGGGTTAACCCTTTCAGAGCGTGGATCGTCTTTATACGTCAGATTCTGACGTATAAAGACGATCCACGCACGGAAAGAATTAAAATCTTTCTAACGGCTGGAGACCCATAACACAGGTATTCAAATAAATCGGAAAGACCCAACTGAAACGATTACAACGATTTAAAATAAAAAAAACCTTTGGTTCCCATGGTTCATACAAAAATATTTCAGCTCTTCAAGGGTCAATGCACTATATGGCATGTAGTGCATATAAAAGACATGGATTTAAAACAGTATGAAAAACATTTAAAACATATCTTTAAAATTAACATTACAATATTTGTATTACCTGAATAATGATGTTTACAACCACTTGATGTGTTGATGTCATGAGACTATCTACTTGTGATGCCACCTGTTGGGTGATGGAATAATCAGCCACCTTGACATTCAGAAGAAATGTTGCAATCAAATCGGACAGGGCGAAAAGAGAGCTCTCTACAACACAAAGCGTTTTTTTCAGTTATGTCTTTAACCCTTAAAGCGTTTGAGACCAAAGATTTTTTTCAATTTAAAATCATCATAAATGTCTCAGTCAGCTCTTTCTGGTTCATTTGATTACCCATATTATGGGTCTACTGCCATAACAAATATTTTAATTTTTACAGTGTTGGGATAGACTTTGGTCATTTGAATCCGACATCTGTAGACGTCAGATTCTAACGACTAAAGGCTATTCCCGCGCTGTAAGGGTTAATTTTCTATCTACCATTGGTTATTCCGAAAAAATGGTCGGCAAGATGGAAGGACAGTGATTAGTCACCTGCTTTGTTGGTGGTTGGGCCTTCTTTTTCAGCTGTTATCGCCGATAACAAACATCTCCACACATCAACAACAGTATTCTGAGGCAGATCTGATATCACTGACCCAAACCTAAAATAAAATAACAAAAACAGGCAGCAGGTATACATGGAGTGATACTCAACATTATTTTGTGAACATGGATTTAATTGAATATCCCACACAAGGTCAGGTCAAGAAAGTCAGAGATATCAAATATATACAGATGAGTTGGAATAGGAACTTTTTGATCAAGCCATCTGATAAATAGATCAAGCAATCTAATAAATAGATCAAGTAATCTAATAAATAGATCAAGCAATCTAATTAATAAATCAAGCAATCTAAAAAATAAATCAAGTAATCTAATAACTAGATCAAGCAATCTGATAACCAGATCAAGCAATCTGATAAATGGATCAAGTAATCTGATAAATAGATCAAGTAATCTAATAACCAGATCAAGTAATCCAATAAATAAATCAAGCAATCTGATAACCAGATCAAACAATCTGATAAATAGATCAAGTAATCTGATAAACAGATCAAGTAATCTAAAAACTAGATCAAATAATCTAAAAACTAGATCAAACAATCTAAAAACTAGATCAAGCAATCTAATAACCAGATCAAGTAATCTAATAACTAGATAAAGTAATCTGATAACTAGATCAAGTAATCTAATAAGTAGATCAAGCAATCTGATAACTAGATCAATTAATCTAATAAATAGATCAAGCAATCTGATAACTAGATCAAGTAATCTAATAACCAGATCAAACAATTTAAAAACCACATCAAGCAATCTAATAACTAGATCAAGAAATCTAATAAATAAATCAAGTAATATAAAAACTAGATCAAGCAATTTAAAAACTAGATCACGTAATCTAATAAATGGATTAAGTAATCTGATAAATAGATAAAGTAATCTAATAAATAGATCAAGTAATCTAATAAATAGATAAAGTAATCTAATAAATAGATAAAGTAATCTAAAAACTAGATAAAGTAATCTAATAAATAGATAAAGTAATCTAAAAACTAGATAAAGTAATCTAATAAATAGATAAAGTAGTCTAATAACTAGATTAAGTAATCTAATAAATAGATAAGGTATTCTAATAACTAGATAAAGTAATCTAATAACTAGATCAAGTAATCTAATAAATAGATAAAGTAATCTAATAAATAGATAAAGTAATCTAATAACTAGATAAAGTAATCTAATAACTATTTCAAGTAATCTAATAACTAGATAAAGTAATCGAATAAATAGATAAAGTAATCTAATAAATAGATAAAGTAATCTGATAAAAATATCAAGTAATTTAATAACTAGATCAAGTAATCTAATAAATAGATAAAGTAATCTAATAAATAGATAAAGTAATCTAATAAATAGATAAAGTAATCGAATAAATAGATAAAGTAATCTAATAAATAGATAAAGTAATCTGATAACTAGATAAAGTAACCTGATAACTAGATCAAGTAATCTAATAACTAGATCAAGCAATCTAATAACTAGATCAAGTAATCTAATAACCAGATCAAGTAATCTAATAACTAGATCAAGTAATCTAATAACTAGGTCAAGCAATCTAATAACTAGGTCAAGCAATCTAATAACTAGATCAAACAATCTAATAACTAGATCAAGTAATCTGATAACTAGATCAAGTAATCTAATAACTAGATCAAGTAATCCGATAAATAGATCGAGTGATCTGATAAATAGATAAAGTAATCTAATAACTAGATCAAGTAATCTGATAACCAGATCAAGTAATCTAATAACTAGATCAAGTAATCTGATTAAGAGATCCAGTAATCTGTTAAATAGATAAAGTTATCTAATAACTAGATCAAGTAATCTGATAAATAGATCCAGTAATCTAATAAATAGATCAAATAATCTAATAACTAGATCAAGTAATCTGATGAATTGATCCAGTAATCTAATACATAGATCAAATAATCTAATAACTAGATCAAGTAATCTGATAAATTGATCCAGTAATCTAATAATTAGATCAAGCAATCTAATAACTTGATCAACAATCTGATAAACAGATCAAGTAATCTGATATACTAGATCAAGTAATCTGATATACTAGATCAAGTAATCTGATGACCAGATCAAGCAATCTAATAACTTGATCAAACAATCTAATAACTGGGTCAAACAATCTAATAACTAAATCAAACAATCTAATAACTAGATCAAACAATCTAATAACTAGATCAAGCAATCTGATAAATAGATCAAGCAATCTGATAAATAGATCAAACAATCTGATAACCAGATCAAGTAATCTAATAACTAGATCAAGTAATCTAATAATACAAGTATCTGATAAAAAGATCCAGTAATCTAATAACTAGATCAAGAAATCTTAAAACTAGATCAAGCAATCTTATAACTTGGTCAAACAATCTAATAACTTGGTCAAACAATCTAATAACTTGATCAAACAATCTAACAACTCGATCAAGTAATCTAATAACTAGATCAAACAATCTGATAAATAGATCAAGTAATCTAATAACCAGATCAAGCAATCTAATAATTTGATCAAGTAATCTGAAAATAGATCAAGTAATCTAATAACTAGATCAAGTAATCTAATAAGCAGATCAAGCAATCTAATAACTTGATCAAGTAATCTGTTGATCAAGTAATCTGATAAATAGATCCAGTAATCTGATAAATGGATCAAGCAATCTAAGAACCAGAGCAAGTAATCTGATAACTAGGTCAAGAAATGCAATAACTAGATCAAGTGATCTAATAGCTAGAACAGTAATCTAATAACTAGATCAAGTAATCTAATAACTAAATCAAGCAATCTAATAACTAGATCAAGTAATCTAATAACCAGATCAAGTAATCTAATAACTAGATAAAGTAATCTGATAACTAGATCAAGTAATCTAATAATTAGGTCAATCAATCTAATAACTAGATCAAACAATCTAATAACTAGATCAAACAATCTAATAACTAGATCAAGTAATCTGATAACTAGATCAAGCAATCTAATAACTAGATCAAGTAATCTAATAAATAGATCGAGTAATCTGATAAATAGATAAAGTAAACTGATAACTAGATCAAGTAATCTAATAACTAGATCAAGTAATCTGATAAATAGATCCAGTAATCTGATAAATAGATAAAGTAATCTAATAACTAGATCAAGTGATCTGATAAATAGATCCAGTAATCTGATAAATAGATAAAGTTATCTAATAACTAGATCAAGTAATCTGATAAATAGATCCAGTAATCTAATAAATAGATCAAATAATCTAATAGCTAGATCAAGTAATCTGATAAATAGATCCAGTAATCTAATACATAGATCAAATAATCTAATAACTAGATCAAGTAATCTTATAAATTGATCCAGTAATCTAATAACTAGATCAAGCAATCAAAAAACTTGATCAAGCAATCTAATAACTAGATCAAGTAATCTAATAACCTGATCAAGTGATCTAATAACTAGATCAAGTAATCTAATGACCAGATCAAGCAATCTAATAACTTGATCAAACAATCTAATAACTTGGTCAAACAATCTAATAACTAGATCAAACAATCTAATAACTAGATCAAGCAATCTGATAAATAGATCAAGCAATCTGATAAATAGATCAAACAATCTGATAACCAGATCAAGCAATCTAATAACTAGATCAAGTAATCTAATAACTAGATCAAGTAATCTGATAACACAAGTAATCTGATAAAAAGATCCAGTAATCTAATAACGAGATCAAGAAATCTTAAAACTAGATCAAGCAATCTTATAACTTGGTCAAACAATCTAATAACTTGGTCAAACAATCTAATCTTTTGATCAAACAATCTAACAACTCGATCAAATGATCTAATAACTAGATCAAACAATCTGATAAATAGATCAAGTAATATAATAACCAGATCGAGCAACCTAATAATTTGATCAAGTAATCTGAAAATAGATCAAGTAATCTAATAACTAGATCAAGTAATCTAATAAGCAGATCAAGCAATCTAATAACTTGATCAAGTAATGTGATAAATAGATCCAGTAATCTGATAAATAGATCAAGCAATCTAATAACCAGATCAAGTAATCTAATAACTAGGTCAAGTAATGTAATAACTAGATCGAGTGATCTAATAGCTAGAACAGTAATCTAATAACTAGATCAAGTAATCTAATAACTAAATCAAGCAATCTAATAACTAGATCAAGTAATCTAATAACCAGATCAAGTAATCTAATAACTAGATAGAGTAATCTGATAACTAGATCAAGTAATCTAATAACTAGGTCAAGCAATCTAATAATTACATCAAACAATCTAATAACTAGATCAAGTAATCTGATAACTAGATCAAGTAATCTAATAACTAGATCAAGTAATCTGATAAATAGATCGAGTAATCTGATAAATAGATAAAGTAATCTAATAACTAGATCAAGTAATCTGATAACTAGATCAAGTAATCTAATAACTAGATCAAGTAATCTGATAAAAAGATCCAGTAATCTGATAAATAGATAAAGTAATCTAATAACTAGATCAAGTAATCTGATAAATAGATCCAGTAATCTAATACATAGATCAAATAATCTAATAACTAGATCAAATAATCTGATAAATTGATAAAGTAATCTAATAACTAGATCAAGCAATCTAATAACTTGATCAACAATCTGATAACCAGATCAAGTAATCTGATATACTAGATCAAGTAATCTGATATACTAGATCAAGTAATCTAATGATCAGATCAAGCAATCTAATAACTTGATCAAACAATCTAATAACTTGGTCAAACAATCTAATAACTAGATCAAACAATCTAATAACTAGAGCAAACAATCTAATAACTAGATCAAGCAATCTGATAAATAGATCAAGCAATCTGATAAATAGATCAAACAATCTGATAACCAGATCAAGTAATCTAATAACTAGATCAAGTAATCTAATAACTAGATCAAGTAATCTAATAATACAAGTAATCTGATAAATAGATCAAGCAATCTGATAAATAGATCAAACAATCTGATAACCAGATCCAGTAATCTAATAACTAGATCAAGAAATCTTAAAACTAGATCAAGCAATCTTATAACTTGGTCAAACAATCTAATAACTTGGTCAAACAATCTAATAACTTGATCAAACAATCTAACAACTCGATCAAGTAATCTAATAACTAGATCAAACAATCTGATAAATAGATCAAGTAATCTAATAACCAGATCAAGCAATCTAATAATTTGATCAAGTAATCTGAAAATAGATCAAGTGATCTAATAACTAGATCAAGTAATCTAATAAGCAGATCAAGCGATCTAATAACTTGATAAAGTAATCTGATAAATAGATCTAGTAATCTGATAAATAGATCAAGCAATCTAATAACCAGATCAAGTAATCTAATAACTAGGTCAAGTGATGTTATAACTAGATCAAGTGATCTAATAGCTAGGTCAAGTAATCTAATAACTAGATCAAGCAATCTAATAAATGGATCAAACAATGTGATAATAGTTGGAGCAATTTATTAACTAGATCAAGCAATGTGATGATGAATCAAGCATAACTAGATCAAGCAATGTGACAACTATTTGATAAATAATTTACATCACTGTGAATAATCAACGAACAAAACTCCAACCTTTCTAGCAGTTTTTCTGGCCACACAATATCTTTGTCCTGGTTTTCCTGCTGAACAACTTTCACTATTTGAATGATGAGTTTTTTTATCTGCCTTAGTCTGTGGTACGTGTGGAGGACGGTGCACAGTAAACAGCAATGACTGGTTAAAAGCTTATCATCTCTTGACTAAAAAAAATAGAAATTACACAATAACACAGAATTGTGTTTTTATAGGCTCACGTCAAAACAAACGGTCAGCGTAACCAGTTTAGTTATAAGATGGTGATGGCAAATAATTTCTTCATCCCAGATTTCTTTATTGATTAAAATGATATATCAAGGCTCGTCATATATTATACATGTTACATTAGGCACTGTTGGATAAAAGATAAATCATAACATTCTGATACAGACTTAACTCTTACAGCGCTAGGATCGACTTCAGACGTCAGGGTTACAAGAATCTGACGTCTGTAGACGTCAGACTCTGACCACTAAAGTCGATCCTCGCACTGTAAAAGTAGAAATATTTCTATTGGCCGTAGATCCATAGCATAGATATTCAAATGAATTGGAAAGTACTAAATTAATTTTTTTAAATTAATTCAGCACTTTAACCCTTTAAGCCCTCACAATGCATTAAAGCATCATTTTACATCTCTGACTTAATTTTCCTACAACCACGGGTTTTAGAACGAAAATTTCCATGCAACTGGTTTACCAATACATGGCAATTTTCCTTAATTTTTAAACCACATCAAATCATCTTCATCCACTACAAGTCGAGAATTGCGGCAAAATTCAGGCTTGGAAGGGTTAAAATTATTTTTGATAAAACATGGAAACCAAAGGGATTTTTTCCATTTGAAATCATCATAAATGTCTTAGTTAGGTGTTCCCGATTCATTTGAATATCTATGTTATGGGACTACGGCCATTATAAATATTTCTACTCTTACAGTGCGGGGATAGACTTTAGTCGTCAGAATACTAAGGTGTTCCCATAGACATAGATCCTCCGTTTAAAATCTCGAACTCCAAATGAACATCTCCGATAAGACAAACAAGTTTCCTGAGTTTAGTTTTTTCTGAATCAAATATTTTTTATTCACATTGTGGCTGGGATTACAGCAGCAATACATATCTCAAGAAGAATTTAAATTAGACACAAAATGTATGTGTTTGAAGATGACTTTGGTCATTCTCAATGTTGTATTGTTCAGCAATCCACTTGTGCTGCTAGGATGTATACGTTTTCACTAAAATCAATAAAATAGTTTGTAATAGATGCTCATTTTTTTAAAGAAAAACATGGATGTTTATTTTTCATAAATGGTAATATTTTTCATCATTTAAAGCTGGAATTTGCGTTTGCAATTCTAGCCTTAAATGAATGAAAAACAGAGACAAATAATTCAGCAGCTCACGTTTCATTCAAAGTTACAATAACACATCAGTGTATTAAAATTATCAACCATCTAACTTTCTTGTCTTATTTATTTCATACTACAGTAGAACTTGCTATGAGCAACCACCCTTGTGACAAAGTGGCCTTTTAAGGCAGGTGGCTGTTAATATAAGGGTCATTTGTATACAAAATGCCATTTTAGGGAATGACCAAGTGGCCTCCCATAGGAGGTTGGCTGCTCATAAAAGTGGCTGTCTACTATATACTCTGAATTGTATAAGATCAGGATATTTGTGTTTAAATTGAGGTAGTTATTGCTGCAGCCTTACTTACGTCATCATCGCTTTGTTACAGGGCCAGGGACAGTAGCCGTGGCAGGTATTTCTCCGTCCCTATGTGGTTAATACTTACGTCATCAACGTGCTGATACAGGGCCAGGGACAGTAGCCGTGGCAGGTATTTCTCCGTCACTATGTGGGTAATACTTATGTCATCATCGCTTTGTTACAGGGCCAGGGACAGCAGCCGTGGCAGGTATTTCTCCGTCACTATGTAGTTAATACTTACGTCATCAACGTGCTGATACAGGGCCAGGGACAGTAGCCGTGGCAGGTATTTCTCTGTCACTATGTGGGTAATACTTATGTCATCATCGCTTTGTTACAGGGCCAGGGACAGCAGCCGTGGCAGGTATTTCTCCGTCACTATGTAGTTAATACTTACGTCATCAACGTGCTGATACAGGGCCAGGGACAGCAGCCGTGGTAGGTATTTCTCCGTCACTATGTGGTTAATACTCACGTCATCAACGTGCTGATACAGGGCCAGGGACAGTAGCCTTGGCAGGTATTTCTCCGTCACTATGTAGTTAATACTTACGTCATCATCGCTTTGTTACAGGGCCAGGGACAGTAGCCGTGGCAGGTATTTCTCCGTCACTATGTAGTTAATACTTACATCATCATCGTGCTGATACAGGGCCAGGGACAGTAGCCGTGGTAGGTATTTCTCCGTCACTATGTGGGTAATAATTACGTCATCATCGTGCTGATACAGGGCCAGGGACAGTAGCCGTGGTAGGTATTTCTCCGTCACTATGTAGTTAATACTTACGTCATCAACGTGCTGATACAGGGCCAGGGACAGTAGCCATGGTAGGTATTTCTCCGGCACTATGTGGTTATTACTTACGTCATCAACGTGCTGATACAGGGCCAGGGACAGTAGCCGTGGTAGGTATTTCTCCGTCACTATGTGGTTATTACTTACGTCATCAACGTGCTGATACAGGGCCAGGGACAGTAGCCGTGGCAGGTATTTCCCCGTCACTATGTGGTTAATACTTACGTCATCAACGTGCTGATACAGGGCCAGGGACAGTAGCCGTGGCAGGTATTTCTCCGTCACTATGTGGTTAATACTTACGTCATCATCGTGCTGATACAGGGCCAGGGACAGTAGCCGTGGTAGGTATTTCTCCGTCACTATGTGGTTAATACTTACGTCATCAACGTGCTGATACAGGGCCAGGGACAGCAGCCGTGGCAGGTATTTCTCCGTCACTATGTAGTTAATATCCACCATCTTTTCCAAACATCGCACTCTCCATTCACTCCTGTAATCAAACATAACACTACTGTTTAGGGATGGATTTGGAGGGTTTACATCGTCTGCTAGAAGCCAGACAAAATTTAACCCTTAAATATTTTTGTATAAACCATGGAACCCAAATGTCTTAGTTAGCTCTTTCCGCTTTATTTTATTACCTATGATATGGGTCTACCGTCATTAGAAATATGTTATTTCTTTCATTGCAGGGACAGTCTTTATGCGTCAAAATCGGAAGTCTACCGATGTCAGATTCTGATGTACAAAGATGATCCCCGTTCTGAGAGAATTAGGTGTTTATAGGATGACTGGCTTTCTGATGTACAAAGATGATCCCCGCCCCGAGAGGATTTGGTGTTTATAGGATGACTGGCTTTCTGATGTACAAAGATGATCCCCGCTCTGAGAGGATTAGGTGTTTATAGGATGACTGGCTTTCTGATGTACAAAGATGATCCCCACTCTGAGAGGATTTGGTGTTTATAGGATGACTGGCTTTCTGATGTACAAAGATGATCCCCGCTCTGAGAGGATTAGGTGTTTATAGAATGACTGGCTTTCTGATGTACAAAGATGATCCCCGTTCTGAGTGGATTAGGTGTTTATAGGATGACTGGCTTTCTGATGTACAAAGATGATCCCCGCTCTGAGAGGATTAGGTGTTTATAGGATGACTGGCTTTCTGATGTACAAAAATGATCCCCGCTCTGAGAGGATTTGGTGTTTATAGGATGACTGGCTTTCTGATGTACAAAGATGATCCCCGCTCTGAGAGGATTTGGTGTTTATAGGATGACTGGCTTTCTGATGTACAAAGATGATCCCCGCTCTGAGAGGATTAGGTGTTTATAGGATGACTGGCTTTCTGATGTACAAAGATGATCCCCGCTGTGAGAGTATTTGGTGTTTATAGGATGACTGGCTTTCTGATGTACAAAGATGATCCCCGCTCTGAGAGGATTTGGTGTTTATAGGATGACTGGCTTTCTGATGTACAAAGATGATCCCCGCTCTTGAGAGGATTAGGTGTTTATAGGATGACTGGCTTTCTGATGTACAAAGATGATCCCCGCTCTGAGAGGATTAGGTGTTTATAGGATGACTGGCTTTACAGATGTCAGATTCTGATGTACAAAGATGATCCCCGCTCTGAGAGGATTAGGTGTTTATAGGATGACTGGCTTTCTGATGTACAAAGATGATCCCCGCTGTGAGAGTATTTGGTGTTTATAGGATGACTGGCTTTCTGATGTACAAAGATGATCCCCGCTCTGAGAGGATTTGGTGTTTATAGGATGACTGGCTTTCTGATGTACAAAGATGATCCCCGCTCTTGAGAGGATTAGGTGTTTATAGGATGACTGGCTTTCTGATGTACAAAGATGATCCCCGCTCTGAGAGGATTAGGTGTTTATAGGATGACTGGCTTTACAGATGTCAGATTCTGATGTACAAAGATGATCCCCGCTCTGAGAGGATTAGGTGTTTATAGGATGACTGGCTTTCTGATGTACAAAGATGATCCCCGCTCTGAGAGGATTAGGTGTTTATAGGATGACTGGCTTTACAGATGTCAGATTCTGATGTACAAAGATGATCCCCGCTCTGAGAGGATTTGGTGTTTATAGGATGACTGGCTTTCTGATGTACAAAGATGATCCCCGCTCTGAGAGGATTAGGTGTTTATAGGATGACTGGCTTTCCAGAGCTTCAAAGAAGCTGGGAATTGCACTAGCAATTCTGGCATCAAATTAATGACAAATAGGTACAAACAATGCACCGGACAATTTGGCTTGTATCCAATGTTGGACAACACTGAATTTGATATCAGCTCAGCTACGATGATGCCAGATTTCAACTGAGCTGATATGAAAGATATATTGATCGAATTGATTGGTACCTTTAAGTATCCATAAAGACCTAACTTAATTCAAATTTCTCAAAGTAGCATTATTCCTTGATGTGAAATATTTTTTCATATCATAAAACATATATGTGTAAGTTTGACTGGTAGGTAAAGAGTTGAGTCCCTAGCAAATGTTTGGATTCCACTTATGGATAGGGGGAAATGTAAGTCATTTTTACTAACCTAAATTTGTAGGTCGTGGTAGCAAGACATTACTTCAAGTGGGTATTTTTTTTTTTAAGCGATTAGCCTTCCAGTGCGGGGACCGTCTTTATATCTCAGAATCTGTCATATGTAGACCATATAAAGACTGTCCAGAACTGGGAGAATTGAAGAACTGCTGTATTTTCCAGGTTTTCAGATTAGTTATTATTTACCTTTTCGATATAACCAGAATACTTGCCCCGGCAACATTTTTCCTGGCGGTGTTACTGTGACATGTAATGTAGGAGTATATTTCCACCCAGCACAATAATGAGCTGACACAAATCTTCAGATTTTCATCTCTATGAAATCTCTGTGACTATAAAATTTACTTTTCGTATTAGGTCAGTCAACCATGTTTTCTGTCCCGTCTCTCTATAATCAATTATATTTACCTATCAGGTAGCGCTATCAGCCACTGTATCAGGCTCGTCTGCCATGTTTTCCGTTCCCTGTCTCCCTTTAATCTACTATATTTACCTATCAGGTAGGGCTAGCAGCCACTGTATTAGACTAGTCATCAGTAATATATTATATTTACCTATCAGGTAGGGCTAGCAGCCACTGTATCAGGCTCGTCAGCCATGTTTTCTGTTCCCCGTCTTCAGCCTCTGCCATCTCATGTATGTCATTCTCTGCAACAAGCTTCAAGAGATCATGCAGACTCTCCATTCTTATTTCCATGGCAACCAGAGAGGATGTACGAGCGGTGTCAGTGTCTGGATGAGCACCAGGCGTGGAGAAGAGACATCCCCATAACACCTGTAGGACGGGGAAGGCGAGCGTCCTGTCTGAGACTGAACTAAAACAAACAATTATAAGACTCACAATGGAGAATTTATGTGTTTGTGACTTCTGAGAACTTTTCATTTTTAACATGATTTACAAAATTCACAAAAGTGACATTCTTTCTTGAACTTCTGAAAAGAAAACTGGATAACAGAAAAAATGGATCCCATCCCCGATTTTCCTTCACTTTGAGGCAGGAATTGTGTAATTCTGGGAGAAGAAATTAGAGTCAACACAATTCAGAATTTTTAATTGCTGAAATTACTTTTTCAGAAATTAAAGTTTGAACGAAAATTTAAAAAAAATTGATGAATAGAAATACTGTTTTTATTTTAATAATTCCTGTTTTAATTTAAAAAAGATAACATGTAGTAAATGAACACTCTAAAAGAAAAAATTGTCATCTCCAAAACAACTTTCAATCACAATGTTAGATGTCTAAGTATCTGTTGAAGAGTTTTATTTTATAATTGTTTATTCCACTTACTGGTATTGCTGTAATAATGAGGAGTAGTACTGTACCAAGTAACCACAAACAGCGGACACACGCTCCTCCTACAGATAAAAATAAAACTTATATATATTATAAGATTATGCATCTTACATTAGAATTAAGGCTAGCAATTCAAGGTTTAGAGAAAGAAAAATATTGCTGAGTGCAGGCGGGTTTATTTAATGCCTTTAATCTATTCTCCGGTTGATTATTGTAAGGTCAGTCTATATCCTTGTTGAAATAAACTGCTGGTTTCAATTTCAAAATATAATATACAAAATCATTGAAAGAGTAAACGATTTAGATCGTTTACCGAAGACCCATAGGTATTCAAAAGAAGCGGAAAGAATAACTAAGACAACTTTAGTCTCTATGGTTTGCATAAAAAAAATAGAATAAAGGCCATCGTCTACAAAGTTGGCCCAAAAACTAACCAACATAGAAAGATACCTTTCATGTAATATATTTTTGTTTCACAAAAAATTGGAGTCTAGAAAGAAATAGAAAAATGTTTCAATGTAATTGTCGATGATTACGCCTCAAATGAAGAGCTTAATTTGCACAGACGCATAGATGGACCGACTGACCAACCAAATACATGATGCCTCCATCTCAGGGTTTCCCTCAGAAAAAAAAAATCATCTGGTTGTTCTCTCAAAAATCTTAACTTAGCGCGTGCGAGCAGCATAATAAAGTTTTTACTGTTGCGCGCACGCGATTAAAAAATCAAAGATTTTTATTTTCATTAAGACACAACAAAGTATATATATAATGTATTATTGGTAGTGTTTATTGAATACAATTCAGCATCATTTATCATTGACAGTGTTTATTGAGCACTTTTAATAGCTTCATTTAATATACATCTAAAATCACAGCTACATAGCCCATAAACATATATTCACAGTGTTGGATGGCAGACGGATGAGACCTATTATGCTGGTCAGTATAAAATTCATCTAGTCGGGCAACCAGCACTGTGGGGAACACTGTTCCATCTATACGCTGGTATAGGCATGAATGTACAGTCAGATGTATGGATGGACAGACAGACAGCTCAAATACATAATGCTTCAGGTCACAGGCTGGGAGAGGCATGGACGTACAGATGGATGGATGGACAGACGGACAACCTGACTACAGCCACCCATAAAAACCATGCCATCCGTATGCCAGAATCACATTTTTGCACATTCACCATTATATCCTAGCGGTCATAGTTTTATCACATGATGCAGAGCTATATGTGTTTTTATTTACCTGTTGAGATGAGCATGTGAGTTTTGTAAAGATAGTCTCAATACTATTTGGAGCCTGTAGATCACTTTTACCCATCTTAGATTTCACATAAAGATGATAGTACGGCAACAGATCCCTGAGAATAAAATAAAATATTAAAATACAACAACGCAAGCATAATATTTGATGGTAAAATCCATTTAGATTTTTCATTTTTCCATTAAAAAAATGTGTATTAATACATTTTAATGCAATGCATGTCACAAAATACAGCCATAAAAATTAGATTTTCAGAACAACAGGGATGCTTAACATTAACCCTTTCAGTGCGGGGATCGACATTAGATGTCAGACGTATAAAGACCGTCCCTGCACTGAAAGAATTAAAATATTTCTAATGGCCATAGACCCATAACATAGCGGGAAGAGTTGACTGAGATATTTATGATTTCAAATTGAAAACACCCTTTGGTCTCCTTGGTTTATATAAAATAAATTTAGCGTGTCAGGGTTATTCTGACCTATGTTTTTCTACCAGGCCACATAATTTCATACCAGCAGAGTAAGAAGTGGAGCACGGTTATATATCATGCTATATCACAGGATCAATATATTAGTTAACATGACCTGTTCTGTATGCAGTAGGCTTCATTTCACAAACAAAAATAGTTTTTACTAGGAATGGAGGGACGACGGGATGATAATTCTAATGCATAAAAATATAAAATGATATAAAATAAAAGTAATCAAGTTTAACTTTTCTGATCCTTTCGGAATTATAACATTTACCTTGAGAGTAGAGCTTGCGTAAATAGATCACTGAAGCTTCTAATAATACTTTGATGTTCAGATTTTTGTGACTTTGAAAATGTAGACAGTACAGACATCGCCGGGCCGAGTAGCTTCACTGCCACCTGTTGAGCTGCCTGTAATCATAACATCAAATATGGCTTGGTAACATCACTGCAGAAAATAATAAATAGTGAATAAGGCCTGTAGGCGACAGAGATAGACCACCAGTCATTGATTAAAAGCAATAATTATTTGAAAGAAAACAGCATCACCTCATGTGCACGAAGATTGCGGGCACACTCTTAGTTTTCTTTTTTCTATACTTCACACTTATAACTTGGAAGATCTTGAAATTATTATAACCCAGGACCATCAGTTTCAAATGCCAGTCAGGTTGAACAAATAATGTTGAAAAATCACAATTGAAATCTTCACCTGAAAAATGGCATTTGGTGGCCATTTTGATTCAGAAATATTTTGAACCTGTTTAAATTATAAATGTTTTATTTTAAGTGTGAACACATAACTGAAGTCCCAGAATATTTAAAAAAAATTGTCATTTTTTCTCTAGGGTCCAAATAAAAATTGATGCAGTGCTGCATGATGACAATATGCTCTCAGCAAAGTTTGACTGAGGCCATTTTTTACCTGCTTTGTTTATCATATAAGCAGCAGAGTATGCAATCATAAAACGTCCAGCAGTAGTGACTGACTTGGTTCATCTAATGTCAAATAAAAATAGTGACCTTGTTTCATACAACGTTTAATGCTTTTTAATCACCTTGGCCCTAAGTTTGTCAAATGGCATTGTTTTTGAAGGTTTAAGAATGACCTTAGTGTCACCTTCTGTTGACTGGCTTGTAATGACCCTATTCTTACCTGTTGTGGACTAGCCTTGTTTCCTATGACCTTTGTGAACTTGTCAGTTGTGATGATGATGATGTCTAGCAGCATCTTGTCATTTGACATATCCGGCTCTGGAGAGTCTGCTGTGTCAGCCTCCAATGACAGTTGACACAACCTTAAGGTGATGCTCAGCAGCTGAATCTAAAATAAAGACATCAGCAAACAGCATTGAATCAAAATATTATAGACCCCTTGGATATGAAAGGGTGTATCTGCCACTTTGTGAAGTGGCAGGTACACCCTTCCATATCCAAGGAGATGATATGTCATAGATGTGTTCTGACTAACCAATGTCTTTTGTGAAGCTCATCTAATTGAAAATATATCAAATGTCATTTTAGTTCTGAGATTGATACATGCAATAGAAAACAGAACCAAAATATAAAACAAGCATAAATGTATTATTTAAACATCTACACTGACAAATGCTGATTGAATGTTGGGCCAGTGTCGCAACGGTGGTCCATCATTGAACCAGTATTAGAGTGATGCATTGTGCTGACTGGGCAGTGCATCCACTGTGTAGTCTGAGAAATAGATTGTAGCATTTTCCTGGTTGGAAAGAATAAATAACTGGAGTAGATAAAAACATGAAATTTACATCTTGTCCGTTTGCATAGTTACTGCTGGCGCGGTGATTGTGGTATTTGTTGACAATGGGTCTGATGCTTATTAATTGCTAAGCGCTATTTTTTTTTACTCAATTCTACATCTACATCTATGTAAAATAAGAGGTGCATCTGGGGACACAAATAGCCGAGAAAAAACATTGCATTATAGACAGGAATATACTGTAAGTGGAGTGGAATTTGAAACACTGACTCCATCATAAACAATAACTTACCATGTATTCATATTTGATTGTAAATGTTCGGCTGAGTGTAGGAGATGTGACAACACAGTAACAGCAATCTAGCAGAGTTTGTGTCTGGATGGATATCAACTTCCCCATAGTTGCTGCAGCATCTAATTCATCAAGTATTACCTGGATAACAAATAACAGTTCAATCAAAAATTCTTAACCCTCCCAGCGCGAGGACTGTCTTTAGATTTATAATGGCCATAGACCCGTAACATCGGTACGCATATTCAAATGAAGCAGGAAAAGCTAACTAAGACATTTATGATGATTTCAAATTTGAAGAAAAACTTTGATCTTCTTAGTTCAGTTGGTACAAAAATATGTCCCGTTGTGAGGGTTAATATAATTGTTAAAAGTTTTCTTGTTTACCATAGTTTTTCCATTCATTTAAAGCTGGAAATTGCGTCAACAATTCCACCTGTAATTGAATTAAAAATAGAAACAAACAATTCAGGAGCACAGAGGTTAAAATACTTCTAATTCAAAAGCTGGTAAGTGAGAAGTCCAATCAAAACTGTAGTAATGAAACATAACCCTACTCATTGTCAGCTAATATTCTTGATTACCTTGAAACTAGAAGTGCTAACAAATAAAATGTTCCCTACAAGGTCAAGCCAGGTCACCTGAAATAGTTGTGGTTTGAGCAGTGGGGCTTGTCCACGTGACGTGATGCGGTGACACGCCCGGGTGTGGAGAACCTCTCTCAGACATCTCCACACTATACCTGCTTCTTCTCCTGTCACCCTGAAAATATGGAAAACTGAGACATTGGAAACACAAAGAAATTGTTGAACCTTATCCTGCGGAATAGTTGAAGCTGGAATTGCTAACGCAATTTCCACCTTCAAATGACGAAAATTATTTATATTCATGAAAAAAAACATCCCCAGTATTGAAGTATTGGATTCACTACGATCTAGCAAAAACTATTTTATCAAAGTACTGTTAGTGATATTTCTATTGATCAGAAACATGCTTCAATTTTGTGATTATTTTCATGAAAATTTACATTCTAAGCCCTTCATTGTACAAAATTCAGGGATGCAAATTATTGGTGGTTTAAGTGTGAAATATTTTTGTATAAGCCATGGAGATTAAAGTTTTTGTCAATTTGAAATGATCATAAATGTCTGAGTTAGCTCTTTCCGCTTCAATTGCATACCTATGTTATGGGTCTATGGCTAATATAAATATTTTACTCTTTCATAGACATTGACATATTAAAACAAACATTGATCAGAGACTTTACAACAGAATGTAAAGTATCATTCTAATTAACCATGTTAACCATTTCAGTGAGGATACCATCTTTATAGGTCAGAACATGATGTCTGTAGATCGCACTGAAAGAATTCAAATATTTATAATGGCTGTATACACGATAGCCCCGTAACATAGGTATTCAAATCAAGGGGAAAGAGATAAATAAGACATTTTTGATGAATTCAAATTGAAAAAAACAACTTTGGTCTTCATGGTTTATACAAAAATATTCCAGCATTGTTAAAACAACATGCTAACCTCTTCTTCCCGATGACTGACAGTGAGAGAATGTCAAGAAGTAGCTGGTGTTTATTGGGAAGTCGTACTGTGTCACTTTTCCAGGCATATTTAATGAGCTTTACTTTATCTTCCCAAGGTAACCTATTGTCCTTCAAACGGCTGTAGAAACCTACAACATAACATGGCAAGTAGAATGAATTAACCTCAACATAACTGAACAAAAACAGAGTACTGGTCCAACAGGGATATTTGAAATTGAGAGCTCTTTTATCTGTGAAAAGTAGAATTTATAGAGAAAAATTTACTATAATAGCTTCAACAAAAACAGTCAGGCCTTTGTTTTTAAGGTGAGAGAGCGCTCTCGCTCACCATTCTCAACATCTATTTTCTTTTGTACAATGTAGATGTCATAAATAAGATGTCGAGTTCCCCAAATCACTCTCTTCACTAGTTTGAGGAGAGCTATTTCCTACTTGCCTGCCAATGCGAAGGCCTGAACAGTTTTTTTAGGTGACAAAATGTTTCAATTATTATGAAATATAATAAATCAAAATGGGCATTAATCAAGTTAATGGAAAAAAATTATGTGTATTATGAAACTGATGATAGAGTTCACATGTATTAGGGAGGAATATTATTAGTCAAACAATTTTGAACAAATATTTCGATAAAATATTTAAGTGATAAAAATGTACATTTTGGGGGAGGGAGGGGGAAACAAAGATTTAAGGAGTAGTTCACTGTCTTGCTGTCGAAACAACACATGACAAATACAAACAAAATGCCTGGCGTTTATAGGCTACTGATTATAACTGCATGACACACATTTTAAACCTTTTGTCTTCTATATTTTCTTAACGTGAAAAAAAATTAGAAATTGCTTATGCATGATATGGCCATGAGACATTCGCCCTCTTTTTATACTAAGCAGTTTCGCACACTTTTGAGTTGATCTTTTGTTCCAAATCAGAAATTCAAACAATAACTTTTTTATTTCTTACTAATTTTATGTCAGACAAAGAGTAAGTATCGTGCGAAACGTCTTTATTAAATATAAATATAGATTAGGACACAATTATTGAGGTACATCTGTAGCGCATGTTTTCCATTGATTTCTCTGTGAATTCTGAATCGATTCCATTCAAATTTTGTACAGACCATTTCATATCCTAACATCAGTAAAGTTTTCGCAACAATATATTGAATATTTCAAAAGTTAGACCATTGGCCATGTAATACAATTACAGAATTAGTCTAATGGGTTTATAGAGGGACATGATAATTTCAATTTACTCCATTTCAAATGGTCTAACTTTCGGAATACTGCATTTAATTTCACTAAATTCAGGGATATGGGATTCTGTTGAAATATGATTTTTAACAAATTTCATGAAAATCTGATGATAATTTATGGAGAAATCAACAAAAAACATACGATACTAGACTACTCTATACCCTGGGCCACATTCAACCAGTAGTGCATGCTTTTCGTTGATTTCTCAGTCAATTATTAACCGATTTTCATGAAATTTTGTAAAAATCATATTTAACAGAGTCCTAACATCCCTGAAAATTTCGTAAAATTATATTCAGTATTTCAAAAGTTAGATCATTTGACATGTAGTAACTTAAATTTATGACGTCCTTCTTTAAACCCATTAAACTAATTCTAGAATTTTATTACATGTTAAATGGCCCACCATTTGAAATATTCAATCTAATTTTGCAAATTTTTTTACGAAAGTCAGGATATGACCTGAAAATTGCTTGTGCTAAATTTCAGGAAAATCGGGTCATAATTGACGAGAAATCGACGAAAAACATGCGTTACAGAATTACCAAAAACAATGTGGCCCAGGGCCAGAGTATAGTTAGTTTTGTCGTAAATGATAAGTGTACGAAACATTTTTCCCAATTGGGTGCGAAACGCCTTTCCATAGGAGAACGGGGAGAATGTCTCCACCATGCACACGGTGGACGAGAACCATGCATAAAGAGGCCCCGGTTTGTGCCCTCAGGGCACTGGTGGCAAATACATGCACAGTGCGTAGTAATATACCTCATGTAAACAGACAACCCCTCCCCCCTCTTCGCCGTTGGTCATGTGATCCACTGAATAAATCCACAACGAAATTCCAAGGCCTCAATCTGCATATTGATAATTTTATGATATATATCTCACATCACATTTGAAACAAAAGACAGCTAAGAAGTGGGAAAATTGCTCAGGGAACTACCAGCGATTTTCCTACCTCTTAGCTTGCATTTATAAAAGCATACAGCAACACAGTGCCCTCAGGGAATTGCCAACAAATCATTATATAGAAATCCAGTGCCCTCAGGCAGTTACCAATTATTCCTTACAGGGTACATCGAAATGCAAAGTGCCCTTAGGGAACTGCTAACAATTCATTACTTTGAAATGCATGGTGCCCTCAGGGAACTACAAATAATTAATTACATTGAAATGCACAGTTCCCTCAGGGAACGACAAAAAAATGATTACTGGTACATTGAAATGCACAGTTCCTTCAGGGACCTACAAACAAATAATTAGGGGTACATTGAAATGCATAGTGCCCTCAGGGAACTGCAAGCAATTCGATCATTACATTGAAATACACAGTGCCCTCGGGGAACTGCTAAGAATTCATTACATGGAAATAGACAGTGCCCTTGGGGAACTGTTGACAATTCCTTACATAGAAATACACAGTGCCCTCAGGGAACTACCAACAATAAATTCATTACATTAAAATGCAAAGTGCCCCCAGGGAACTGGAAGCACTTCTTTACATTGAAATACACAGTGCCCTCAGGGAACTGTCAATAATTCCTTACATTGAAATGCACAGTGCCCTCAGGGGACTACCTACAATTCATTACATTGAGATACAGTGCCCTCAGAGAACTAACTACAAACAAGGCTTTACATTGAAGTACACATGGTGCCGTCAAGGAACTACCAATAATTAATTACATTGAAATACAGAGTTTGCAGTTTCCTGAGGCAGTGCACAATTTTAGACCAAATTTCCAGTGTGGCAGAAGGACTCTCTATTGCGAAAATCAGAGAGTCCTGTCCAATTCCAAAGAGTCCTGTTTGAGAAGTGTTTTTTTTCGTGCAAGGCGCAAAATATTTTTTTGGTTGCCATTTTTCAGCCAATTTATGGTTATTTATAATGTTTGTGAAAGAGATCCTCCTAATTTTTGCTTAGTTTTTATTATTTACAGGTTTTTTCACAGGGATAGACTACTGAAATAGTCAAACAACAAAGAAAAAAGTTTATATGCTTTAATTGTGAATTTATTTTTAATAACAAGCATCAAGACATTGAATCTCATTGAAATGTTAAAAAACGTAATTATCATTTTCATATGCGCATGTGTGTAGTACCTACTGCAGGCCACTTAGAGTTCTCTCATCAACATGGCATATAAATTAAGTTACCATGATTGATTGAATATAATTAATATACAGGATAACAGTTAGACTACATATATTTAATCGGACTCATCACTGCCACTAGCAGAACTGCTATCATCAATAACAGACACCTTTCTTTTTCTATATGTTTTTACATTCATTCTTCTAGGCCTGGTTGATGCGTTCAGCCAGAGCTTAACAGCTGCATCGGGATCATAGGATTCAATATCCTTACCAACCAACATTACTCTCATCTGGTCAGTTAAAGCCTTGTCAGAGAGGCAATTTCGCCAGTCAGACTTGGTTTTACGCATAACAGAGAATCCTCTCTCACATTCCACAGAAGTCACGCTGAGACACAACACAATATCCACTAGGCCAATGAGATTTTGACAAGTGTCCCCACATAATTTTAGCACATGACTCCACGATTAAATGTTCATATCAGTGGAAGTATCTGTCTCATCGTCAGGTGTGTGATTTAATTTGACCCATGGGAACTCAAGTGTCCATTTATTGTCAAAATTACGGACTCGTTTTTGATGGTCATATTTACGACCTTTGGCTCGTTTTTCTTCTGTTGTCTGCTTTTTTTTCTTACTTGGTGGAGAACCTATTCCAAAACGCCACATGATTGAAGAGGACAAGATCCGCCAATATGACTGACCAGCAGTTAATCCTCTGCACAGACAACTGACAGCAGGAGTTATACAAAACAGATACCGTAGTCTATATCTAGGCCTATTTCTAGGAAGTGATTATAGCCTACATATAATCAGCCTATATTCAACAGCCACCAGCCTATATCCAGGTCAGCGCTACACGCCTTGCCTCAAGGTGGTCTATTTATGGACTATGCCGTCCAAGACAGCAGCGTGGTCTAGAATCAGATCACGTGGGGACTTAATACACTGTGCTCCGGTGATATACGGTAGTCTAGAAGAATACGGCCTACAGGCCTATTTCTAGGAAGTGATATAGCCTACATAATATACCAACCTATATCCAGGCCAGCGCTACACCCGTCTTGCATCAACTCAACGTGGTCTATTTATGGACCGTGCCGTGGCGTCCAAGACAGCAGCGTGGTCTAGAATCAGATGTCCTAGTAAGCACGACGTGCATTGAACCATTGTAACGTTGAATTCATGAACGTTGGGCCACCGTGTACAGCGCTGACCGCTATATCTCGGCCCGGGCTACAGCTCTTGCCACAAAGTCGCCTAGATTAACCCTTACAGCGCGGGGATCCACTTTAGTCTAAAGTTTAGACGTCATAATCTGACGTCTGTAGACGTCAGATTCTGACGTCTAAGAGATCCTCGCACTGAAGGAATTAAAATATTTATCTATTCTATTAGCCGTGGACCCATAACATAGCCTAGGTATTCAAATGAAGCGGGAAGAGCTAACTAAGACATAGACCTCTAGTCTATATAATTATGATGATTTCAAATTGAAAAAAACCCTTTGCCAGGCTTTGGTCTTCAAGGTTCATACAAAAATATTTCAGCGCTCTACTATAAGGGTTAAGGAACGTGCCCGTCATTCGTCAAACAAACACAAGGCCCTGATACAGTGTTGTGTTATAGAACATCATTTAAATGAACAGCCAACCAATCTAAATGACTGTAATGATATCATAGGCCTATGCTAACCCAGCATTGCATTAATGTTGGCGGACCAGCGCATTCCTAGCGGACACAATAGATTGACCCAGAGTTGCTTTAATGTTGGTCCAACGTCTACGAGGCTGGTGCAGCATTAAAACAATACCGCGACAACGCCTGTTTGTGAGATTGAGTCCATGTCACGCCACTACGATAGCCGAGTCAGTAGCCTGGTAAGGTGAGCGACGTCACAATGTTGAGTGAAAACAGAAACAGTGCTGGGCCAACGTTGTGTTAACTGACAGTTTGACTGTGAAGCGGCGACGACATATAGGCCTAGGGCCTAGACAAGAGCGGAACCCGATTTGTGTCCAAGAAATAGGCCTTCATTTCCTCCCTCGCATTCTCTTTCAATATCAGACAACACTTCACGATGTACTGGCGCCGTGGCGGTGCCTGGTGTGAATCTGGGAACTACCCCACTGATTTTACCACTGAAAAACCAGCGTGGCCTACGGCCACGCAAGGATGAAATGCCAGCGTGTCCTGCACTTCTAAAACCACGATCGGCCACGCGGACTCGCCTCAAAATTGTGCACTGTGAGGGCACTGTATATTTCAATGTAATGAGTTGTTAGCAGTTCCCTGAGGGCACTGCATATGAATTTAAATGTAATTAATTGTGTAAAGTTCCTTGAGGGCATTGTGCATTTCAATGTATGGAATGGTGTGAAGTTCCCTCAGGGCACTGCCGTGTATTAACCTTTTCACTACCATACATGACGGAAATTTCCGTCGTCATTCGTCAATGAACGTAACCATAAAATGACACAAATTTTCGTCAAATATATACTACATTTATGTATTTTTCGTCATTTGAAGCTGGAAATTGCGTTAGCAATTCCAGCTTCAAATGACGAAAAATAGAACTCCTACACCAGTAATCTGGATCCTGGCATGCACTCCGGCCTGGAAGTCAAAGGGTTAAGATGTAATTAATTGTGTGCAGTTCCCTGAGGGCACTGTGCATTTCATTGTAGTGAACTGTGTGTAATTCCCGGAGGGCACTGTGCATTTCAATGTAGTGCACTGTTTGTAGTTCCCTGGGGGCACTGTGTATTTCAATGTAGTGAATTGTGTGTAGTTCCCCGGGGGTACCAGGGGTGGGCAGGTGAGTCCTGTCGCCACAAATGGCTATTTACAGATGCTCTCAATGGTCATTTTTTAATATTTACATTACAGAGATTTTGCTTCTGTCGCCACATGTGGCGATGTGGCGACCACTTGCCAACCTCTGGGCACTGTGCATTTTAATGTAGTGCTTGTTTGTAGTTCCCTGGGGGCACTGTGTATTTCAATGTAGTGAATTGTTTTTAGTTCCCTGGGGGCAATGTGTGTTTCTATTTAATTAATTGTGTGTAGTTCCCTGAGGGCACTGTGTATTTCAATGTAGTGAATTGTTTGCAGTTCCTTGGGGGCCTATGTATTTCAATATATTGAATTGTTTGTAGTTCCCTGAGGGCACTGTGTATTTCAATGTAGTAAATCGTTTGTAGTTCCCTGGGGGCACTGTACATTGTAATGTAATGAATTGTGTGCAGTTCCCTGAGGGCACTGTGCATTTCAATGTTGAATAAAATAATGTTGAACAGATAATTAACTCTTCCCACCACCTATAAATAATAACCTCACATTTTGTTGTTGTCTAATGATAATTTTGCAGGTCTCACATGCTCTTGTTGTGTAAATACACTCTACACTGATAACGTCACATGTTTTTATTAGAGCTACTTTTTGGCGTAGACTTAACATGCCAGTGATGCGGTCCAGTACCTCATCAGTGCCCTGTGGGCACTAACCGGGGCCTCTTTATGCCTCCTGCGAGAACCATCTGTCGCAAAAAAAGTTCCAGTGATGGGGCGATAATAGGCTAATTTGACAATATTATGTATTTCATGTGCGTCTCAGACAAATACATTTTATCTTTATTTACAATTATTGTACCAGTTTATCGTAACAATTAAAATTCAACTTCCATAAGATGATAAAAATTAAGAACATAACATATTTTTGTAATAATATAAAAGTAAACACCTCCACGTGGGTTTGACATTTTGTCCACTTCCTGTGTGTGAATTCGTTAATTCTCGCACTTATGTTGTTGCCTGTCACTACGAGACTCATTTTCCACACATAGATGCGCAGGCGCCATGTTTTAACAGAAACTGCTCATTTCGAGCAGTTTTGTTGTTATACCGACTATAAGCTTATAACCACGCTTGTGTGTCCTAGATATATATGGCAATCAGGTTCAAAACACTGGCAAATAAAAAAGAATACCGGTGATCTCGGCCTTCGACGATCTCGGCCCGGGTGATCTCGGACTGCCGTTGGTTATCTCGCCCGGTGATCTCGCCCGGTGTGCGGTGATCTCGCCCGGTGACCTCGCCCGGTGATCTCGCCCGGTCGGCCCCCGACTGGCCTGACCACCTTACCCCTGTATCCGAACACATTGACGGCAGGCTGCCAGGAGATCTCGCCCGGTGATCTCGCCCGGTTATCTCGCCCGGTTATCCCGGACGCTTAAAGACGTTATTACCGCGGTGATTTTAGCTTATGTAGGGCCTATTTAAAAAATACTTAGATGCTTAGACATAGATCAATATAATATAATAGAAATATGTAGGCCTACATTTTCAATGACATTGCTCCAATCTGTTCCCCATATCTGTGAACCGTACAGTAATAATAGGCAGTACAATTTTATCGAAGACAGGCCTATGTAGATCTATAATTATTAGGCCTATAAAAGTAATTAGGCCTATTTAAATGGAAAATTTAATATCACGACACGGCTGATTTATATGGGCTAGTCTACAACTCCAAATGTAGGCATATCTCACAGTTGTTTTATCTATGATATAAAGAAGCAAATTGTATAGTCGATTGATCGTGAAATTGTACACTATTTTTACACGATTTGTATAATAAATCGTGTTATAAAGAAGCAAAGTCACCAGTTCATGGAATATTTGTTCTTGTATATTTAGCGCAAAATACGCTGAACATTTTTTCCATTAAATTAATTTTTTATATGTATTGTTATTGTATTACCTGTTTTACGATGAATTGGCTACCTTTTGCTTACAAGACGGCTTGGTGAGAGGGCATAATAGTGAATGAGGATTATTTTGGACATTATAGTGAGGCCTACATTTGTAAGACTTTGGAATGTAAAGGTTAATAGCCTCACGGGCCGTGCGGAAGCATGTTGTATCGGCGGTGGTATATTTTTAAGCCCGGAATAGTTACTGCTGGTCAGGCACAGGTCACCGTCACAGGTTGATTGACAGCAGTTGTCATACACTGATTGGTCAACCGTAATAGGCCTACTGATGATTACAGCTCACGCCCACTCTCCCCCTAGAAACGTTATTTCGCTAGAGGTGGCATCCCGTCTACTAATCGCTATGACGTAACGCCTTTAAAGTGAACGTAATATATTTTATATAATTTTTATTCCAGAACATGCGCTTAAAGTGATGCATGTGACTAAAGTACTATTATAGAAATATATAGGCCCTATATTTGTATATTGTTCAAAATGATAAAATGGTTATAATTTACAATTTGTTAAATACTGTAAGGACTAAATAATTTAAAGATGGTCTAAAGATAAGACTTATTGAAGGCTTAGCTATACTCATAATATTATTTAGTGATGCATGCGAATAAAATATGAAATATCAGGACCCTTTAATGTAAGCTCCGGGTAACTGGTCTTATATAGATAAATTTAATTCAGCTGAATATCTCCCCAGCAAAATGAACATGTTACTATTGCTATATCGCAAAGGACGCATTTATAGCTCATCCAGTTAATAAACAGGCTATGATTTTCTTTAAATGTGTGTAATTTTCCTCAGCAATAAAGCACTGTTAAAGATATAAATACGGTATTGTTATTTCCAAAATGGAAAAAATCGTTCAGATCATAATAATAAAGTATTGTATCCCTGATATCATATTATTCATAGGATAACTACCAAGCCTGTAGGCATGTAAAGGTTTAAAACGCTCCAATAATCCATCCCGACCTTCATCCATGGCTAGATGTTTAGGCCTACTAGAGTTTGATTGGTGTAAAAAGGTTAACGTGGCCAAGCGAACGGACAATATTGTTACAATGACGGCCCGGCGTCTGTAATGCTGGGCTAATATTTAAACATCATCTAGCCACTGCTTTCATTTCACTGGCGGCGCCGAAGATGGCGTAACTGCCCGTCAATGGTCGATAAGAGATCAAGTTCATATAAGATTATGTTTATTTAAAATAATTAGGAAAGGAATAAAACGGCGATAAATTATTCAAGGATTAACCAGCTTAAATGAAAGGGCTCTAATCATCTTGCCGCCATGTGGTATTTAACAGTGTACTACACGTAAGAAACATGATGTGCTTCACAAAATTATCGCGATCATAACACCTTGCAATACAATACAAACAAGAACGCTGATCAATAGTTAAAGCGCTAACAGCAATACAATTGTAATTCTGAAATGTGTTATATCCTCACAACAAGTTGAAATGTTCCTCCATGCTATAATCATGAACAAGCATAACATTGCACAATGTGAGTTGTGAAGAAGGGGCATTCATCAAACGACCGCCGTGTCATCACCTCTGGCCACCTATTTTATTACGTTATTTAAAAACAACCATAACATTTTTTTCGGTTGAACCTGCTGAATTAAGTTAATTTTATTTAATAGCTACAATTACTGAGATCAATCATGCACATCATATTCGTGCTATAATATTTTATAACACGATATAAAAAAATACATCATATTCGTGTTATAATACTTCATTACACACGATTTTACAAACACGATTTAAATAAACATATTATTTTGTTTAATTAAGTTTAAGTTTATTTATTGAAGTATATACATTGCTGAGATCAAATCGTGCACGCCATATTCGTTTTATATTATTCTATTACAGGATTCGTGTTATAATATTTGAATTGAATTTATGCTCAAATACGAAAAGAGATACTGTTGTTCTAAAAAGGTGCCGTTATGTGTTTTGCAATACAGCTCAAAATATTAAGTATTAAGTATTAAAGCATTTATAACGCGTCACATATCTCATGTGATTCATAGGCGCCGAAATATACACACGAATTACATACATATAGTACTTCTACTGTCCAGCAGCGTTCTCTATTATATTATACATGTGTTATGTTCCTTGGAACAATTATGTTCAGTAGAGCAGGTGGGAATTTACTTATGCTTACGTATGCATACTATATTAAATTAATCTGCCGTAATATAATTCAGCGAGTCGCAAGATAATACTTTGGAAAACCCCTCCCTCTAATTATAAAGCCTATTGTTTCATTGATTGAGAGGAGGTGCAAGTCAAAGACAGATGTCGAATCAGAGGGCCCTTGTTCATCACAAGGTGTGCAGTCTGTTACGTCATAACAGGGAAACTCCGCCCTCTCAAACCACAACAAACGTCCCGCGGCAATTGTGCGATCTTTTTTCACACCCAAACTCGAATTTTAAAGATGCATCCTACATCAACTTAAAGGTATGGATCTCAGTAATATGAATATTGGGGAGGCCAATACAGTAAATGTGGACAAAATTGGTGAGCTAACCAGATATGGGCGTTGTGAATTAAACGAACAAAAATTATGACGGGAGCGTTCTTTTCCCCACACATATGTTTTTATAATTCGGTTATGTACTGTTTATCGTAATTATGAAAGTTGTGTTCTGGTGTCACCGAGAATCGGAAGCACATTGGTGGTCTTATATAAAATAGTAGGCCTACGATGCACTAATGCATGTCTGGTAGGCCTACAGACAGTGTAAGATTAACGTGTTAGCTGCCGTATTCATGGTATTGGGCTGGTGTCTGCTTGGCGAGATCACCGGGCGAGATCTCCGGCGATGAGCGCCGCACATGCAGCGGTGCTTGTGGGGCTTGTGAGGTTGTGGCATGCCCACATCGGGGACAGGACACGGGCCGAAATCACCGGGCGAGATCACCTCAGACGGGCCGAGATCAGTGGGCGGGATCATCTCGGACAGGCCGAGATCACCGGGCGAGATCACCTCGGACGGGCCGAGATCACCCGGGCCGAGATCGTCGAAGGCCGAGATCACCGCACACCAATAAAAAATACTGAATGACATGCGAATTATGATGGCTCATCCAAGCTAACAATGTTACGTTGCCTTAACGTCGCCACAACGTTACGGTTTTGTTCGGTCCGTTTCGTTGCCACAACGTTGCATGTTATGTTGCAGCAACAAAAAAATGTGGACTCCCAGTTACATTGCCACAAGGTTGCATGTAACGTTAATAGTACACAACCGACCAGCAACGTTGCTGCCACTTCTAATATGATATTGCTGCAACGTTTGATGTAGCGTTGTTTGTTACCTAATAGCAATGTTTATGGTACAAATAATACCATGCAGTTATTCTTATCATAATATTTAAATTGCTGAAAAAAATAATTATTTGCAACAGTTATAATGGCACGGAAAATTGAGATCATTTATTATAAGTATAGATGGTTTCTTTTAAAGGTACACACTTTGAAGTAATCAGACTACAAAATTGGCTGTAAGGCCTGATTTTTCTATTATTAATATTTATTTTGATAAATATCGCCGCCAAAACGACTTTAAAATGCAGTATTGTCATTCAAAAATTCTCCAATGTGACCCACAAGTTGCGGGGCATGATCAATCAACAATAGATCATGCATGTCATGTGCAGATCATGTGATCACTGGTGATGTGGACGTGTCTATTTTTGACAGTTCAGCAAACAAATGAGCAGTGGTTGAGCCGTTTTTCTGGTCAAATAGTCTAGAGTAAGCCTACACAGACAGGGTTATTACAGTTAGATGATAACTATGTCTTACTTGAACTGAGATGTTATTATAAACATAGGCCTATCTATAGTTTCAGAAGCCCGATGTAGGGTCGGTAGGCTATAGGCCTACCTGTGGGGTTATCTGCAGCTGGGTAGGCCTACTGTCATGACTGCTGGCAGAGATTCCCGCTTTGCGGCACAGACTGGCGGTAGCGCACGCCCGACGAGGACCCTGCCCAACAACACGAGGCATTCACCCGATGCTGTTTTAATGTTGGGCCAGCTTCAAAGACGATGGACCAACATTGAAACAACATTGGATGAATGCCTCGTGTTTGCTGGGTGTGTATTGACGCGTATTTTATACACAAATACCACTAAGTATCAGCTGTCCACATGATGTGTAAGACACGCGGCCGCATAGGTGTGTGTCTGTGGTGTTGTCGGGTTGTGTGTATCTGAGCCGATCCGAGCTGGCAAACTATCAAGCGTGTGTTCTCACTGAGCACAGAGTCTCAGAATCTGAGATGACAATGATTTTTGTCTGGTGGCAATTTAAGTAAACTGTTATAGTATATATAGGCCTATTCATTCTGTGAGAAAGGCAATTTCTCCCTATCTCTCCCTACAGGCTCGTTGGTGTCGCGCTGGTGACAACATGATGTGGATGATGTGTTTACAACTGAACTGTGTCAGACTTTCTCGGTTTGCATATGCCATGTTCACGTGACCAAAATTAGCATATGGCGTGTTTACACAAAATTCAAATGGCGACAGTTTGAATATCATTCGGCCGTACAATCATTAAAACATCTTATATGAGAGTTCTGAATGATGCAGTATTGCCACATATACACGGCATTTTGTATCAAAATTAAACTGAAAGTCATGTTTTGGAAACTCTACACGAGAATATACTTCATTGTGAGAAACTTTAAATCAACACATAATTAACAGATTTCTTTTTAAAAATGTGTCACAAAGTGATCGATTATAAACATTGTAGGGGGCCAGACTATGCATATAATATCCACCTATTTCAATCCTATATATGTTAGCGCAACGTTATCTTTACCCATATAATGTTATTTCGATATCAAATACAAGAACACTCAAGATACTTGTTTCAAAGCTGGCAAAAAAAACGTGGCTATATAGTCCAGTGGATTTTGACTAAAGCGTGTTTCGCGGTATGGACGATGTTTTATGATTGATTCTGATACTATGGGGTATCCCGAGCAGAAATCAGCCGGGTGCCACTTTGGCACCCTTGGGCGGAATTTTTTAAGGGCATAAACAAAATGGCCGCCAGATATTTCAAGGTCAAATATGTTTTTTTCAACAAATGAAGCCAGGAGCAAGTGTGATACCTCATTTTCGTGTGATTTTGACCGGGCAATCCATTTCTTGTATTTTTTCATGACTCAAGGTCATTTTCAAGGTCAAAAAGTCAATTTCAAGGTCAAATAAGCAAAATTACCATTTTTAACAAATCAAGCTAGGAACATGTGTAATACCTCTTTTTCATGTGATTTTGTCTGAAAAATCCATTTATGGTATTATTTTGTTTATCCAAGGTCATTTTCAAGGTCGAAAGGTCATTTCCAAGGTCAAAATGTAAAAATATGATCTTTTCGAAACAAAATAGGAAGAAGTGTAATACGTCTTTTTGACGTGTTTTTGACTGAATAATCTATTCTTGATACTATTTTGATGATAACAGGTCATCTTTAAGGTCAAAATGTCAATATCACGGTCAAGTAAAGGAGAATATGATTTTTAACAAATAAAGCTAGAACATGTGTAAAAAACTTTTTTTTCGTGGGATTTTGAGCGAAAAATGTCTTTTTCCCATTACTTTGGTGATTTAAAGTCATCCTCAAGGTCAAATATATGTTTTAGCGTATAAGCTAGAAATTGGAGCACGTATAATACCTTGTGTTGGTTTTTATTTTGACTGGATAATCTAATTCTGTTGGGTTTAAATGATCAAACAAGCTCAAGGTGAGGACATCGGCTCGAAGGCTTCGAGTGGCAATTAACAGAGATGTGTTAAAGAGTGATGGACCATTTGCTTTTTGGCTTGGCACGGCACCATTAATATAGTCGACCATAATCACAGCCTTTTTGCGGGAAAGAACATAAGACACAAATTGACACAAAAATATGGATATTTATTTATTTTGATTATGACACGTCTCATTCTGTCATCTTCCATTGGGTCAGTGATCCCTGCATCATTGTTCCTAATCTGCAAAAAAAGTAAGATTTAGAACTAGAATATTGAAACTAAAATATTTGCAATAAAAATTGTATAAATATATGTGATATTCAAGTTTAAAAAATGTGTATACTAAATTATCACTTTGGTTCATAGCAGTATATTTTTTATTAACTAAAACAACAAAAAAACTCCCTGGTCACATTTATCTAGAGCAAACACGGGAATTCACACAATGCTGTTTCAATGTTTGGCCAGCGTCCAAGACGGTGGGTCGGCATTCGATTAGGTGAATGACAGTGTCTGCAGGGAAGGCAGTAAATGAGAGAAATAACGGAACATTGACCTGATGTTGTTTTAATGCTTGGTCATCGTCGTAGACGCTGGACCATCAATAAAACAACGCTGGGTTAATATCTTGTGTTTGATGGGGACAGTATGCATGTCTGGCGCTCGAGACATTGAGATAATGTTCGCATAATATTGAGCCAGTGTCGTAGATGGTGGACCAACACCAGACCAACATTGCCTCATGTGTTTTCTGTGGTGTTTGTGACTCGCCAGGCTCTGATCGTACACAGCGCCTGCACGCCAGCCTAGTACATGCCTGCCAATCATTACAACATGGCTGTCGACGGCCCCCTCGATCACTGGGTGAGAGTAATGCCAAGACAACTCAATACAAAATGTGTCTAATATAACAATCACATGAGCCATAAAATAGGGGCACGCTGTGCTATACATAAAACTAAACTAAATTGCTCACCTTAGAAACTGTTCGAGAAAAACTGATGACAATAAGTATTTAAGATTTCGGACCACCACTCATGCGTCCTTTCGTCGAGGCCTTGCAGCAACGTGGTGTAAACGTTTCACGCAACGTTGTGTTTAAATCCCATAATAACGACGCTTTTGACATTGCAGCAATGTCTCAATAACCTCACACGCGATGCAACCTCATAGCAAACAAAACGTAACGTTGCTGGTACGTAACGTGTTAGCTGAGAATTTATCCATAACTGAACAGAGTAAATAGCTATTACCTGCAGCAAACTATTAGATTAAACGAAATAGTGAAAAAATAATCAATAATCCTTTAACCTTTAAATGTATGACTTCGCAGTCCTCCTCAATGGGGTATCAGGCGAAGGGTTGGTGCTGAGCGGCCGATCAGACTAATCGCTCAGTTGGCTCTTGAAAGCTGCTATTGATCTGGATTCAATAGCAGCTGGTGGAAGATGATTCCAATCGGGTATGGTTTTGTACAAAAAAGAATTTTGTCCCAGCGAGGTGTTAGCTCTAATATGATTTTTTATGTCCACCACGAGTTCTTTCATCTGCTGGGGTTAAAAGGTCACTGACAGGTACAGCAATTATTCCGTTTAAATTTTTTGTACAGGCTTGTCAGCCTGAAGTTCTTTCTCCTAGTTTGTAAGTCAGTCCAGCCTAGATCTTGGATAAGATCTGTTACACTTGATTTACGCTGGTAGTTGTTAGTTACGAAACGTGCAGCAGCTCTTTGGATTTTGTTTAATTTATCGATGTCACCTTGCAGAGTATTCCAGAAGTGACCGAACCATTGAAAATATGCAATCTCTTTTAATTTTGAGGGACATCCCTTTAAATTCCTTCTCAAGAAACCCAGTGTGGAATTAGCCTTACTCGCAATTTTGGAGATGTGATCCCCCCATTCCAGGTTCTCACTGATGCTGACTCCCAAGTAAGGTGAATTTGTTACTTGTCCGAGTGTGACCCCTTTGAGCTGGTAGTCTGATGCTATCTCTTTAGCCCTGGGTCTCTTCGCTCAAAGGACAGAACATTTGGATGGGTTGAAATTCATCCCCCAAATGTCTGCCCAGCGCTCCAACTTTGTTAAGTCTTCCTGTAGCTTTTTGTGATCGTCCGTAGATTTACTGGGCCGATAAAGGAGGCAGTCGTCAGCAAAGAGTCGAACATCAGATGAGACCGAGGAGGGGAGGTCATTAATATAGCATAGAAATAAGATCGGGCTAGGTACTGTACCCTGTGGTACACCAGAACCTACATGAGCAGTGTCCGAAAAGCTACCATCTACTACTACTTTTTGTGTCTGAGTGGTGAGAAAATTTTGAATCCAAAGTAGTGTAGGTCCCCTAATTCCGTAATGATCAAGTTTGTGTAGTAAACGTTGGTGGGGAACTACATCGAAAGCCTTACTAAAATCTAAAACAATTAAATCAGTTTGAATTTTGTTTTCGTAATTTTGAACCAGATCTTCAGTGGTCAGTAGTAATTGGCTTTCACAAGAGTGCTCTGCACGGAAACCGTGTTGCACAGAAGTTAAAATTTTGTTTTTGGTAAGGTGGGTCATGATGTTCTTGCAAATAATGTGTTCGAGCAATTTAGCACAAACACATGTCAAGGAGATCGGCCTGTAGTTAGAAACAGTATGCCGATGTCCCTTTTTGAAAACAGGGGCTACATTATTCTGACCCATTCATCGGGTAGAGTGTTCGAAAATATCTGTCAAAAAAGGAGATATCTCCTTGGCAGCATTTTTGAAGAGTAAATTTGGGAGCTCGTCAGGACCGGGTGCTTTATCGACGTTCAGTTCACTCAATAATTTAGTTATACCAGATTGTGTAATTTCAATATTATTCATGGGAGTTGTTGGTGGTCCTTCTAATTTAGGCATATTATTGGTGTCCTCATCAGTAAATACTGAGAAAAATTGTTGGTTGAGGATCTCGGCCTTGCGCCTGCTGTCTGAATGCAGTTGGCCATCATGCAATAAAGGAGAGACACCACACCTATCCTGGCGCTGTGATTTTATATAGCGCCAGAAAGGCTTTGAATTTTTAGTTTCCAGAGATGTTAAAAGTTTGTCGGTAATAAAGGAACAACGGGCACGTCTGAGGTTTCGCTGCGTGTCCCGTTTCTGTAATTTATATTTTGCCGAAAGGTCAGGTCTTTTTGAAGTTTTCGCTCTGTTATAAAGTCTTGCCTTTTTTCGAAGCGATTTATTAAGCCAGGGCAAGTCCAGGTGAACATCTAAATAGTTCCGTGGTTATATAAATAGTTATTCAAAACCTGAGTCTCACATGGTAATGGCTGATACATCAGGTTAATCACCATGCATGCTTACGGCAAAATGGGCATGTGGCATCAGAGATATAGGCCTAATCTCGGAAGTCAGAATGTACGAGACCATCGTGAGATCAGCCCATCTCGCACTCTCTCCTTTTTGCACTCTCTCCTTCTCTCCTCAATAGAGTCAAATATACCAAATACCTTGGCATTTCCAAAACATCACATCCTAATTAAAATAAACATATCAAACAAGTAACAGGCAAGGTAAACCGGATGTTAGGGTTTGTGAAATGCAACATCAATACTCGGTTGCAACATATGAAGATAAAGGCATACAAAGCTCTAGTAGGCCTACGTCCACGCCTGGAATAATGTGCTAGTGCGTGGGATCCACATACAAAAGTTGCAGTATAGAGATTGGTCAGATATGTTATGAAACGCCACCACAACACCAGTAGCGATAGCATATCAGGCATGATGGAGCAGCTCCAGTGACCTACACTAGCCCATCGACGGTGCTGTACAAAATTAAAAAATAACTCTATTGCAATTAATTCTTCCTACCAGTTAGGCTAGATATAGAGACGAAATTCCAGATTTCTAATTATTAGAAATACGGGAAATACGGGAATTTTGTCTCTATATCTAGCCTAACTGGTGAATGCGCAGCACAAAATTTTTAAAAAAATTGCAGTTCTAGTCTATGGACATGGTTACAACATATGGTCATATTAAGAAGCCAAAATAAAATCACCGATTTATTGCTAATTTTAGCCTGGGCCAGTCCCTTTAAGCATACACATTTTGTTACCAGCACAAATTGTTATTCTTTCTTTCCCTACAGATGTAATACAGAATCCTTCAAGTTGAGTTTATTTCCGAGAACAATGCCATTCTGGAATAATCTACCAAATGTAATGGTGCTTTCCTCGTCCCAAAGTACTTTAAAACGGTTATGGCTCAACACATCTGCCGTCTCTCAACTGTAGGGATTCTGTAATTCTCACAGCACCAACCTAATCATTATTATTATTATTGTTTCTTATTTTTTTAAGCTGCACTACAATGTGTCTCATTTTATTCTTCAATTAATAGTTTAATTTGGCCCTCAACTTTTTTCTTTTGTTCTGCACCTAGCATTTGAACTTATGCAAATTCGCATACCAATATTATTATACACATTAATTATATGGGTATAACATGTAAGCTGAAACATATCTAGTATAATCTGCGAATATATTTTATTATAAGTTCATCGATCTTGTTATACACCGAATTGCTAGCGCACACCACTCGCCAGAGCAATTAGTCCTCCAACATTGGAAGTTTCCGCTCTGCTCACAAAGAAGAAGTGGTGCTCTTTGCACTATCAGTCGCAGTTTTTAAAAAAAAACTAGACAAATACTACAGGGCCCCAAGAAAGATAAGTATATGCTCATTGGGTTTACCCTCTTGAAATAAAGATGTTATTATTATTATTATTATTATTATTATTATTATTATTATTATTATTATTATTATTATTATTATTATTATTATTATTATTATTATTATTATTATTATTATTATTATTATTATAGAGGGATCACTAAATATGACTACACTAAATTGCCGTACAACCTGACAGGATAACATCAATCACAACACGCATCAAAAGCATAGAGTAAACGAGAACAATTTGGAGCTGGCAGTAAAGGCAGAAATGCCTAATAATACTGCAAGTTGAACATTTTATATAATTATTTCTTTTCATGAGTTTTCATCACCTTGATAAAAGCCCTTCAGTGTGCGGGACCGACTTCAGACATCAGATTCTGACGCTTAAAGTCAATACCCGCACTGAGACATTTATAATGAATGTAGACACATAGGCCTAATTAACATATGTGCTGGTATTCAAATGAAGTGGAAAGAGATATAACTATACTTTGGGCCACCATTATTTAGATACACTTGAAGCGAATGGTTTTCGCTAAATTCTTAGCCAATTACAAACCACTTTTCTTTAAAATTTTGCAAAGATTATTTTCTAGTCTATTCCTAACAGTTGAAAAAAATCACAAAATTATTCACAACATTATATGCAGTATGCTATTTTAAAAGTTAAACCATTTGACATGTAATGAAATCCTGTGTTTTAAAAAGATAATACATGATAAATGTGAGCACTTGGGTACCTCCTGCAAGATCTGGTCAAATGGTCTAACTTCTTAAATTCTTCATATAACTTCACGAAATTTTCTCGGATAATGTACCGGATTCTTTGGAAAAATGATGTTTGGAAAATTTAATATGAACAAAATATGAAGACTATTGAAAAAGAACCATTGGTATCTTGATTTATAAGATATAAAAAATATTTTGTACAGTCTTAAACTTACTGATTGGTTGAGAATTGATCACGTGTTGATAGTTAAGACGCCATTAACACGTGATCAAGTGGCAACAAATTAGGAGCCATTAGGCAACAAATTAGGAGCTGCTGGACCTCCTTTTCAAAAAATAGTCGTAGCCGTTCTGTTAATGAAAATCGGTTGAAACTAAAATCCATCCTAAATCAATGCCTGGACAAATTTATACCAACCAAAATGACTTCCCCTCGGGAAAATCTACCTTGGCTATCCAAATCACTTCTCGCATCTATTCAGAAAAAAACATCTCTTTATAGTAAAGCCAAGTGTACGAATAAAGCTGACCTTTGGGCAAAGTACAAGTTATGTAAACGGCAGACCCAGCGTGCCATCAGGTCTGTCAGGTGGTCTTTTTTGAAAAACAAACTCTTTGAATCTTAAGAACAAAAAAAATTCAAAACCACTTTGGCGTTATATCAAATCAAAACGTCAGGATGGACATGGTGTCTCTCCTTTGAAGGAAAACGGCCAGCTGCATTCAGATAGCAGACGTAAGGCCGAAATATTAAACAACCAATTTTGCTCAATTTTTACCTCTGAAGACACCACAATATTACCTAAATTACCAAGACCACTGAATACTGAAATGCCTTAATTTGAAATTACAGTTCAAGGTGTAACTAAATTACTCGAGGGTTTAAACAGCGAGAAGGCACCCCGACCAGACGAGCTCCCGAAGCTGATTCTGCAGAATGCTGCCAATGAAATATCTCTTTATGATAGAATTATTTTTGATCAATCTCTACAGACGGGAAAATTACCAGATGACTGGGTAGAGATTGATCAAGCTAAGACACGTTCAATTTTATATGTTTATTTGAACGCGTTTCGCATTGCTGTTCCTCCAGGATACAGTGATTAATACAGGGTGGTGCTACACAATTTTGTCTATAATTTTGGGTGACAAATCTTGCTGCTGCTCTTTGAATTTGTTCTTATTTATCAATGTCTTTTTGTTTAAAGGGGTCCCAAACTGCTGAATAATAGTCTAAAGATGATCTGACCAGGGAGAAATTTATAGGCTGAAGAATATTCTAAAGATGATCTGACCAGGGAGAAATAGGCAGTCTCCCTTAATTTAGGGGGACATGCCTTCAGGTTCCTCCGAAGGAAGCCCATGGAGGAGGCGTATACTGAATCACGGAACGGAACGGAACGCCGAGAATCACGGAACGGAATGAAATATCAGAATCACGGAACGGAATGATAGGCCTACAGTAATTACTTTGAAACCACCAAGAAACAAATCCAAAGCATCATATAAAATACACAATAATGTGCGATATAATAAAAAAAATTAAATATATATATTTATAGTGCTAAAATCACACTATTAGCACCCGAATAATTTAATAGTTGCAGAGAATCACGGAACGAAATATCAGAATCACAGGACGGAATGATAGGCCTACAGCAATTACTTTAAAACCACCAAGAAACAAATCCAAAGTAATAGATAACACAATAATGTACGATATTGTAAATTAATTAAATATATTTATTTATTTTTTTATTTACAGGGCTAAATATAACTTTATTATCACCCGACTAATTTAATAGTTGTCAGTAGTATATATGCCTATGTAGCTCAGTAACATGTGTTATTATAGACTGCAAATATATATTAAATTACTGTACAAATCATTTTTTGTTGTGGAATAAAAGTACTGAAGACATGGAAGAGAATTCATAATAACAACAATAATAGTTTTATTGACCAGAACAAAAAATGCATTATAATACGTTGCGATGGAATGAATGATGAACATAGTGAATAACAATAACAGGCCTACATAAAAATAACATCAATAACGTTATGGTGCATTGGAATAGAAATACATAGCACTTCATTGTTGACAATAACGTTACGGAACATCGGTATACATAATTGTAATTGTTTATTGACAAGTCACACCTCGGAGAAGCTGAACAGTAGGCGGCGTTGGTCCAGGGCTGTTGACACTGAGTTGTGAAATAATGAGTTGTGAAGTAGGCCAAATGTTGATATGTCAACATTTGGTATATTACAGGAATGAACATTATAGAAATCAAACCAAGCATTGAAAAGTTACATACATTGATGAAACATCAAAATAATTTAATATAGATTCTATCCAAAATATATTTTCAAGAAATGTACCTAATGTACAGTAGTCCACTAATATAAATTTTATATGAATGTATGATAATATATTATGTATAGGAACTAAAATTCATATTGATTTGCTAATAAACTTATTTTATTCTTTTCAAATTGTACATTTCCATGACATATCCATTCACATTTTGGCCGCTACACATAACCAGTAAAACCATTTCTCACACTGACCACAACAATCATATCACCATTCTGTGCAGAATGCAAGTGCATGTCTGACAACCACTGTCCATAAGTAATTATATTTTTGTAATTAAATTGTAATTTCAGAGATGGTACCCAATACCTAATTTGTTTTTCTGTATTACCAACATCACCACTTGTTAAATCAGACTTTCTTTACAAATCAGTCTGTTGTTTTGACTTGTTGCGCATGAGTTTGGGTCTTTTAATTTCATTGGAATTTTGTTATATCAGGGTTTTTTTTTAATTAACTTGATTGTCTGAAACGTTGGCCTTTTTCGATATATCTTCAAAGCTCCGTTCACGCAGTTTTATCTTTGATCTCTTACTTTCAATTGAATTAGTTAAAGAGTTTGGGTCATTGTTATTCTCTGCACGAACAGTAGAGGTGACTTCAGGACAATTTTCAGGTAATTTATGTACTTCATTATCTAAGTTTTGAAATGATGAATTGTTCTGAAATGGCTCTTGATATTCTACTTCATCGGTTTCAGTACTAAAGAGACATTGCAGGTCATCTTGCAAATTTTGACACTTATTATTACCATCAGGTGGCGACATTACCAGATTACTGGAATGCTATTAATTTTATCGGCATATGTTACCTTGTCAATGCTATTCATTTTATCGGCAAATGTTACCTTGTTCATTTTTTTACTTGGTGTTTCTATATTCCGTCTTTTTATTATACGGTGGGGAGTGACTTTGCTAGGTGTAGGTGTTAAAATTGTGTGGTTGTCGTTGTGTCTAGGAGTGGAAGTTACCAGTTTATTTAAAACAGATAACTTAGCGGGAAAAGGGTCACCTCCCTTTATAACCTATCTGTCATTACACCAAATTAATGTAAACATTCATGATGGTGTACTTAAAAAATATATTATCTTTCCATATCTATTATCTATATTTAATGTAGGCCCACTATTATATTTATATCATAATATTTCTATTATATTCAATTAATATATTATTATATTTATGTTGCATATGACTAACATTATAACAACCAGTAGGTTATATGTGATTTGCATGTGATTTGTTACTAATTACCTACTACCACAGCGCATTAAGGGTTAATAGCTTATTATTGTTTTATTTTATCACTACTTGACAATCTTTAGATTATGTAGGGCCTAATATAAAAAAAATTAAATTCAAATTCAGGCTATTTACTGGATTGTAGACAATGGTATGAAACTACTTTGTCTGTATTTATCTATTCACTTTGACCAAACAAACAGCCGCGCCGTGTTAATCCTGCTTGTATGATATGATCCACGCATACCTCGCCACTAACACGCTAAAACAGTTATCACAGTTATCACAGTCATAATATTACCTGATCTGATACCTGATCTGCTCCCGCCTAAATGTGACAATATTCTAAGCACTGAACACATGTTTATTTAGAAATTAGAAAGTTTTAATTTGACTTTTTTTTTAAACCATTGCAAAATTAATTTACCTACAATTGACTAACATTACATTGCCGTTCTGAGATTCTGATATTTTGCTCCGTTCCGTGATTCTCGGTAGGCTTTCATATTAGGCCTATATATATATACAGTTTTTTTAATTTATTTTAAATATGTACAGCTATTACAACGTACAACAATAACATAAATGAATATATATTTTCAATAAATTAGTCGTCAGCCTATGTCCTTGCTCATATCTGGATATAGAATCATTCCGTTCCGTGATTCTGCTTGTTTGCTCAATACTTAGTATATTACTTTGGATACACAAAATACAATAAAATAATATACACTAATCGGTTAATATTTGTTTATTATAAGCCCTTGTGATTAAATATTATAAGAAATAAAAACAGTTATTGCTGCGAGTGTGACTGTCAGTGCATTAGCTGAGTGCTCTCGGTATAGGCTGTCATATTATTTATACAGTAGGCCAACATTAACTTTAAAGTATATATTTTTTTCTAATATATTGTCGTCAGCCTATATAAATATCCTTGCTCATATCTGGATAGAATCATTCTGTTTCATGATTCTGATATTTCGTTCCGTTCTGTGATTCTCGGCGTTCCATTCCGTTCCATGATTCAGTATACGATCAGGGAGGAATTTACTTTACTCGTAATTTTGCCCCTCTATTATGTATGTTCAAAATTTTAAATGAGCTAGTCGAAATTCCTATCAATGACACATCAAAGCTAACACCACACTGGGACAAATATTTTTTTGGCATCGAACTATTCTGAAAGTCAGATTGCGACATCGCCATCTTGGATTGGGGCGAATTGGCCCCCCTACCACACATTCAACAACACCTAAACAACATATTTGAGCATATAACTGGTGGTTAAACGAAGCACTTTGTTTTTCATATTGTATAATATTAAAATTAGAGTATACCGAACGTTGATTTAAAAGCTGAAATGATATTTTGTCCCACCAGTTTTTTCTACATGCCGCATGATTTTCCCTTTTTTCGCCTACCTGTGACGTCACGCGTCTTACAGAATCCCTCATTGGAATTCTCTTCCGGCAGCTGCCATAGAATCGAAAACTGTGGCAGCATTCAAGAGTCAGCTGATCGACTAGACCTGTCAGCCTCTTTCCCCCTCCAACCTGATACTCCACAATGGAGGGCTGCTGGAGTATACATTCAAAGTTCAAAGTGTGTTGCTGAAACCGGGGCCTTGTCCAGTTTTTTATACGGGAAGTAGTGAATGTAGCACTAAGTTCCTTGGGATGTTTTTTACTCCACTGCTTTTCGTTCACAGCCGTTTTACATGTTTTATGTAGATTACTTGACTTAAACGTTGTTTTAATGCACCATATTTGTTACAATGAGTGATAGACGTTTGTCACGAAACGACGATGATGATGGTCCAAAATTATATACTATTTTCCTTGGTGAAGTACGTAAAATATCAAAAATGACTTAATATCGCCCACCGCCGACATTTATTTTTAAAACTTGTCAACTGACATGACTGAACTGCGCACTGCCAGTGCCGGCGGGCCAATAGTATAGAGTAGTAGAGTAGAAGTCACGTTTATCTGTCATTTCTGCGTTGCATGTTTTTTAGCTTAAATTTCTCAATTTAACAATGTCCGTCAATAAATGGGCAGCTTACGAACTGAATGATGGGAATGTTACAATTGGAAAAAGGCCGGCCGTGGGCATTCTGAATAGAAAATTCCTAATTTACCCGGATCACATGATTTTTTCCGCCAATTCTGAACAGATTTCTTTGAGAGGAGATTGTAATAGCTCCCTCTGTAGATGTTTTTAAAGCACACCTAACTGCCTAAAGGCTAATGGTCAAATTCTGTTGTTGGTGTAATGCCTGGCCACCGTCGGAACGCTGTCCAGACCGAATCAGGACATGGTCAACCGCCTAATTGCGTCTAGCTCCCAGCTTACACAAGACACCAAATCGATGCCAGGCACAGAGATAATTGGAAGGATTGTTAAAAAATATCATGAACATATATAAATTTTAATGATTTGTCTACATAACTAAAATTTCAATGAACGCCCATTCCCCTGATTTAAAAATAAAATCCACAGTTATGGTACACTATATAGACATTGAAAAAAACTATACTAATTATGCTCCCAACTCCCCTGTAGCCTTAGGAGGAACTCTAATTAACGCCCATGATGTTCATTAGAAGAAATGTACGATGGTTCTCATAATAAATCCTTAACAACACTCAATGTAGCAACATTATAAGGAGAAGTATGTTTCTTTTATTGAAAGAAAAGTTGAGGCAATATTTTTTTTCAATTACACAAATAAATAAATGTTTATTTAAATATTTTTTACTTCAACATCTGAAACAAGCAGCTTATCAATAAAGCATAAAATTGTTATTTTCAATTGAACAACTAGCAGACATATAGGCATGTTTGGATAATAAAAGTTGACTTAAAAATATTTTATAATTTTAACAAATATTTTCTGTTAATAGGTTGCACGTGTTCAGCCATATGGAGCCTTCATGAAAATACCTGGAACAAGAAAACAAGGTGCGGGTTAGAGTAGAGTAGCCTATTCTACTCAACTTCATCTCCTACAGTTGTTAAACTAGTAAAATTGTTGATTCTTTGTGATGTGAGGAACAATAAGTAAATCATGGAGACCAAAGGGGTTTCTTCAATTTCAAATCATGATGAACGGCTTAGCTAACTCCTTCCGCTACATCAGGTTCTGACGTATAAAGACCGGCCCTGCACTGAAAGGGTTAAAGGGAGTGGTCTCATTTACATTATCTCTATATTGGCTCCGAAGAGAAGGATGTATAAGCCCTTACCAAGTTAATATTATTAAAAAAAAATGTATAAGATAATTTTTTGTTATAAAGGTATCATTTTTGTAATAGTTACTTACTATACCAATGTTGGTCGCCAAGTCCTGTGTTTTTGTAGAGATAAGATCTCTAATCTTTTTTTATGTTTCATCTTAGGTCTTGTTCACAAATCTCAGATGTCCAAAGTGAAGGTTGATGACCCGGAAGAAGTGTGTGCCGTCGGGGATCGACTTTACTGTAAAGTTATCAACATCGATGTAAGTATCACATCAACCCTTATGCAATGAAATATTTTTGTATAAAACATGGAGACCGAATGTGTTTTTTTAATTTGAAATCATCATAAATGTTCTAGTTAGCTCATTCCAAATCATTTGAATACCTATGTTATGGGTCTACGTCCATTATAAATATTTCAATTCTTTCATTGCATGGACCGTCTTTATACAACAAAATTCTGACATATAAAGTCGGTCCCCACCCTGAAAGGGTCAATCAGCTTTGTGTGCAATCATATTTACAGTGAAGTCATGAGCTGTAATTTAATTAATTTAAGGATTAATTCTCACTTCATATATACTCAACAATTATAATTCATGTTAATGTAATGTTTTTAATGGTGAGTTACTAAATCTTCGCTTCCTGCCAGCCATTCATATTGATCATTCAAGCCACGTCTGGACTGACATTTTTAAACCTTTTCTAATAAAAATTTACTGAAATCTTCATGCATTGCAAGCTGTAAAATGTTGTTGCAATTCTCAATTTGTAATGAAAAAGTATGACTCAAAGTGGGTGATCATTTAAAATAAATTGCCATATTATTAAACAATTTCAGTAAAAATTGTCTTTCAAAAACCATGAGGTGTAGGAAATTGTGTGAGGGTTCAAAATTACAGGACTAGGCTGCAGTTTGTAAGTAACATTTCTATTTCAGGAGGAGACAAAGAAGATTGGTTTGTCAATGAAGGTGGTGAATCAAACGACAGGAGATGACCTTGACCCTAACATGGTGCAGACAGCGTATGTTCTCAGACTCCTCAACAATTACACACACAGCCACTTACTGGCCTTGGCCACGGTAAAATTTCTGTTGCATTAAACTCAAGTCCCAGTAATTTGTGATAACACTGCATAGTTTTATTCAAGATGGAAATTGACTTTTAAAAATAAGCAGCTTCAAGCTTTTTGGTTGTGATATATAATATGATGAAAATTTAAAGTTCTGGGGATTGCAGGAGTGCATGTTTATATATCGGAAAGGCTTAGAGAAGGGGTGGTAGATGTCCTTAAAATCAGGTGTCTCATTGTGTGTGCTTTGAGGCATATGAAAAGAAATGTGTGTTTGAATTTGTTTACAATTGCGTCACAGCACCAAATAATGTAATGGATTGCATTATAATAAAGTGAAAACATTGGGATTAGCTGTGATAATGTTTGTTTGCTCCAGACTTAACTGTGGTAATGGTTGTGGAAAAGACTGTGGTGATGGTTTTTTAGTCCAGACTTAGCCGTGGTAATGTTTGTTTCCCCCCGACTCGGCTGTGGTAATGACTGTGGTAATGTTTGTTTCCCCCTGACTTAGCTGTGGTAATGACTGTGGTAATAGTTGTTTGCTCTGGACTTAGCTGTGGTGATGACTGTGGTAATGGTTGTTTGCTCTGGACTTAGCTGTGGTAATGAGTGTGATAATGGTTGTTTGCTCTGGACTTATCTGTGGTGATGACTGTGGTAATGGTTGTTTGCTCTGGACATAGCTGTGGTGATGACTGTGGTAATGTTTGTGGTAATGGCTGCTTGCTTCAGACTCAGCTGCGATAATGGCTGTTGTAATCGTTGTTTGCTCCAGACTTAGCTGTGGTGATGGTTGTGGTAATGTTTGTTTGCTGTAGTAATGGCTTTGGTAATGGTTGTTTGCTCCAGACTTAGCTGTGGTAATGACTGTGGTAATTGCTTTTTGCTCCAGACTTAGCTGTGGTAATGTTTGTGGTAATGGTTGTTTGTAGGCTGGATGAGCAAAGAAGGAAGACGTCACATCAGAAAGAAATTCCTCGTATTAATTTGGAAGCTGTTTTAGACACCACATGTAGGAAATGTGGAGGTTTAGGTAAGTGTGTGTAAAATAATACTTTTATCATGAAATTATCGTTTAATTTTTCATTTTTCCACTGATGAAATATATCACTAATTGTCTGTTATGATCTCTACCTTGCAAACAATAAGATAATGTTAATTTAATTTAGACACATAGACATAGACACAAAATTAGAGGTTTAAATTTGCATTGGATCAGTATTAGATCTTATCAGCATCTTGTGTTTCTCGAGTATTTTGTAAAAGTAACAGGGGTAGGTGTGGGCATTGTAAGATTGAATGTAGACCGAGATCGAGTCTGCTGTAAATAAATTGATTTTTTTAACTCCAGAATTTTTCTCAAGATGGAAATTCATCAATAGATTTCCTAACCTGTAGTAAACAATTTACAAGCTTTTTCAAAAAATGACCAAATCTTGAACAATAAGAAAAACAAATTTTCAAGACATTTGAAAATTGCTTCGAATTAAAACTATGAAAGGATGATGGAGCAGGAACAACAAGTGTTATCGTTTTATTTTCAGGTCATTTAGCTCAGGACTGTTTTCACACACCAGGTGCTGCCACATACGAGCTGTTACCAGACCTAGAGTTCATGAACCAGGATGACAAGACAACAGAATCCAAAAAGAAAGGCAAACACAAAAAGAAGAAGAAAAAGGTTTGGATTTGATTTCAGTTGGGTTAAACCTGTCTGGACAGGGCTTGTACGGGGCCCTTTAAGCCCTCACGATGCATTAAAGCATCATTTTACATCCCTAAAATTTGACTTAATTTTCCTACAACTAGGGGTGTCAGGATGAAAATTTGTATGAAACTGGTTTACTAATACATGGTAATTTTCTTAAATTTTAAACCACATCAAATCATCTTCATTCACTGCAAGTCGGGAATTGCGAGAGCAATTCGCGGATAAGATGGCAATGGTAAATTCAGGATTGAAAGGGTTAAAAGCCTTGAAAAGCCTTGAATTTTAATTTTATTTTTTCAAGGTCGTGAGAGTACTTGGGTCATTTCATGTCAAATCAACCAGGGATCCCTGGGTGACCACCTCAAAATTGTTTTTTGAATTATCAAATTAACTATAACATAAAATATGAAACTCTGCTAAATTTCAGCTCAAACAAGACAATAGTTTTAAAGATATGCCTCTTTTAATGTGTTGGGGGGGCGCTTGCATTTCTGCGTGAATTTTGAAAAGCCTTGAATTTTAATTTATTTTTTCAAGGCCGTGAAAGTAAATGAATTTTGCCAAAGGCCTTGAAAGCCTTGGAAATGAACCATTTTGAAAGCCATTTCACAATTTATTTTAAAACAGCCAAGAAGCCATTCAGTAGAAGGTTTTTATTGACAGCCAAGATCCACAGTGATCATGCAGTTAGTCTCTGGAGTCAATAAGTCGGCTTGCTGCATGTCTACATGCTTGCTATTAAACAAGATTAGTTTTTTGAATGTTTGTATTAATGTTTTACTTGGTTTGCGTGGGGCTTTCGGGCCTTGAAAAGGCCTTGAATATTGCTATGCCCAAGGTGTACGAACCCTTTCTGGAGGTTTGTATTAGCTTTACGATAACCTTCAGTAATGGAGGTTTTCACACAGTTAAGTCAACTCTTAACGCTGAAGGTTGTTTTAGAGTTACTTTTTTCTTGCTGGAGGTTTGTTATATTAACTATTTAGGGTTTGTATTAGGGTTAAGTTATGTTTTAAAGCATGACTTGCTGATAGAATGTCTAGCTTTGAACAAATAAACATTATTGCATTTTTTAAAAAATAAATATCTATAAAATGATGTGTCATAGTAGGGTGATCTGTTTACTCTCATTTTGATTACATTAACCCTTTCAGTGCGGGGGCCGGCTTTATAAGTCAGAATCTGATGTCTATAAATGTCAGATTCTCACATATAAAGTCAGTCCCGCACTCAAAGAGTAAAATATTTATAATGATCGTAGACCCGCATTCAAGTGATGAAATGTATTTAAATGATGCATAAAGAGCTGACATTTATGATGATTTCTAATTGAAAATAATCCTTTGGTTTCCATGATTGTTACAGGAATCTTTCAGCGTTTTAACCCTTTAAACCCTCACGATGCATTGAAGCATCATTTTACATCCCTGAAAACACAGTTGATTTTCCTACGACTAGGGGTTTTATAATGAAAATTTCCATGAAACTGGTTTACTAATACATGGTAATTTTCTTTAATTTTTCACCCACAGCAAATCATCTTCATCCACTACAAGTCTAGAGTCTTGTAGTGGATGAAGATGAATATCGTGAATTCAGGCTTGAAAGGGTTAAGAGTCAACCCTCGCTGAATTGTTTGTTTCTCTTTTTTTTGTTTTTATTTGAAGCTGTAATTACTATCGCTATTTCCAGCTTCAAATAAATGAAAAATATTTATATTTATGAAAAGTAGACATCCCAAATATTGAATATTTGATTACCGAACATCTACAAAAAAAAAACTATTTTATCAGATTAAGTGATATTTCTAACGATCTACAACACAGATAGAACAAGAAAGAAATAACTACAGTGCACTGCATAATGTTTACAGGAGAAAAAAAAGAAGAAGAAACAAAAGAAATTAGACAGTGACTCTGACTCTGATAGTTCACCACAACAGGTTAGTGATTAATATCTATATCAGAGGAAATATATAACTCTCAGTCCAGTTCAATCATTACTCACCCATTTCTGGTAGGCCTATTTCTCATTATCACCATTTGCTTTAGACATTTGGCCTGATGCTGAGCTAAGATTTGAACCTTCATCACATTGAAGATGCATTTAAAATATTATTATTTTTCATTTTCAATTTTGTTTTGTTAATATTTCCAGAAAAAAAAGAGGAAATTAAAGCGAAGGTATTCTTCAGGAAGTGAATGCAGCAGTGAGGAAGAAAGTGACGTCAAGACACTAGGACAAAACACAAGCTGCGATAGTGGCAAAAAACATGAAATATCAAAATGTGACATGATTGAAGAGAGAGGAAAGCATTCAAGTAGAAGATCAGATAAAGAAACAGATGACAGACAAAGGGGAAGTGACCGTGAAGGTTTGCGTGATGACAGGAGAGGTAGCTCAAAACAAGACATATCACACTATATAAAGCACAGGGACAGGTCACACAGTGATAGAAGAGAGGACAAATCAACATCAAGTGGCAGAAGCCCCACAAGAAGGTCAAGGTCAGACCAAAGATTAACCCCTGAATATAGGGATAGATCAGGTCGTGACAGAGGTCATGAAAGGGCTAATGACGGGGATAATGATAGAGGGCAAAATAGAGGGTATGATAGAGGTCAAGATAGATATCATGATAGAGGACATTATAGGGGACATGAAAAAGGTCATGAGAGAAGGTCAGGAGAGAAGAGTTCTGAAACACACACGCGTCACAGAAGTCCACAACATGACTCAGGGTCATCACGTCATTCTAGAGGGTCAGATGATAGGCCAAGGTCAAGTCATACATCAAGGTCATCTAGTAAATCTAGACAACAATCTCCCGCCAAATATACATCACACCATGAAACCCAGAGGAAGAGAGCGAAGCACTCTGGTGATCATCGGAAACGACAGAAAGCCTCGTCTGACTCTGATACGTCATCATCAGATGACCAGAGTGAGAGGAGAGGACATGGTAGAAGACGCAGCTCATCTCCTGAAACAAGGACTAAGGTGTCTCAGAGGCAGCAAAAGCGCCATCGCTCCAGCTCCTCATCGTCAGACTAACCGCTGGGCATTCTTGTGAACTAATTTTTTTTTGCAAATATGAAAGTACAGGATTATTTATAATTGCGCTGATTGAACCAGAAAACTGCTGACATGCCTAGTTTATTATTCCATCTATACAATGGAGAAATGATTATGTCTACCGACCCCTTTTTCAATTTCCAGCATTTCTGGTGAATGTCCTGTTTCACTAAACAGTGCTGTAATAATCCCTACAGCTATTCAATTAAAATTTTCATTCACTTGAAGCTGTGTCTCGCTACCGCGATACACAACTTCACCTGCCTGATATTTAGATTCTAACATATATATCAGTGTTTCAAGATTGAAGGCATATTTTCACTTTTAACAACTGATTATACAGGTGCTTATAAAAAGACAGAATGTTTACTGTAGTGGACACCAGTGTTTTAAGCGTTAAGCTATCTGATTCAGGTCTTTACAAAAGGGTAGTAATCCACGACTTCGCTTGTTTGGTCCTGTAGTTTCCCAGCAAAAATGTAAGCTTGTCTGAAAAATGAGTTGTTGAACAATGTGTACAAAATACCTTTTATTTCCTGTGTATCATCAATACACAATAGGTACATAAAGCAGTGTAATATTTTTTGTGTGCAAAGTCAATCTTTTGCTCCGCAAGTAAATGCAATAAATGTGCTTAAATTTTGAAATCTATATTGGATAACTTCAATTTCACTCACAATAAATTGACTCAAGCAATATAAAGCCAGGATGTTGTTCAAATGTTATTTTATTGTTTCACTAGTGTCAAAAAGATTTGTGAAACAATAAACTTGCACACTTTCAATGTCTTAATATCACTTACATATGTCATTGTGAAGAGAAATAATTGTATATTAGACTAATCATGCTGATTAAATACTTTTTTTTACAAAATCAATGTTTTAGGTGTTGAAAAATTAAATTAAACTTTGATTATCAATCGTGAGTGACAGAGCAGCATTATGCTTCACAGAGAAAGAGAACACAAATTTTTTTTCGTCTGATTCCTTTTCCACAAAATATAATTTGTTAAGGTATTTTTAGTAGCTTATAGAATACAACGGTTTTCACACAATTCAGACATACGGAATTCAAATATGGTGCAGGCCTATTACCAAGCTGTAAATTTCAGCTGTCGGTAGCAGAATTTCAAGATATTGCGATAGCTATGCAAAAGTTAAGGATCGGCTGATTGCGGCAAGTAACATAAAGCTATATATTTGCCTAATTTTTTTGGATTCAATAATACACCTGATGCTATCATAATGTTTGGAGCTAGATTAAATTGTGAAGATCATTACATTTACAAGAGCCAAACATGAATAATAATTTGAATACATTCCCTTCACGAATTAGTTTTATCTGCTAGTCTATCTGACTGATTCAATCCCATGAATAATCGGAAGTTAGAATTTAGTTTCTGTTCTTTTTAATATATATATATACTCCAAAACAACATCATCCACCATGATATTTTAAATGTTATTTTTTAGTATTTTCTAGATCAGCACTATTCACAATAAATGAATATGTCCCGTGTAGGCCTGTAAATCCATAAAAAATCACTCGCTAATAGACGATATTAGCGAACTTAAATTTCTATTACAGTTTTCTACCGCTTTTGGATAAACTAATTTAAGACCTTTTCAAGACCAACAAATTAAGATAATTGAGGACCTATTCTGGGATTCAAATGTGCAGTATGCATGTATTGTATATGAGTGTGCATACATTATCTGCCTTAAATGATATGAGATACTTATTGGTGCCAGTCTTTTAACAACCACACCTATTTCAAGAGAAAAGTTGGCTGCCCAAATAATTAAGACCTCTACTGACAAAACCTTTGTTTTCAAGACATTTTAAGCCTTATTTTAACAAACCAATATAAGACTTAAGACGACAACCATGTATCACCAACAAATCAGTCGGCTAGAAATATAGCCATCTTTAAAAGGGAATTGTAAAATAAATATGGATGTTTAACCCACCCTTTTCATTCATATTGTACAACTAAAATTGATTTACAACATGATATAGTAGAGTGGTTTTATGAAACTACCTATAATTTCGGACTGCTATGCAAACGTATATCTTCAAGCGTAAAGTCAACCTGAATGTATTACGAAAATTAGCCTATAACTCTAGGTGAGTCCTCGGTTAATGTTGGGACGTCTGTGAATTAACAAATTAATGTTGTTCCACACATTTAAAATAAATCATGATACTTCGAAGAAGACAAGATTAGCATCACAATTGAGTTCTGGGCTTCTGCCATGTTGTCAGTACATGTATTCAGATATCATATTAGAAGAAATATTTCTTCTCTGTCTGCTCGTAATGTTATAAATTGTGAAGAGCCGGCATGACTTTGTCAGGAGAGCAGTGTAGTTTGCTGCATGTCAGGATGTTTTCCTTGCCAGTTTAGCAGCTAGTGCAGGCTGTTAGGGTCGAAATAGAGCGAGTGTGTGCACTTTTGGAAGAAATTACAATTTTTTGCTCAGATGATCAGTAACATGTACTCTTTCGATCCTGATATAGCGCAGTCATTTCTGACACGATTAACACCTAATTAACATCCAATTAGTATCCATAATTAGCAAAACCACGGGAAAATCCGAAAAAAAAAATATCTTAAGAATCTGTAGATCGATTTTAATGATCTTGAGTTGTGTTATACATTTAACGAATAGCCTACACGATAAAAATATTCCTGAGATGATTAGTGGTCAAGGTCACTTGATACGGCTAAGTCAAGGTCAGATGTGAGCAAAGTTTAAACATACTGAACAAAAAAGCTGATAATAAATGTTTCAAAGTACATATAATTATTTCACATTACAAAACGTGATACACCAATCTAACAGCTGTAATTTGATGGCATAATGTAATCTGTATCTCCAAAATCGGGATCATTATGGTCTAGACAAGTGATCTACTCATGGGTTGGCTATACCACAGATGCCTCATGTATGGATCGTCATTTGAGGAATAATTCAAGTCTATTTCATTCAGTTGCTTTTAAAACATTTTTAATGACGTTTCACATCTTATGCACTATTCCATATAACATAAAGTTCAAGGTTAAGCAAAATTCAAGGTCACAATTAAAGTGAAATTAGGAATAGATTTGAGACCGGATGATTTCCGTTTCGTCGTGCTCCCTTCTGACGCACGGAAATAATGAATCGGACAATTTTAATTATCTGACTGGGTCAGTGTCAATGTAAAAGTGAAATTTAGTCTAAGCAAGTGATATATTCGATACCTGTAGGGCTTACGTCCATCGCAAAATATCACATAATTATTCTGAACCTATCATTTTTCAAACACAATCAATGATGCATTAAACCTTTTTTTAGAAAGCATTAACCTGCTGGAACATCTCACTTCGACGTTTTTTGCTTTGTCTTGGACGAGGGTGGCGGGGTAACAGAACGTCCATCGCATGCACTCATATACGCGTAGCGGGAAGTGCAAAATAAGCCACGTTAATAATTGGAGCACACACCTCAAACAACACTGGCCTGAAAAAGTCAAAACTGATTTTAAATTCGTATGTTTCGATTTGTCGGTCTCATTTTGAATAAGTGTGAGAGCTCCTCTCACATAGGCCTATCGAGATTTAAATCCCTGGGATCCAGAACATGTACAACGAACCATAGAGATGTCAGGTCAGCAAGAGAGAATTCCCACTGGTGAATGGAGAAAGGTTTATAGTATTTGTCATGCCAGTGTTAAGGTTACACAAACTGCATATCACACTACGGCCACACACCCTGGACTGCTTGAGGATAGGTGTTCAGCCTGCCTGATTCACTTTCTATACATCCATACGAGATGGATTGGACTAAGGACCGAGCATATTCATAAGTAGCCTTCCGGGTAGTTCTCTTGTTCTATGGGTGCTGCACACGGCGATGGCGAAATAAACAAAAACACTCCGGATAAGATTGTTTTGCATTCTTGAATAATGACACGGTTTTTAATAAAGAGACACAATAAATTCTTCGATGATTTTGGTGTCATCAATGGACACTGAGCCAAACGCTACATACAGGACTGTAGAGGGATGTGGTAGGGGTGAAATGAGCTGACCATTTCTATTATGCTGACATTTCACCTATCCTGCCATGAGAGAGGTGTTGTCATATTCCATATAATGTATGGAATGTGGATAGAAAACGTATCATGGGAGATGACATATCCTGGCATATGTCATGTAACCGCATAATGCAATGTAGCGGAAAGTCGTGTCCACTCCAAGCATTACATGCATCTTGTCAGAGTTGACCACTGTTCATTGTTCATAAATAGAGATAATACGTTTTTTTCAAATAATCATTAGAGCTGGGAAAGCTAAGATTTTTAAAAATGATAGTTTAATTACTCTGAATACTCTGATACTGAAATGTATCCCAGTTTCTATGAAGATTGTCGTTTTAATGGGTGTTAGCTTGGTCCACACACCCATCCTTGGTTAGAAAGTGTTGTAGCCTTGGCACTTCACTCAATATTTCTAACAACACCATCTCGCTCAACAAAAGAAGAATTATAGTTATTGGTACATATTCAAAAAAATATACATGTATATACATGTATATATTGTATGTTGGTGTTGCGGTAATCATTGCAGCCAAATAAATCAACATAGAATCGACTCGTCGAGGAATTTCTTGAGATGATCACATGCACCATCATCCAAACTGGCAACCAAGGTGGATTTCTGTTCATCTCATGTCAGTCTTGGAAAGGTTTGTATGTATTTTCATACTTGAAAAGTTTATCGGCAGTGCTTTCATGAAACTGAAATGCAATGTACATCTTTAATATCAGCTATAACTCATTTCTTGGCGGGCAAATTTTATCACACCTTCTGGGGATTGGAGGAGAGGTGGAAGCTATTGAACATATCAACGAGTATTTTAACATTGGCTGTGTAGTTTCTCAGGATGGTTTGTTGAATTAACACCAGAGCGCTTCAACATGTTAAATGTTTGAATACGTTTTTTCACAGCAATACAGCCCCTTTCCCCTCACCCTGCAATGTCAGTATGCACAGCAAGGACACATTCTTCATCAAGGCTGCTTAGTACACAATTATCCTTCAAGCTTACTTTGCTCGTGTAGATCAGTTATTATTAGTCCAATTTTGGGATTTAAAGCAATAATAACTGTCCTTGCAGATCTGGATTAGAAATCAATATTATGAACCGAGAATCACTGAGAATAATGGCAATTATCAAGAATAAAACACAAAAACTCAATTTAAACGCTGCACAAATTTGAGTAGCATTTCCAGTTTTAGTGCTGTTTCCCAGAACCTGTAGTAGGGGCCTAGATGTTATATTTGCTCTTCAGTAGTGCACAAAATTAATATGCACACTATTTGCAAACGTTAAAGGTCCGAGAAGGATATTGTTACTTGCTTGAATAACCGAACAATATTCCGCATCATCGAAGTTCACCACGTGGGCTATTTTGTTATTTATGTATGCCCTTTAAAAATCGAATCTATTTTTTATTGCCCAGATAAAAAAATACATTCACGTTGAAATAAACCCTATCATATAAATAAAATTGGTATTAAATATGTTACATTGAGACGCCCATCACAAAAGAAAACCACCAGGCTCCAAATATATTTCGAATATTACCTTGACTTTGACCTTGAAGTTATTGATTGACCTTGACTTTATGCGATATATAATAGTGCATAGCATTTTGTACAACATCAAAATGCACAGTGTACTGAAAGATAATAATTAAAATCATAACGTTGATCCCTTTACGAGACATGTGCGAAAAAGACAACTTATGGTTGGACCACTTGTCCAAACAATTACGACGCCGGTAATTAGATAAATACTCACTAAACCCTCAAATGAAAGTTTATAAATAAAGGTTTTCTTTTAAATAATATATCAAATAATTTTGGATAATTTGAAACATTTTAAATGCGCTATTTAATGTCCGAAACTGTCCAATTTTCCTCGATTTTCACGTTGACCTTGACATATCACGTGGCATTGACAATGAATGATCTCAAAAATATTTTTCTTGTGTCAATTATCCATCAAACAAAACTTGAAATCATTAAAATCGACCCACCGATTCTTGAGATATTATTTTTTCGGGATTTGTGTCCAGATTTTGCTAATTATGGATACTAATTACATGTTAATTACGTGTTAATCGTGTCTGAATTGACTGCGCTATATCAGGATCGAAAGAGTACATGTTACTGATCATCTGGGCAAAAATTGGTAATTTCCTCCAAAAGTGCACAGAGAAACCCCTAACAGCCTGGACCAAGCCTGTTGGCATCCAGATGCAAGGCCAAAACTATGTATCACAACTTTTAATCAATGTATTGTCCCCAGAATACAACAGTGGCCCCTGGACATTTCACAATGACATATCACCCCACATCCACAGTTATCAGCCAAGATAATAATACTAAATGCGTTTCATATCCATCGCCGCATTAAGAGCAAGTTCTCAAATCATATAAAGTCTATATACTTGAGCGACATCTAGGAGTAAAATAATTCACCAATTCTCTCATGTGGCCTTTGTGTTGAAACACAAATTGTTGTGTTACCATGTAGTCTGGTGGTAGAACTCGTTATTTGACCAATTGTGGGAAAAAGTAAAGGATAAATTATTTGTCGTTTTTCTAAATCAGTATACCCCACAGTGCCTCAGACAAAAAATCCCCTTGAATATACTTTGGAAATTTGTTTGACAGAGCTTTAAAGTTTTGGCTAAAACAATGGATCACACACAAACACACTACTGAAAGATAGTGTGTATTGCCAAAAGTTACATATACAATTAATCCGAAATGAGAGTTATATTTAAAATCGAATGGATTTGAGAAGTTAAAAAAAATCAAAATGGCGCCCATTTTTGCAGCACAAATCATTACATGAATCAGCTAACTGCACACTTCTATCATTCTTGACATCACTTCTAGACAGTATTATGTCGCTGCAAACCTCCCTCCAACATAAATGTTATGATGTTATGCTTATTATGCTTTTTTAACCCTTTCGTCACCAGAACCTTGACATTATTGATATCAAGCAACCAGATAAAACATCTATCAGAATATTACTCACAACTGAAAAAATAATACCGTATTTTATTAAAATTTTAATAAAACCCTTAGTAATCACGAAAATAGAAACTTTAAAATATATATTATAACACAGGTTCATATAATGACCTAAGATGTACCCATAAATGACTCAGGTTTGAAAAAGGTTTCTATTGGCATCCAAAGATCACACCACGAGCTCATGAGACTGCTGTGAACAAATGTGATATTTCTATGTGGCCATAGCAACCGGATATATCATTACTGTAACTTTTCTATGTATGATGGGTTAATTGGAGGCTGCTATCTAGGGACGTGCCATAATCACTGTCGAGACATCAGGCATACACTTCGTATTTTTATTCTAGAAAAGTATTCTGAAATTTTTTGTAACATTTGTTGCTCAATCTTGGAATTTAAATTTAAAATATTTTTGTAGGGTATGGTGATTGAAGTGTCAATTTATTATTTTATTGAAATTTGTAGAAAACATTTATTTATAGCTAGGTATGAGGTGCTAATCACCTTAGTATTTCGACTCTAGCGGGAAAAAGAGCAGAAATGCTTCAATTAAATTATAACTCGTACTTTTTGGATGTTGCTCCTAAAGTAGCCGACATCTTAGATTTGTCTTAAATCACATATTTAAAACATTTAACAGAGTATTAAGCAATCCTTTTTATAACACTACCAAATCATTTGTATTTTTACATATTTACCAAAACTGGTTTATGACTTATTTTAAAAGCATACACCTTAATTTAAATGCAGATTTAACCCATCTTCGAACCGAAACGCGAACTGCTGTAAAATGGATTTTTCCTGAGATACTATAGGGTGTACTGATACACGAGAACTAAACAAAAAAAATCTTGCACTTTTTCTCCCACACAATTCTCACTCCCACCAGACTAATGGGGGTCTAGAAACAGTTGACCCCCATGCGTATTGACAGCAAACACGACACACTCACCAGATGCTGGTTTAATGTTGGCCAACGTCGCATTCGATGGCCCAACATTAAAACAACATAAAATCAATGTCTCGTTTGAGTAGTATCTTGTAATCAGTTCATTTGCTGATATTAATGCTGTCAACCTGTACTCAATCAGGGAATAATGTGTCTGGTGTAGCGGAGCAGTTTGCTACACAATTTTGGGCAAATGCTACACAATAATATGTTGGTGTAGCAGTTGTTCGCATGGAGAATATTAGTTTAGCACATGCAAGGCTGCTAAACTGAGACAAATTATTCCCTGTCAATAGGCTACTGTTGGCCTACACTTGACCGTCCCACGCATGCCCATTTTGCAGTTGGATAATTTTTTAATGCTTCTCAAAATAACATTTATTATGAGTCCAGTACGAGATTACAGACAGCTAGCCGGACGCCAGCAAAGCTAAAAACCAGCAAGTCAATTGTGCTCACAAGGAAAACCCATTTATGTGTAGTGGTTGGCCATTTGCAATCAGATACTGCTATATTCAATTGGCCGAGTTTAAGAACAATTCGAATAAAAACATGCGAGTTAATCAAGACAGAGGATGATATGGGAACGACAATAGCCTTCAGCCAAATTAGCCAAGGGCTAACCCCCCTCCCCCCTCCCCCCTCCCAAGTCAATCTCGCTTACAAGGGAACACATGAAGTATAAAGCAAAGAAACATTAAACAACTAGCACCACTATTTATTTCAAATCATTGGTCTCAAACGTGATATAGTACAGAGGGTGCGCGTTTAAAACAGCTAGATGTGAACTAAACATAACAATTCCAACTTTCACAGTAAAAACGTTTCAAACGGCTAAGTTGGTTATTACACATACATAACGTAGCTACTAGACGAGAGCGCAGGGAATAATATACATCTCTTCATAGTTAAATATGCTGATAGTCTCATTTCAATTGAAGAAGTGATGAGTTATTGGCATAGACCTTTATAATTAACTTTATTACCAGAGAGCTGTATTACTATTTATAAGGAATTACTGGTTATAAGGAATTACTGGTTATAAGGAATTATATAGAAATATAAGTTGTTATAAGCAAATAATATCAGTGGAGTATAGACTGTGGACTAAAGAAATGTTTTAATGCGACTCAATGCAAGTAAAAATAGCCAGCATAGACTAGGCATGTAAATACAATAACTGTGTTTATAGTAATATCACTAACTATAGTTCAAAAAATATTATGTTTGGTATTCAATGAACAAAACTTACTAAGAGTTAAATACACTCCGTTACGGAGATGCAAAAGTTTGTCCCAGGGTGATAATTGTAATTATGTACGACGTTAAAGCCTAAACCGGTACAAAAGATATTGATAAAGAAAATCTCGGCAAAGTCACTATTTCGGCTTCAAAAATACATCAGGAAAGTATAAATCAGCTCAGAATGAAGTAGCTGTAAATATATACTACATAGTACGATAAATGAAAGTTACATCTGTGATTATGCAGTGCAACAATAAATCATACATCCAGAAGCATATAGACTATCCTTGGACACTGAGCTATCAGTCTCGGGTAACATGCAAATAATATTCATGAAATGAGTTTTCTTGCGAAAAAAATAATGGGTATTACAGTCTTGTATCTGCCATTTTACAAAAAAGTCGATATCAGTTAAGGAGCATGTTTCCCGTTCACAGATAGTTAGCACCACTTGCTATTTTTTAACATCTGATACATTTTTCAATCAACTGGACACTATTGGGATGTGGAAATTGAAAACTGCGAAATTAAACACTGACACCAATTATTATGTTCATACACACGGACATTGTATGGCTATTCTATTACACCAGTACCTGATATCAAAGCAGTCCCTTCTTTCAAGCTACACTATCACCCATAAAAAAGAAAACCATAACCCAGCTCACTATGCTCCTAAATCAAATAATATTTTTTATAAAGAATATCAATTGTAATTGTCCAGGTTATATTTAAGTACATGCTAACACTGACAAAATATTTATGCATTGAAGCTAAACATTTCATTGCCCTGCTTTTTCTTATTATTTTAATCACTTGGGGCTGCGAATTGCTGCAGCAAATATTCTCATTCCGAAATTTAGAAACAATTTTATTCAAACATAATCATAATGGTAGCCCTATGACTGAATTGTGACATTGGTATAAACCTTGAACCCTTGTCCTGCTGTTTTTTATTATTTTCCGTCGTTTAAATGGACGACAAAAAATATTGCTATTTATGAAAGATAAACATTTTCAATTGTAGATTATTTGATTAACTGAACATTTATCACAAACTAATTTACGATTGCAGTGATATTTTATTTGGTCTGAAACATGTGGAAACCCTTACAACGCTGAATTATTTTTGTATAAACCATAGAGACGAAAGGTTTTTTTTCAATTTGAAATCATCATAAATGCTCTTTCTGATTCATTCAAATACCGATGTTATGGGTTTATGGCCATTACAATTATTTTAATTATTTCAGTGCAGGGACTGTCTTTATGCGTCAGAAACCGACATGATTTACAGACGTCATAATCCTAGGTATAAAGACACTGTTAGACAGTCCCTATACTGAAGGAGTTAAAACCGTATATATATATGGGATTAGTAGCACAAGGGTTAACCCATACAGTGCGGGGATCGACTTTAGTTGTCAGAATCTGACGTCTGTGGACGTCAGATTCTGATGACTAAAGTCTATCCTCGAGTAAGAGTAAAAATATTTCTAATGGCCGTAGACCCATAACATAGGTATTCAAATGAATCAGAAAGAGCTAACCAAGACATTTATGATGATTTCAAGATGAAAAAAACCTTTGGTTGCGATGTTTTTTTTACAAAATAATTCAGCGCTTTGAGGGTAAACTAAAATAATAGTTCTTCTCTAATTTTATCAGCGCATTATCAATGTGAACCATGTCTTAACGCAACCTATTCATCTTTCAATTGACTTACATTTCATAATCTTCTCTATGGATTGTGTCAAATACCCTGAAATACAGTATGTATAACTAAAAAATAAATAGAATTTATAAGACAGTAGTACAATTGTACTTTGGAACATATGTGTATATAGTTCAAACAGTTTGAAATTTGGAAACTAGCTTTGAAACTAAGTTAGTACAATTCACTACTATTTTCTTGATTCTAGGAACCATGAATAACATTTTTTCAACATAGAATTTATACATTTTTTTTTCTAAATTGAGCACACAGGTGTGAAATTAGAGAAGTTGGCAAAAATGCAATTAAATCTCTAGATGCCATTAATCGAAAGAATTACAACAATTTTTCTCATATATTTACATAATTATAAATTTATTATTTAATGTAACATTTACTATAATGAAAGTTCATAGACATTAACAATTATTAAAGAGAATGTTATAGTCAACCAACCTAATATAAAATCTTGCTTGACTTTTTTTCAGGTGAAATTGAAAACTTTTTTACACAGAAATGTACAGCATTAGGAACAAGTAACACTTCATTGAAGAAAAATCATAACTATTACTTCTTCACCTTGTGCTGCATTCATTGGAATTTCTCAAATTCCAGCATAAAATGCAAAAAAAGATGTCTATTTATGTAAAATGATCATCTTCAAAATTTAATTCCTTTGTGGTTTTCATTTGTTGTCAAAATTGCTTGAAAATGTATACATTCGGTTAACCCTTTCAGCATGAGGATCGTCTTTGGACGTCTGAATCTGACATCTAAAAGACGTCATATTCTGGCGTCTAAATTCGATGCCCGCACTGAAAGAGTAAAATAAGTATAATCGCTGTAGACACATAACATAGGTATTCAAATGAAGCGGAAAGAGCCAACTGAGACATTTATGATAATTTCAAATTGAAAAAATATTTCACTATTGTAAGGGTTACGGTCTTCTCCTAGCACCCGGCAAGCTCAATCTCATTTTCATTCATTGTGAGAAGCAAATTCATAGCGCAATTCTCATCTCAAAGTCAAAATGTTCTCATTATATGAAATACCCACTTATAATAGCTGAAGCTCAATATTCCTTCAGATTGATTATATCACTTGTTATTAAATTAACTACATTCAACATATGCCATTAGCTGCATCAAAGTGACTAAACCCTTACAACGCTGAAAATTTGTTTATCCGAAATCTCAAATGTCTTAGTTAGCTCTTTTCGCTTCATTTAAATACCTATGTTATGGGTCTACCGTCATTACAACGTTTTGAATTCTTTGAGTGTGGGCATCCTCAGAAAGTTGGTCCCCGCACTGAAAAAGTTAAAGTACCAGATTTGTCTCATTGTTTCGTGAGGGTGAGGTGAACACTTGGAACAAAAAGGTCATATCTGCCACATACTGAAGCAGGGAGTTGCAAAGAGCATAATACATTTGTTTAGATTCACAGAATTCATTCTTGTTGACAGTGAAGTTCACATTTTTTCATTGTCATCCATATTTTTTCTGATCGTTGACTGTCTTGTATCCGGCACATATATGTCTACTCATATATATATATCACAGTAAATATAGGTAACTACACGTTACAAGTCCTTCTTCCATCTACAGGTCTATCTCCGACACCTGCAAATGCTGCAGATTATTTCTCGCTGAAACAGAAAAAGTTAGATTCATAGCAACAATTAACAAAAGAATAACAAAGTGACAGTAAAACCAAATACAAGACTATCAATCAATTGTTTTTTTATTAATGTATTTTAAAACTTTATTCCAATAGACTTATACTATTTATTTAAACCAGCGCACAAGTGTCATCATGATCAATTGGGTGACGAGAGTGTATTGTGGTGGCCGTCTCGTATGCCCGTCACGATCACAGAGCTGGTTACTTGGTGTGGTCCAAATGTGGGCCTACATGACAGACAGTTCGGCATCGTTTACCTGTAAGTTGATTGGTTGGTTGAATGCCTGCTTATCATCATAGATGGTGGGCCGACATCGAGTGAGCTCTTGTTCTAATATATTTGAGGAGACGGGAGGTAATATACAGGCCCTGAATCGTGGCTGTATACTGTCTTCTGCTCATCGGCGGTCGAGCAAATCATTAACGCCTTTGATGATTGCTTGAAGAAGTAGCTGACCACTGTGTCGTGGGTAGTTACTGCTACTGCTATGTCGAAGGTTTGGTTCGAGTCTAAGCGAATCAAGGAGCTGCGTCTAATCACGAGGGGGGCTGAATAAGAGCCGCTGTCTAGAACAAATTGCTTCACTGTTAAGTGGAGCTGTGATTGTGTGGAATCATATTCTGTATGTTGAGTGGAGCTGTGATTGTGTGGAATCATATTCTGTATGTTGAGTGGAGCTGTGATTGTGTGGAATCATATTCTGTATGTTGAGTGGAGCTGTGATTGTGTGGAATCATATTCTGTATGTTGAGTGGAGCTGTGATTGTGTGGAATCATATTCTGTATGTTGAGTGGAGCTGTGATTGTGTGGAATCATATTCTGTATGTTGAGTGGAGCTGTGATTGTGTGGAATCATATTCTGTATGTTAAGTCGAGCTGTGATTGTGTGGAGTCACTTGTCAGTATATATTTGTAATGTTGATTAGCGTGTCCTCTGTAAATAAACTATGTGTCTGCAATCTACAAACACTTTTGACTTGTCCTCTGCCAGAATAAGCTAAGAGTCACCGTTACTTATTGACAAAGAACACAAAACATATCATCGAATAAGCCAAGAGTCACCGAGACTTATTGAAAAAAAAAAACATCATCGAATGAGCTAAGAGTCACAGTGACTTATTGAAAAAGATCACAAAACATGTGTCTGCAATCTACAAACACTTTTGCCTTGTCCTCTGCCAGAATAAGCTAAGAGTCACCGTGACTTATTGACAAAGAACACAAAACATATCATCGAATAAGCTAAGAGTCACCGAGACTTATTGAAAAAGATCACAAAACATATCATCGAATAAGCCAAGAGTCACCGTGACTTATTGAAAAAAAAACACAAAACATATAATCAAATAAGCCAAGAGTCACAGTGACTTATTGAAAAAGATCACAAAACATTTGTCTGCAATCTACAAACACTTTTGCCTTGTCCTCTGCCAGAATAAGCTAAGAGTCACCGCTACTTATTGACAAAGAACACAAAACATATCATCGAATAAGCTAAGAGTGACCGTGACTTATTGAAAAAGATCACAAAACATATCATCGAAAAAGCCAAGAGTCACCGTGACTTTTTGAAAAAGATCACAAAACATATCATCGAATAAGCCAAGATTCACCGTGACTTATTGAAAAAAAACACAAAACATATCATCGAATAAGCTAAGAGTCATTTGATTGACTTATTGAAAAAGATCACAAAACATATCATCGAATAAGCCAAGAGTCATTTGATTGACTTATTGAAAAAGATCACAAAACATATCATCGAATAAGCCAAGAGTCATTTGATTGACTTATTGAAAAAGATCACAAAACATATCATCGAATAAGCCAAGAGTCATTTGATTGACTTATTGAAAAAGATCACAAAACATATCATCGAATAAGCCAAGAGTCTTATTAAAAAAAAACACAAAACATATCATCGAATAAGCTAAGAGTCTCAGTGACTTATTGAAAAAGATCACAAAACATATCATCAAATAAGCTAAGAGTCACAGTGACTTATTGAAAAAACACACAAAACATATCATCGAATAAGCTAAGAGTCACAGTGACTTATTGAAAAAGATCACAAAACATATCATCGAATAAGCCAAGAGTCATTTGATTGACTTATTGAAAAAGATCACAAAACATATCATTAATCTAACCGATATTTCAGTCAGTTTGAAAAATTATATATAGAGGTTCAGCAGTGCTGGATGTCCAATAATAGAGATGATGAAGAATACTGACCATCAAAGTAGCTGGTGTCTGTGTCATCGTCAGGATGGGGGACAAATGGCGGAGTCTGCTGGTGTAGCTCCTTCCACTTAATGTCGGCAAACAGTGGGTGAACCTTTAACTCTGTCAACAACAGGCAAAGACACACAGCTGGTAAATGTTAACAATATGTGTGCAGACTTTATCTAGTGAAAAACAATTATTACCGCTTTAATCACTTAAATATATCTAACACAAATGATTTATGATACAGCAACGCTGGAAATAAGATTTCAAAGGTTGGCCGCAGCCTGTTCTCATACATTTCAGTTAACTTATTTATTCATTGCAAACTCAGCATCTTAAACAACATTTTAAACCATGACAGTCACTTGACTAATAAAATTAAATCTCCTTAATAAACTCCAAAATTTGTCGGGCAACCGTTTGACAGCTATTAAACATCCGACAAAAATCTAGTTTTCATGGACAACCAGAAAAGGTTTATTTCGAGCATTGTAAATGTGCATATTCGTTATTGTTATTGGAGTGCAGGGATAAAAAAAAACTTTATTGTACTGGTATCTAATATTTAAATGAGACTGGGAATCTTATCAAGACTGGACTAAGTGTTAAGAGGTTTTACAGATTTTCTCAGCATAAATTAGTTATATACAGTAGTTATTCGTTATAGCACGATTGGTGGGGTCCATTAATACGAATCGTGTTATAAGCCGATCGTGCTATACAAAATGGCTTGATTAGAACTGGTAATAGATGGATATGACAGGAGAAACGTGGGATACGGTATTGGATTACACGGGATACGATCACAGCATAACGTTATTAGGGCTTACTGGAAGAATATCGGAGTTTAGAAGATATATTATTTATTATTTATAAATATTAAAAATATGGATTGGTTGAATTTGTCTGATATAAACAGTAGAAGTTAAATTAGTTGAATCAGGGAATACGGAACTCATGACACCAGATTTAGGCTGTGTAAACGAGGCCATGTCATGTACAGTGTTTGATTACGTCATCATTTTGAGGGTAGATGAGAGCTTGTCAAAAGTCTCGTGAAATATCACTTTCAACGTGAGATCATACGAGACGGTCAGACCTGTCAATCATACAGACAGCTCTACCGGCCACTGAGATTGGAGGGAGATGTTGACCAATGAGCGTTCGAGCACGCTTGTCAATCAGCCCTGTCGGTGAACTGATCAAGGGTGATCTGTGTCAGCATATAAATATATTTATGCAACACCATTAAATCTATTATGCTAAAATAATTTATAAATTATTTAACAAAATGACATGTTTATTATAATCGTGCAATAAAACATTATAAAACGAAATAATAATGTTTTTAAATCGGAAAATTAAACATCACAACACAAACACGATATTCCATTACATGTTTCTAAATCTCGTAATAAAACATTATAACACGAACACGATGTCTTTGCAATTTTTTATATCGTGCAATAAAAAAACTACGCTACAACACAATTGTGATGTTTTTCCGAATCGTGTAATCATAGCAATGATGTTATTATTCATAGAATAACTACGAAGCCTGTAGACTTGAAATGGTTGACACGCTCATTCTGCCACAGCTTTCATTTTACTAACGGCGCCGAGCATTGCGTAACCGCCCGCCAATGGTCGATAAACGTTTAGGTCCTAGGAGATCAAGTTCATATTAAATTTATGTTTATTTAAAATAATCGGGGAATTAAAAACACGCAGATAAATATAATTCAAGTGTTAACCAGCTTAAATGAAAGGGCTAATCATTGTGTCACCATGTAGTTTTAAATAGTGTACTACGCGTCAGGAAACATGATGTGCTCCACAGTATTGTCGCGAACATAACACCTTGCCAAAATAAACAAAAACGTTGCTTGACAGTTAAAGCGCTAACAGCCATACAATTGTGAGTTGTGAAGAAAGAGCAATCACCAAACGATCAACATGTCATCACCTCTGGCCATTGACCTATTTTATAACACGATTTAGAAAAAAACATGTTTGAATGTTAAACCTGCCAAATTAAGGTAATTTCATTAAATAATTAGATTACTAGGATAAAATCGTGCCCGTCGTATTCGTGTTATAATATTTTATAACACGATTTAAAAAAACAAGTAAAAAACGAGCAAAAAATATCTTATTGGTCCTATTACACGATTTTAAAGACTTGCAAAGACAGCGCACTCGTGCTATGGCCTAATACTTTATTACACGATTAAAAAATAAATTTAAAAAACACGACACTCGCAGCATGAATCCTTATTACCGGATTTTAAAAAGTTATAAAAACTTTATTACTGGTGCTGCAATATTTTATTACACGATTTAAACATGCATTAACTTTTTCGTGTAGTTGCATTTCTGAGACAAAATTGTGCACGTCATATTCGTTTCATATTATTCTATTACACGATTCGTGTTATAACTTATAGGCCCTGATATTTAAGTGGAATTCGTGCTCAGATACGGGATGAAATACTGTTGTTCTAAAAGGATGCCGTCATGTACTTTACCACTGGCCGGTGACGTTGTCTAAGCACCAAGCGTGAAGGATTGCGCTATTTATAGACATTAACATCAGCCGTGGACCAGGCGACCGCTTTGTAAGGCCGGTCAGCGCTAGATTAACGTGTGAAGTTAGCTGAAAATGTCATGCTCAATCGGATGCTGGAATATTTATAACACGATTTTTCTGGAAAAATGGCCAAAAAGATAGTGTAAAATTTTGGGATCCATGGTTTCATCGTGTTATATCCGATTCGTGTAGTAATGATTCGTGCTATAACGGGTAATTACTGTATGATGAGCACCAGAAAAAACTATGAAAGTTTTTTTAGGTTAGGTTGTCCATCAGTCTTACATTTTGAAATTGTCCAGTTATTGACCAACTTTCGACCCCATATTTGGTTTATTCTATTTAGTTACATTTCCAAATTCAATTCTGAGAAATACAATTCAAGCCTTGATTGATATTGATAGATGACAGGACATATAGCACAAAAAGAACGGTCAAATGTACAAATAAGAATCTGTTAACCTTTATCCTGGTAAGTTAATTTATTTAAATTTTCAGCCACTTGGAGTTGTGTGTTGCTACCGCGACCCACAACTACAAGAGGATGAAAATTACTCATACATAGTCTATGGACGTCTATGTTATAATATATCAAATTAACCATTTGAACGCTAAATCAAATCAATTTAAATTTGCACAAACCTGAAGTTGTGTCTCGCTACCGCGACCCACAACTACAAGAGGATGAAAATTACTCATACATAGTCTATGGACGTCTATGTTATAATATATCAAATTAACCATTTGAACGCTAAATCAAATCAATTTAAATTTTCACAAACCTGAAGTTGTGTCTCGCTACCGCGACCCACAACTTCAAGAGGGTGAAAATTACTCGTATTAATTTAATTTGAAATCAAACTTTTGCAAATCCTGATGTCTAAACACACCTTTCGATCGCAGTGATTCGATTGACAAATAATTGAAGCTGCATAACTGTTTTGCTTATTAGATTCAAAATATTAATCCATGGAGAATGGTGTTTTAATTTTTAATTTCACTCCCCCGGTGAGTTATTAAGGACTTAAGTTTGTTGTTTTTTAGTATTGTTGCCCCACCAAAACAAACCTAATCACAGCGGAGTAAGACACACTGTCTGTATAATCAGGACATTAAAAGTACCAAGTGGCAGATAGCGATCATCATTGAAAAAATGTGGAAGTTTTTTATTATTATTCTTATTTTTCAAGTGGTCATAGATACAATTCACAGTAAAAAGTGTAATATCTCATGTCATTTAGACATGTCTAGGAGTTATTACTTTGTGTGATATGGGTGATAGATGCATATAATGTCATGTTTAATTTAGGTACCGGAATAGAGAATGTCACTCACTTGAAAAATAGCACTCTATTTCAGTACGGTGCTTTTAAGTGTGGGCCAGCATCTGAGCCATTGGCCCCCGATTAAGACGCTCTCCCCAGTCCGTGGGAAATTGTTGGCAGAATTAGCGCTAAAATTCAGTGATGTAAATCATCTTTTTCGCTCTTTTGATTTTCGTGATTTTTTCGAAAAACATTTGTATTTCTTTATTCGGTATTCGGTATCTTATGGGCATTTCAAAATATAGTCAAAATGCTACTAGACAATATCAGACTTTATTTTATCGTAAATCATCACATACGGTGATATAAATCGCGCTATGCGGTAACATAAAATAATATTTAAAACAACGGACTTTACTGTAACCGATTCCCAACAGTTTTTTACCTAGTCTCAAGACGTCTTCCACTGGGTATTTGGGCTTTGTATCTCAGCTAACACGAGGCATTGATCTAATGGCAGACTAATGTCGGCCCGTCGTCTGCGGAACTGGCCCAACATCATGCCGATGCAGTTCAACGACTAGTGCTTGCTATAAGGCAGTTAGGTGTTGTCCAATATAACATTATATTGGCCCATAACCTTACCACTATTAAATACATATTGTACACAAACCGATTCATTACTTAATAATACTTGATGGTGTATCGCATGGTGAACTAATTCCGCTACATTTACCCAGTTTTAGTGCATTTATAAGGCGTTTAAGACAATATGAATAATTGTTTTGTACTTTTTAGATTATTTTAATTGAAATAAACAAAACAGTTATGCAGCTTTAAATCAAAAACGACAAATGTCGTTATCAGTAGTAGAAGAGTTAATACAGATTGGCCATGTGTATTTGCCCTTAACCTTTTCAATCCTGAATTTACCATCCACTACAAGTCGCGAATTGCTGTCGCAATTCTCGACTTGTAGTGGATGAAGATGACTTGAAGTGGGTGACAAATGAAAAAATATACTGTTATTTTTAAAACCGTCCTTGAAAATTTTTGTTCCAAAACCGCTAGGTTTCGTGAAATTAAGTCATTTTTCAGCGATGCAAGATGATGCCTTAATGCATAGTGTGGACCGACTTTAGTCGACAGAATCTGACGTCTGTAGACTAAAGTCTATCCCCGCACTGTAAGAGAAAAAATATTTCTAATGGCCATAAACCCATAACATAGGTATTCAAATGATTCAAGAGTTGAATAAGACATTTATGATCATATTAAATTGAAAAAAACCCTTTGGTCTCCGAAGTTTTTATAAAAAATCCAGCGCTTCAAGGCCTAAAGGGTTAATATGAACCCTGTTAATAGATACATACGGGCGGCCTGTGGGCGTAAATCAGCATCAAAGCTCAGCAGAGAGTTCATCAGATTATGAGCGTTTTCTGAATAAACATCCTCTCCTCCCTCCTCCAGGTGGGGCCACGGTATATCTGTAACCAGAACAAAACACATGTAATCATCACAACGGGCTCAGCAAGACGACAACGAGAAACAGAAGAGCACATGCATCCCTCCTGGAAACCAATCATGTTGTTTTATAGTTATCTGACATGGTTTTCTAGATGTAATGTAAATTAATGTCAATAATACCTGTACTTCAAATCAGCCATTTTGCATTTGATTGAGTTAAAATTTTGCATGGCATATCCCTCCCTAAAACTGGAAATTTTGTTTATAGTAATGGTCTAGCTATCTGGCACGGTTTGCCAAATATCAGGCATATTAAAGGTAATAATGGCTGATATTTGGCCAAATTGATCTAGTAGAAAATTTTCTATATCCCCACCTACATACCACACATTTTTTTTTAAAGCAATTGTCTCGCGATCAAGACTTGTGGTAACAAGTTGAAACGTCATAAGTTCTAAAACAATTGTTGACCAGGCCAGTGCCCAGGAATTTTTGAAGGGGGGGGGGGTCGAATTTAGGATCGCTGGGGTATTTTTGAAATAGACCTCCTACAAAATTCTGCTTGAATTGATATTTGGCGTTGAGCAAAGCGAGACGCATGTTAGGCAATTCCTGGGGGGATGTTTCTAAATTTATAGCTGCTAATTGGTGCAATACGGTGGATTCCAGAGGAAGTTGCTGGGGTAAATGTTCAGATTTGTCGTCATAGGGGGGGGGGGGGGATCATGCAACTTTTTTCGAACCCCCTCAAATGACAGGCCTGCTGCTCTAAAGTTTGTACAATTTAGTACAGTCTTATTGATTCTTGTAACCATGAATAACATATTTTCAACATCTTAACATTGATCTTATGCGACCTTTCTCTTATTTCCACTAGAATATTTAAAATTGATCTTAACACTTAGAACACTGATGTCGACTTCAGTAGACATTCTGTGTTTTTATTAGCACCTGTATAACCAGTTGCTAAAAATAAATATGTTTCCAATCTTGAAACACTAATATATGTTGGGACTAAATTTCACAAATCACACAAATTTTCAGTCACTTGAAGTTGTGGATCGCGGTAGCGAGACACAACTTCAAGTGACTAAAAATTAAAAAAAATTGTATACTCAGTGCTATAAGGGTAAACTTTTCAATTTGAAATAAAAGAAGGTTAGGCTGTTTCGTGAATTGGGCCGCATGTAATTCTTCATTTGACAAAACATGATACACACCTCTATTGAGAATATTTGTGAACACTGCCTCAGGAGTTTGATCATTGAATGGAGGAACTCCAGTTAAGAATTCAAACAGGCACACCCCCAGTGCCCACCAGTCCACAGCTACACCTGCAATAACAGAAAAAGTGGACTAGTCTAGTTATATATGTATTACAGGGGAAAAATTGTTTAAAAATTATTAATTAGCGATTTTCTCCTCTAAATTTTGAGATCATATAAAAAAATCTTTATCATTGATGTATAAATATTTTTCTAATTAAATTAAGCAAAGCAAAGAGAATAGTCAGAATTTCATATCTTGTCAGAATTTCATATGTGTCGACCCACAACTTCAAGTGGGTGAAAATCCCTCATATTTGTTTAATTTTAGACCAAAAATTTACAAATCTTTTGAACACACATTTAGTTCCAATAACTGTGATTTAATCTGGTAATAAAACAGATTAAAAAAGACCCTAGTCGTGATTAGCGGGTTAAATATAACAGCAAAATTTCAAAAGATCATACCGTGTGGTTTCTGAAGAAGTAGTTCTGGAGCTAGATAGTCGGGAGTACCCAGAATTCTCTGGCCATCACAGTTATTATTCCCTCGCCACGCACTGCGGGGAGTACGAAGTGGTGTGTGACCATTACGCTTAGGAGTCTGCAAAGAAAAAACTCATGCAGCTACTTCCAAGGCACGGAATCAGTATGTGGGTACTTTTATAGGAACAGTAATTACACACATGAAATTTAACCATGGTGATGTGACTAAAAAAATGCACGGTAACCATGGGGATTACTTGGACCATATAAAATTACACAGTAACAATGGTGATGCTAGGACCGTATTAAAATACACAGTAACCATGGTGATGCTAGGACCATATAAAAAAACACACAGTAACCATGGTGATACTAGGACCATATACCATATAAAAAAAATACACAGTAACCATGGTGATACTAGGACTATATAAAAATACACAGTTACCATGGTGATGCTAGGACCATATGAAAATACACAGTAACCATGGTTATGCTAGGACCATATGAAAATACACAGTAACCATGGTTACACAGTAAACATACATGGTTTCAAAAACTTGGGGGATGACTATTTTTCAAATATTTTAATCTTTATTGTCATTTGAAGCTGTAGCAATGCCAGCTTCAAATAAATGAGTAATAAAAACAGTTAATCAGTGCAAGAGCTAGCTCACCATGAATGTCAGGCGGTCCATGCCGGGTGTGCCGGGTGAATGATCAGAGCTTCTACTGCTGGGCAAACTCATAAAGCGGGTCAATTTCTCAAACGTGGGGAGCTTACGAGCGGGTTTAATAGAGACCCCACTGCTTCTTTCAGAGTCTGTTGTATCCGCACTGGACGTACTGCATTGTAGAGGCTCACACATGCTGGAGGATCGACGTCTAGACTTTTTACTCACTGCCTTTTTTGTTTTTCCTGGAGGGCACTCACAGTTATGATCAGATGATTGAGTCTCCAGGGAGAGACTGTGGACGCTGCTATCTAAATCTGACACCGACCTCTCCATAGACTTTTCCATAGAGTCCACCGTCGAGTCAGAATGAACGCGTCTTAATCCTGTTATATGTCCTGTCAGATCAGAAGGAGAGCCAAGATGGCGGCACAGCTCTAGTGCCGGCACCTCATTCATTATTCTAGAGTTCACATTTCTCTCTTTCTCAACTTGGTATTTATTGTGTGAAGGGGAGCTTGTCAGAGGACATGGTAAGGGCACAGATACCTCACGAGGATACGGTAAGGGCACAGATACCTCACGAGGATACGGTAAGGGCACAGATAACTCACACATAATACCTGCCTTACAAGCCGCATCACCGTCCTTTTTACAGCACGTGTCAGGTTTGGCAGGTAATTTAGTGCCATCCTCTCTGTCGCTGGCGGCGTCGCTATCAGTGGCGAGGGACATGTTATCACATATAGAGAGGTCCTCATTAACTGTCATTATCGTCTGATCTGCCTCGCTTTCACCCAGTATGAGTGGACCAGGATGTAGGTCATTGCTGCGGCGTTTCAATCTGTGTTCATCGCCCAGGCATACAGCTTGAATCTCTAGCGTGAGTCCTGAGTTAAACTGACGATGTGTGTCATTCTCTATTGGACTCTTCTCCACACAGCAGAAAGGCCTCTTACGCCCGCTATCACCATGACAGGGACTCGTGTCAGGAGAAAAGCAGAGTCTATTGAAGTTACTGACGGCCGGTTGTCTCTCACACGAGTCTTGGTGTCTCTGTAACTCTATGCTATCACATGTGCTGTTACCACGGAGACGTCTGGAATCACCGGATAAAGGCGTATCTTCATCGTCTGTCAATGAGCTGCGATGGGGACGTCCAAGCTGACGATATGAGAACGGCTTCTGTATGATTCCCTTGGTTCTATACAAGTGTGGGGTTTCATCATCTTCTGTCTTTGTGTTACTATCCTCCTCTGATATTGTGGTGCAGTCAGGAGAAAGAACCCCGCCGCCAGCAGAGCAGCGTCTGTGGAAGCTCAGTAAAGCCGATCCATCTCTGCTGGAAATATCTTTACGTTCTGAAACCTTTTTGTCTTCTGAAGGGAATGAAATGTTCATTCCTTCTGATCTACGTCTCTGTGGGAGCGAGCGCGCTGGTGTACACCCCTGAATCATGTTGTCCTCGGTTTTGGTGTCAGGAGTAGGTTTGCTCATCATAACCTTGGGTAGCAGATTTACTTCCTCTGATATTGAGTTTCTCTCTGCAGCGAGCCTCGCCCCGACAGACCGTCTTCTGTAAGAGGCAACAGAAGTAGCAGAATGTAAACTGGATAATCTACTTTTTATCCTGGATAGAGAATCATCTAGATGTCCCCCCTCGCTACCGGAGCTGAACACAGAGTCAAAAGATGTACGTCTGTGCTGATTGGTTGTGGAGTCACACTCACTGACAGATGGAGCAAAGAAGCCTCGTGAGTCTCTGAGCGTCGGAGTGAGGCTAATGACAGGAGGCGGTGTGTCCTGATTCTCTGTGGGTTTTTTAGGTGATGGTATCCCTGCTGACTGTGTGCTCATATCCAGCAAGTGGTGGTGTGGGCTGCGGGGATGAGGCATGCTCTAAAACAAAAAGGTAACTCATATCATCATTATTACATATCCAGCAGGTGGTGGTGTGGACTGCGGGGATGAGGCATGCTCTGAAACAGAAAGGCAACTCATATCATCATTATTACATATCCAGGTGGTGGTATGGACTGCGGGGATGAGGCATGCTCTGAAACAGAAAGGTGACTCATATCATCATTATTACATATCCAGCAGGTGGTGGTGTGGACTGCGGGGATGAGGCATGCTCTGAAACAGAAAGGCAACTCATATCATCATTATTACATATCCAGGTGGTGGTATGGACTGCGGGGATGAGGCATGCTCTGAAACAGAAAGGTGACTCATATCATCATTTTTACATATCCAGGTGGTGGTATGGACTGCGGGGATGAGGCATGCTCTGAAACAGAAAGGTGACTCATATCATCATTTTTACATATCCAGGTGGTGGTATGGACTGCGGGGATGAGGCATGCTCTGAAACAGAAAGGTGACTCATATCATCATTTTTACATATCCAGGTGGTGGTATGGACTGCGGGGATGAGGCATGCTCTGAAACAGAAAGGTGACTCATATCATCATTTTTACATATCCAGGTGGTGGTGTGGACTGTGGGGATGGGGCATGCTCTGAAACAGAAAGGTGACTCATATCATCATTTTTACATATCCAGGTGGTGGTATGGACTGCGGGGATGGGGCATGCTCTGAAACAGAAAGGCAACTCATATCATCATTATTACATATCCAGGTGGTGGTGTGGACTGTGGGGATGAGGCATGCTCTGAAACAGAAAGGTGACTCATATCATCATTATTACATATCCAGGTGGTGGTATGGACTGCGGGGATGAGGCATGCTCTGAAACAGAAAGGTGACTCATATCATCATTTTTACATATCCAGGTGGTGGTATGGACTGCGGGGATGAGGCATGCTCTGAAACAGAAAGGTGACTCATATCATCATTTTTACATATCCAGGTGGTGGTATGGACTGCGGGGATGAGGCATGCTCTGAAACAGAAAGGTGACTCATATCATCATTATTACATATCCAGGTGGTGGTATGGACTGCGGGGATGAGGCATGCTCTGAAACAGAAAGGTGACTCATATCATCATTTTTACATATCCAGGTGGTGGTATGGACTGCGGGGATGAGGCATGCTCTGAAACAGAAAGGTGACTCATATCATCATTTTTACATATCCAGGTGGTGGTATGGACTGCGGGGATGAGGCATGCTCTGAAACAGAAAGGTGACTCATATCATTATTTTTACATATCCAGCAGGGGATGGTGTGGCCTGCGGGGATGGGGCATGCTCTAAAACAGAAACGTATTTTTTCCAGAATAAATAACGGCCGGCTTTTGTGTGTGAAGTCATGATTTGTGGGATCTGTCTGAGCCCAGAGAAGATGTATATTTTCAGTTTTTATTTTTGGTAACAAGTATAAGTAACAAGATCACATCTTTTGGTTTGTGTTTATTACAACGCGTTTCGGCGGAAGCCTTCTTCAGGTATGATACAAGGTTGGTGTAACTTCCCAGTTTTGTTGAGTTAGGAACAAACGATATATTGAGACGTATTTCTATTCCAATACAAATTATGGCGTCACAGTTCTTGATGCATTAAACCACACCATTACTGGTAGTGTTCAATACATCAGTATGTTGAACTGTGACATCACAGAACCAGTGCAACTAGTTTAATTATTCTAATCAAGTATACAAAAATTAAAGGGCGTCTATTAATAGTTGGCCTCTTTCTGCATGACCAGGCACGTGCATGACCCACATCAGCGGCCCACCCCGTCTGGGCAACCAGCAGGACTGGTTGCGCGTCCGGGCCGAGCCACCGACGGACCCCGCACGAGCCTAGACATGCAGAGCACTTTCAATGATCGTGCGTGATTCTATCCCGGACGGAGTGACCAACGCGCACATGTTAGCGCATATGCTCGGACGTCTCTCCCTCCCGGACAGATATTTTGAATAAAAGCTAGCCTATGATGCTTGACTGATCTCATTAGCTTCCCGTATAACAAGTCGGGGTATGATCGGTTTATCCATTAGTAATAACTAAAAAATGTCCGTGTAGCAATGTAGTATGTGAGCCAGGTGGAGGGTGTGGTGATGGCGGCACCCTCGTCCGTGGGTGTCGCCAGCGTCCACACCTCCCAACTGGTGGCCTGTTGAGCGGGGTGACCTATCGGTCCAGACACTAGCATGTAGTGCTGTGAGCGTGGGGGGTTAAAACACATCACATAGCGTGTGTGAACAATTTTGGGTGTGTGTTCCCGGATGGGCCGTCCGGACGGATTTATTCGTCCCGACGGCCCATCCGTGGGTCACACTTTTTTTAAAAAGTAAAACTTTTAAAACTACAAAACAAGACTCCTAGAGTCGCCGTATATTAAAAGTGTAATAAAACCCACACGTAGTACGTAGTAGGTATTTTGCCCCCGGAATAATGTTCGGACGAGTGGGGCAACCGCAACAGGTTGCCGTTGTCCAACCCGCTCGGACATATCTGAGGACAGTTTATTGTGATATATACCCCCTCTGATTATATTGCTGAAGTGAAATCACCTTACAGGGCTTTAATCATGTTTTTTAAAGGATAACTTGGTTTAAAAATGTTATGTTACATTATCAATTATATTTGGATGGTGTCATGTAATGGCCAGCAGCTTGTCTTGAGGGTTACTGGCATCAGCTATTACAGATGATGATGATGCAGTAGGAGGTTGTAAAGGATACAAATTATCCACAATTTATGTTAGTTGTTTCAAATGACATGACATCGTTCTCTTCCAGAGATGTGGTTGAATAAATTGTAGGTAGTGACAACTAATTAACTTCCATCTAAATTGTTTAAGCATTTGCATTCAATAACTGCTTAGATTAGGTTCAGGCCCAAATGTCAGACTTATAATCAGTGACAGGTGCTATCAAAATATGTAAATTAAAGAGACTATCCCACTACCTAGTTTATTCATAGTTGTCACAAAATCAAAACTTGCCAAACATCATAAGAATATTTTTGAATATTATTTTTACTTTTTTTATAAAAGTACCCCAGTCATCAATGAAAAATTAATTGACTGTTGGTGTACCAGGCTAAATTATATTTTTTTGGTAGCAATTAATAAAACAAGGTGGTTGCGCTAGTCACTTGAAAAATTGTAGAACACAACATTAGATTGGAAATATATATTTGTTATTATATTTTTTACTTTGGTGGTGAAAAAGGAAAATGAGCTTACAAATGCGAGATGACTGGTGAGAGAGAGAATCTGTCCAGGGGTGCGGAAATAATCAGCTTGATGTTGTCGACTGACAGATGGAGTGTTCACAAGGTCTCCTATATTAATATCTGCAGCAAAATAAAAAAGAGCTATAAATTATTTTTTTACCCACTTAAAGTTGTGTTTACATACCGTGACACACTAATTTATTCTGGTGAAAATCACTTCCATAATTATGTAAAAGTATATTTTGTATGTATATTTTGGTGGGATGATCAGTATGGACAATACAAAGACAATGCAGGACTGGCATTTAACATCAGATTCTGATGTTAAAAGGTGGACGTGACACAGAAAGGTTAAATAATCTCTTGGATTTCACTGACCTCTGTTTAGAGAGACTTTTGACAGACCAAAGTCAGTGAGTTTGATATGACCCTCCGCTGAAATAAGCATGTTATCTGGTTTCAGGTCCCTGTTAAAAAAAAAAATGTTCATCAAAGACAAATAACTTCAGTAATCAATATCCACGGTGACACAAGTGTGTTTCTATTCATTTATTGTCATTTAGCATAGGAAAGAATACAAATACTAGGAAATAGTAAAATAAATATGCAGTGAGGGACACAAGGCCATATGCCAACAAGGTCACTGAAATTTATGATACACCAGCTCGCAAGCTAGGGGAGTCTGGGTATCCACCCCAGAACATAGTGCATTCCGAAACTAAATTAAAGAAATATACATGCAGGCTGAATATTGGTCTGGCTTGAGCCATTTGGGTTCTGGATGATCAACGTCCCGCCAGACCGCTGCTAGGGTGTAAATTACCAACCCTGGATACAAATTATCGGTCCCGGGTCGGCTTTTAATCCTTCACTGATATGGCACAAGGAAAAAGCAATGTAGATATGGCACTAAAAACTCCCTAATATAAAATTGAAAGATTTGACATAGATACTATCACTGTAGATCCATTTCTGATCTGTTCCAATATAGATTATCATTTGATCAGTTGATATAAAGCTTTGAACACAAATAGTTTACTGAAGTATGCTGGTTTTGTTGTAGGATGAATGATCTATGTTTTCAGAGTTTGACTAGTTACAAATAAACATGCATGTAATTTATATTCTACACATTCACATTTCTAAAAATGTCTGAAATCTATGAAACTTGTAACTTGTAACAATGTGACATAACATTACAAATCCAAGTAATTTACAGTCACTTAACTCTCACAACGCTGAAATATTTTTGTATAAACCACTAAGACCGAAGATTTTTTTTTTCAATTTGAAATCATAATAATGTCTTAGTTAGTTCTTCCCGGCTCATCTGAATACCTATGCTATGGGTCTACAGTATGGTCATTAGAAATATTTTAATTCTTTTGGTGCGGGGATCAACTTAATACGTCTGAATTAGATGTCTACAGACGTCAGACTCTGACGTATAAAGACGGTCCCCTAAATGTTACTAGCGAGACACAGCTTGGGATTGCTGATAAAAATGGACAGCTCAGAGTTCTATGGTTTAACACTTGTGCTGCTGGGACGGCTTATACATGTACAGCTTCATGCAAGTTTCAATGCAAATAAAATGCCACTTAAATTGATAAAGTATTTTGTGGGAGATGCTCTGTTATACATATTTTTAAATTTGAAAGGTACCTATTTTCCATAAATGATCATATTTTTTTGTCATTGAAAGCTGAAAATTACATTACCAATTCCAGCGCTAAATGAATGAAAAATATATACAAACAACAACTCAGCATCCCAGTGAAAATTTGTTTGAAAATTTTTGATTAGAAATTCTTCTCATCTAAGTTGTAACTTGTTCTACACTCTTGATGTATTAATATTTTGCTAATCGATTACAAATTTTATCAGCAGATGGACAGAATTGCGTAGCATTTTACTATGCGATACTGAACAAATTGTTGTTAATTCCCTGCTGGCAGCACAAGGGCCAATGATAAGGATCACGTCTAACCTGTGTATAATACGATGCCTATGTAAATACTCCAGAGCCAGGATCACCTCGGCAATGTAAACCACCGCCATCACCTCATCAAAATAACCGTAGATCGCCAGTAAAGACTTCACATCACCCCCGATCATATACTCCATTACCTGATAAAATATAGTCATTATAACATAGACTTTACATCACCTACAATCATATACTCCAACACCTGATCAAATATAGTCATTAAAAAACCTCTGTTCCTGCTGTCCCAAGATAAAATATACAGTCATTATAACATACAGACTTCACATCACCTCAAATCATATTCTGCATAACCTAATAAAAAAATATAAGTTGGTCATTAAAACATACATGTATATCAATTATTATTGAATTTATTTTAAGTTGTTAATCGTGTGACAAAAAATAAGAGTCATAATAACATATAAACTTCACATCACCTGTAATCATATGAGCAACCTTCAAAGTGCTGAATTAATTTGTAAAAAAACGTCGCAACCAAAGGGTTTTTTTCAATTTGAAATCATCATAAATGTTATATTCAGCTTTTTCCGATTCATTTGAATACCTATGTTATGGGTCCACGACCATTATAACAAGAAGACTGAAGTCCTATATCATCCCCCGCCATAAATTAGGTTAGGTTTTTTGCGGTCACAAATATTTAAAAAGTCAATTTGTGGTGGCTATTTTAAATTTCAGTAAAATCGCATGCACATTCCCGGATGGTGGGTGATGCGATTGTACAATGTAAATTATTACTGATTTCTCAGTTTTTGCGCCCACAAAAAAATATGAAGTTTATCCATGGCGGCTATTTTGAATTTCAGTAAAACCTTAAAAAATTACTTGCACATCTCCATATCGTGGGGAATGTGATAGTAAAATTTGAATAATTTCCGACTTTAAGTTTTGGAGTTTTTACGCCCACAAAAAAATTTGGAGTTGACCTCTAGCGGCCATTTTGAATTTTGGTAGCATCTTTAAAAAATCACTTGCACATCCACATGTTGCTAGGAATGTGGTGTTAAAATTTGAAAAAAATTGACTAGACAATTTTTTTGAGTTTTTGCTCTCCCCAAAAAATTAAAGTTGATCTGTGGCGGCCATTTTGAATTTCAGTAAAACCTTGAAAAAGTCACCTGCACATCTCCATATCGTGGGGAGTGTGATAGTAAAATTTGAATAATTTCTGACTTTAGGTTTTAGAGTTTTTGCGCCCACAAAAGTTTTTAGAGCTGACCTCTGGCGGCCATTTTGAATTTTGGTAGCATCTCTAAAAAATCACCTGGACATCCCCATGTTGCTAGGAATGTGATGTTAAAATTTCAAAATAAATTGACCAGTAGTTTTTGCGCCCACAAGAAAACGTGACGCCGGATGCCAGATGCAGGACAGAATCCTGGCGCGACTGAAATCTCCCTTCCCCTACGGGCGGGGGATAAAAATGTTTACTCTTATAGTGGGGGGATCGACTTTAGTCGACTGAAGTTGATCCCCGCACTGTAAGGGTTAAACCTGCACTAAGACTAAAGTAGTCTACATCTGTGATTCCAACCAGTGATGTACATACATACAAAAATAAACAAAAACATATCCACAAAATTCTCCCGCAATCTTTTTTATTTGACTATTGATTTGTGCCCTTCGGTTGATGAATTTGAATTGCTTATCATTCAGCTGCTTTTCATGTAGTTGATAATTTTTCATGTTGAATAAACTACTTACCAGATAAATATTCTGTTTAGACTGCAGGGAATAGTAGAGATGAACAACAAATGGGCTCTTTGACAGCGCAAGGGCGTCTCTCTCAGCAATTACTACAAAAAACAGCAATATTGTTAGAGCCTTCATCCATGGCGGATACACAATGCACAACTGTTTGCTTTGTTTAGAAATAATAGAATGATAATAGAGACTGGCCTTTCAAAAATTTGTTTTGTCTTACATAGCAACTTCACATCACTACTGATCATAAACACGTAATCTATAAACTTATAAAATTAACAGTCATTATACCATACAGGTTCAATGTTGGACCGGCGACATAGACGCTGAGCCGACATTGAACCAGCAATGGCTCAAAGTCTCGTGTTTGTTGGGTAGTCATGCGGAAAGCCTAAACATGATTCTGGGCTAAATAATAATATATTAAATGATGAATTAGAAAAAATAAGTTACTGGTTATTAGTTAACAAGCTGTCCTTAAATAAACTAGAATCAAAGTTCATGCTCTTTCATCAACCACAGAAATGTGTAACAATTCCAAAATTAAAAATAAACAATACATTAATCGAATGTGTGGATGAATTTAATTATCTGGGACAAATTATAAATAAACACCTTAAATGGAATTCACATGTTAATAAAATAGGAAATAAAATCTCGCAGACAATAGGTGTGATTAATAAACTTAAACACTTAATACCACAAAAAACACTATTGACCATTTACAATTCTCTCATTCTTCCACATATTAATTAGTGCATATTAGCATGGGGTCATGATTCAAATCGGATTTGAAAACTTCAAAAAAAAGCAATTCAAATTATTGTTAAAGGTAGTTTTCATACACACTCCAATCCCATCTTAAAAAAATTCAATATTTTGCAAGTAAATGATATACATTTTCATCAACAACTACAATTTTATTTTAAATTAATAAACAACATTCTTCCTGATTATTTTTATGACTTTAATCTTGCTCTAAACATGATTATTGCTCTTCATGATTATAACACAAGGGGGAAAAACAAACTGAGGAATGCCCATTTTAAACATGAGTTTGCTCGTAATTGTATCAGAAACCAAATGCTACATTTATTAAATACCACACATTTATCAATTTTAGAAAAGGTACTCACTCATAGTTTAAAAGGTTTTGGACAATATACTAAACACTATCTAATAGAGAAATACTCTGACATTTGTCTAATTCATAATTGTTATGTTTGTAATTTGACAACACCTACCTAATGCACGTATGTATGTGTGTATGTATATATATATATATATATTTATTTATATATACATTTTCCTTTTGGCCACAATGTTATTTATTTTGTAATTTTTGCCTATTTTGTGGCTGTGTCTCGCTGACGCGACTGACAGTTTCAGCTGGGTGGAGATTATTGAGATTTGATAAATTTATGTTTTGAGTTAAAATCCTATCCCATATTTATCCAAACTTTTTCATTTGCACAGTCCCTTTTAAATTTAATCTGACAAGCTGCATAATATTTTGTATGATAATTTTGTATCGTGATTTACTATATTATATAGTATTTTATATTTTATATTATTTATACTTAGGTGGCTTCCATGCCAGCGACTCTTTGAGTCTTAATGGTAGTCGTCCTGACATGTTATTTAATTTGTATTTTTTCAGTGTCATTTGTCAAATAAACATTTTTCTTCTTCTTCTTCTACTTTTTTTTGTCAGACATTGGCAATCGCATTGTTAACAAAATTTATTTAATAATATATAAAAGTGATGTCGGTGCAGGTACTTCTTTCTTCATTAATGTCTCACTAAATATAATATGTAATATTCTGAAAACCACTTGAGTGACTGTTATAACCGTCGACTGTTCAGTTCATAATAATCATGTCAAAGTGGCAGAGCTGTTGCATGGTTTAGAAGCCACCTGAAAGTGTCCACGATTGTAATATGATTGTATTTTGCAGGACAAGTAAAAAGGCTACAAACAACTGAAAAGGGCCAAAGGCTACAAACCACTAAAAAAGGCCAAAGGCTACAAACAACTAAAAAGGGTCAAGGGCTACTAAGCATTAAAAAGGGCCAAAGGCTACAAACCAATACAAAAGGCCAAAGGCTACAAACCACTAAAAAGGGCCAAAGGCTACAAACCGATAAAAAGGTAAGTATGAAATAGAATATCAGCATGCTCACCTTGGCCAACCATATTTTTGTTGATCATTTCTTCTTTCTTCATCACTTTGACGGCATACTTCTTTTCACGGTTCAACTTCTTACACCCAAGGAAAACCTTGCTGTAATTATAATAATTTAATGATGAAAAATATTCCACAGGGAACAGACTGTACAGATGCTATTTGGACACCTAAATTTAAAATTATCATAAATGTTTAGTTAGCTCTTTCCATTTCATTTTAATACCTATGTTGAATATTTTACTCAGTGCTGGGATTGACCTTAGACATCAGAACCTGATCTCTATAGACGCCAGATTCTGACGGGTTAATTGGCGAGAAGGCCAATTAGCAATGACTAGATTACATATATGGTAATGGTTTGAAAATATATATCTTGAAAATATATTTTCAACAAACATAGATTGGTAGATAACGTATTTTCAACACGGAAGCGGCTCTGTGGCCAGCATTTTACCAATGGCCGTCAATAGGCAGCCGGCGCATTGCCGAACTGAATGACCACAATGTTACAATAGGAAAAAGGCCGGCCAAAAATGACACTCCATTTTAACATACATATTTAAGCTCTGTTTTAATTTAAAACTTTGTTTCTCTCATTCAACTTAAAAACATCTACTATGCTCATTTCATGTCATAAGAGATCTGTATTTTAATATAATATGTTGAAAAATATTGTACTCACCCAAAAGCTCCCCGGCTGATTGGTTTGATGAAGGTGAAATCATCAATTGATGGCAACTGAAAAGTAAATAGCTTTGATAAAGTTCAGACAAGTGAAAAATGTGGGCAGCTGTTAACGGTATCTAAAAAATTTCAAAGAGACAAGAGAATTGGCATAGAACATGATATGCTGAAAAATTGATAAAGCGGCAACATAAACATACACAATTTTTTTTAATAAACTCGGATGCGCAAGACATATAATATAAACTTTCTGAATTTATTATGTTTCTCTAATGGCAACCAAAACAACAATTAATACTGAGTAAGGCAGGAGCAGGGTAGGAAATCAGTACGATAAGTGTCGCGCTTGGCATGCAGCAGTTTGAAGATATTGAAAATATTCTGAGCCCTAGCATTATTTGTCTACTCTTTTGTGTGGAGATGCTTGTTTTATATTCAAGAAAGTGAAGTTTACCTAAGCACGGGAGAACAATTATATTATGTGATTGCAGTATATATTATTACAGAGCTAATTAAGACTAGCGCAATATTTGAATCTTATTATAATCTATTAGCAGTATCTTGTTATCTCGACCATTTTTTCTCAGCAAGTTTCAAAATTTATGTAGGCCCAGTCGCGTTTGAAGCAGTATGTTGATGGTATTGCTTGTTTATATCTACATTGTTCCAACCTGTTCAAAGACATGGAGTGTACATTGCTGCATATGATATGCAATCACATGTCTTATTATTATACTATCTTGTTCCTATATGTAGAAAATTGACTGTTATTTACAGACAGCTTGGCAATAACAACTTGATCCAATTATTATGGGTAGTTTTCATTCATTTAAAGCTGGGAATTACGTCAGCAAGATTAGGTTTGAAAACATAATGAGTGGCCTATTATTAACGCAGCCCTTATGAAAGTGCTATAGACGTTGTTACTGGCACAAGTAAATAAATAGAGACAAATAATTTGTCATAGGGTTGTTCACATATGAGATGATTTCGATGAGGTAATTATCTGATTTTCTGACTAACTGGCCTTCTGACAAACGGGCCTTTTGACCAGTTATCCTTACTTTTTTTCTGAATAACGGGCCTTCTGACAATCGGGCCTTCTGACTAATCATCCTTACTGGTTTTCTGACTAACTTGTTGCGTCAAAAACATGCACAGATAAAATGATGTCGGGCCAGTTTTAATTTTTTTTGTGGGATTCCCGTGAGTACTCTTTATAAGTCAGGCACTGCGTATTCTTTACATGTAATTAAGTAGCTAAGCTTGTGTTTTGGCAGAGTGTTGAATGCTCAAAAGATGGTGTCGGCCAGAGCTCATTAGGACACGAAATCGTCATGCATTCACTCATTAAAAACTAGCCATAGTGAGCCCAAATAATAGCATAAATCAATGTTTGAGAGCAAATTCGCACTGAATTTTATAATTGGGTATTTCAGCAGACAATCGCAAGATGGTGCACAAACTGAAATCAAGAATAGTAGGGACTACCGCGGAATAACCTTTTGAACAAAAAAATAACCTATAATAACCTTATAATAACCCTGTAATTGTTAACAAATACCCAAAACAACATAAATAATTCAACATAACCAGGAGAATATCATGACAGGAAGAATGATTGCAAGCGTGATCACATGTTTAGCCAGTCACCCTATAGGCCTTCGCAGTGTTGGCGGTAGGATGAAAAATGTCTTAGCCACTGTAGCTAAAACCTCTGAAAAGTTTTAGCTAAAACCTCTGAAAAGTTTTAGCCAAATTTTCTTTCTTGTAGCCACAATGTAATCATGTACCCAGTATCCAAAATATTGGTGATAATTGATACCACTTGGTCTAGTAGTTTTCATTTAGCGAATAACCACACATTTTATGAAAAACTTCCAAGAACTGATGAACGTTTGTAATTAATAGTAGTAGTAGTAGTAAATCATTGCTTTACGTCACTTTTCGGCACAAAAGGTCTTTTAAGTGACATAATAATACGATAAAAACGTTGTAGTCAATTGATGAGATGAATGATGTACAGATGGTAAATTAATAGTAACTTGTTTGTTCTTTTTTTTTTCAACTGTAATCATGGTAATCAAACGCATGACAGTTTAGGAAGGTTGCTGCATTCAAAATTAGGTTTGAAATAAAAATTATCCAGTGGACAACCCTGACCCTAGATTTTTTATGAAAATTTCAAAAAAACTAATATAAAATGAATATAAAATTTAGAACGTCCCTTCACAATTTTTTTATGAGCGTGTATTTTTGTATTAACAGCCTATTTGGGGCAATTTTGTGGGTTTTTTAAAAGTGAAATTAAAAAAGTCCCCCTATACCTACCTATTTTGGAGGACTCTGTAACTAGACCCCCCCCCCCCCCCCAATAAAAAGTTTTTTTTTGTCTTGTCTTGACAAAAAGATCCAGCTTGGAGAAATCAAGTAGCTGTGGTACTAAGGCCACTATGTTTTCTTTCTCTGTTTTAGATGAGCGTGCGCATTAGATTTAGGCAGCGCATTACAAAAAAAAAACCAGGTGATTTTTTTCTGCCCAGAGCGCGCATTGGATTGTACCGATTTCTGAGAAAAAAACAATTTTATTTCAAGAGATAAAAAAACATTTTTCCAGCTATGTTTTTTTGCTTGTTTTTTTCGTCGCCCTCATTAACTTTTTGTCAATTAGTTTGTTTTTATTTCGTCGCCCTCATTAACTTTTCTAGAAATTTGTCAAATGTTTTTTTTATTTCGTCGCCCTCATTACCTTATCCAAAAATAGTTTCAATGTTTTTTTCTTAAATGTTTTTTTACCGCCCTCCCTTATTAGATTTGATTTTTTCTGATCCAAAACAGAGAAAATAAACATAATCACTTTGATTGATGACTTCACATTCCTCCTTAATGGAGTATCAGGCGAAGGGAATGTGCTGAGCAGCAGACCAGACGAATCGCTTCGTTTTGTATAAAAAGGAGTTTTGTCCCAGCGTGGTGTTAGCTCTTAATGTATTTGAATGATTTCTTATTCATGAATGTTCTACCACAAGTTCTTTTGTCTGTTGAGGCTAATAGGTCACTGACACAGTGACAATGACAGTGTCAGTGACAGATAATGTGATTAATCCATTCCCGATGGTAAAAAAATGTAAAAAACAAATTATTGAATGCAGCTACAAAATAACTCATAACACAAAGGTTGTGATACAGTGATATTATAAACAACACATGAGCAGTGTGTATAAAACAACATCATATTATCAAGTGGACAGAGCACAGGAATAGATCTACGTCGTGGTTGTCCGCCATTTTGTTTTTTGTTGAGAATGTAAACAAACATATTTTGTGTTGAATATAGTCTATATTATAGGCTATTATTGCTATATTTATGGATCGGCAAAATTGAAAGATGCTGGCAAGATCGATTGAGAATTTAAAAAAATCAAATGAAGCCACGTGTATGTCAGAAAAAAACAATGGTAATGCAGTCGTTTTTCCTGCGATTTCTGCCGCGAAAACGGCTCAATATTCATGATAGGTATTGCGGAAGCATCTCGTTTTTTGTCTTCGCCACTGTGGCTAAAAAATGTTGAAAAAAAAAAAATCTTTCGCCACATAGCAAATATCTTCGCATTTGGCGGCGTGGCAAGCGACCAGCGCCAACGCTGCCTACGTAAGGTGTGAATTACATTGACACGTACTGAGGTGTATCCAGTCACTAGTTTTTTTTTTCTTCTTAGATGACGTGTTGTCGCCAAATATATTCATTGTTTTTTATTTCTTTGACTTTCCAGTTAATAACATGCAAAAGTGGCACATTATCGTGAAACATGCCATTATATTTCCATGTATTGCCGTGTCCGTATTTTGTTGCTGACTGAGAAAGCGATAGGCCCTACTAAATATAAAACATAATAAGACTGCACATAATTATAAAGATCTACTTAGAACAAGTCTGCTTTCTAATCTATTTTGAAAAAGGTGGTAATTAACACAAAAATTATTTATGTATCGACTTCGAAAACGCTATTGAATCTTTGAGAAAAACCAACACTAAAATAAAGTAGAAAATTAATTTAATTATAGGCTGCTGGGCTGATAGTGTTAACGAGCCACTTAGGCATATCAAGGGGATTAGCGTGAATGATCTGATTATGTTACGTCATGATGATGGTGATGGCAAATCTGACAATGGCATTTAGGTGACTTATTCATACAACTAGGCCAGGGGTTATTATTGGTTATTATGGGGTTTTGTCTTACCGTTTACCTCCAGGCAGTTGCTCACTCGGCCACGCGAGTCAATCCCCCCCTTCATTGAATCAATTGACATGATGAGGACCATGTTTGGGAAGTGAAGGGTTGGTATGAATAGCGAGGGAGACCTATAAAGCGAGAGAGGATCAATAAGAGGCCGAATGTCTGTATATGAGATGGCAATTTATCACTAAATATACAAATATATGTTATAAACATCATAATATACATATAACTGTATCGAAACCGGCTAAAATTATTAAAACAGTTGAGAAAATGAACGATAACAACAACGAGGGAGACAAATATAAGATCGCTGGCGGCCGGCCGCCATTTTGTCAAATTGCCCTGTCGGCCAACATCTGGTGAATAGAGCGGGTTGTCACAAGTGACAGGTACCAGGGTACAGTACTTAAGCAATCAGGATAGCTTTTGATAGCAGCATAGTATAAAATTGGTATATTATTTAGATTAAAAAAAAAAAAACACATTATTGCGTAAATATAATATAATAATATTTTATTGATATACAACATTCATACAACAATCATTTAACATAGGTAATATACAATATAATACACAATTTGAAGCCGTAGCTATAGTCCTGTGTATATATGACATGTATATAATATCATCATAAGATCATACATTCATGATCCACATTCTCAATTACTGTTTGTTCACAGTTGTGGTCTTCGCCGTTCTTTTGCGTTTCTTTTGGCCAGGCTTGGTACCATTAGCGGTGGAGCGTAGAATCGTTAATGCAGCGTCACTAGAACAATGTTGTCGGGGTTTGTGTGTTTTGAGAAATTTAAGTAGATGATGATCTCTTTGTTTTTCAGTTTTATTAATCCATGGCTGACTCAAGCTGTCGTGATCTGAGTGATGACATCCAAACGCCCTGAGTGTCACGTAGGCCTACATATATCACACATTTACTGGCGAATGCAAGAAGCTGTCGTGATCTCAGTGATGACAAGTGGACTACAATTGAAGATCAAACTCGATCAAATCACCGCTGCATAGGGTTGGCGATAATATCATTTAAAAGAAAGTAACGTTAAAAAATCAAAAAATTACACTATACAATAAGGCCTATGTAGGCTATCATTTATATTAAGTTTTAGTACTATAGATATAGTCCATACCTGTTACTTACAAATGTATCAAGATTATTCGAAGGGTTTTCAGTAATTGATAGTTCTCTTAAATATGATCGGTTTAGGAATTTGAAGAATAAAATTATTATATATCCTTTATTGTATCAGAATCTTGAATAAACGTAAAAGTTTATGTTATCATTCTACTATGAATGTTTCTTTCAATCGCGGTAGGCCTACTCGTGTACGTAGGCAACGCGGTATACCTATAGCTACCTATTTATCAGATGATAAATTAACCAAAAATATCTAGTCTATATGCATTTGTTAAATTTTATTAGTGTGACATTTATTAAATACGTATGTGAAAGTGGTCGTTAGGATGAAGACGGTTAACTGGTCTAGCCTGGGGGGATTAGGCTTATCAGTTGATCACGAACGGAGGCGTGAAATGCAGCTGGTGTTCTACCCACTGTTGTCCTCAATTGCATTTTGGACGTGTTTTATCTACTGTTGTCGTCAATTGCATTTTTGACGTTTTTTTATCTACTGTTGTCGTCAATTGCATTTTTGACGTTTTTTTATCTACTGTTGTTGTTAATTGCGTTTCAGGTGGTGTTTTATCTACTGTTAAGTTTATTGTGTTTTAGGCGGTTTTCTTTTCATTTGCATTTCACCTAGACCTACTCTTATATACACAGAGAGCTTTGATGTATATCTATCTGAATGACATACAAATCCAGATGCATCCAGTTAGTTTATATTGTAAGGTAACAAGGTATTGTTATAGTATAATAGCCTATATCATAACATAGGCTATTAACTATAGGTTAAATACAGTGTTCTTTCTTATTTTTATATTTTGGTTGATAATTAACGATTCGTGTAGATGAGCCAGTGGTAACGTTAGATACATGTATGCATCTTTTATGTTTGTGTATTAGCAGGAATGCGAGCGGCTAAGTGATTACCGGGTACACACCAGGTGTCGCTCACAGCCACCTGTCAAAACGAAAGAGACTTTCAAACGGAGCGAAGTCTATTTCGATCACAAAACTGGACCTGTATTGTCTACAAAATAAAAAATAATAATTGTATACGAACAATACAGGCATATATTTTATTGTGACATCGATAAATATATCATATATATGCATTACACTGCCATACGAAGCCTCTTATTGATCCTCTCTCGCTTTATAGGTCTCCCTCGCTTTTCATACCTACCGCTAATTTGCGGGAAGGCTAAGTGATAACTGGAACTGGCCCCATCTGGAGGCAACACAGCTTCACCGGAGGAGACTGACCCGTTGGTGCCCATCAAACGACCATCTCAGAGAGAGTACCTCCAGACAGCTGCTCACTCGGCCACGCGAGTCAATCCCAACCTTTCATTTATTCAGATATTTTCAATTTCATTTCTTGAAGTGCCGGTGAAGTGGACGTGCAGAGGCTCCTCACGCCTGCAGGGAGACGAGGAGGGGTCATTTTGGTGAACCCCGGCATTTCGGGCGTCTTTTTAAAGACGGGACCGGGCACTCCTCTGGGAGTTGCTTCATTGAACTTGAACTTGAACTTGAACTTACCAAATTCGACTCGTCGCCTGTCGGTTTTCTGCGCCTCATAACTCTACATTGAGAGCTGCCGCTGCTCGGCGGCAAATTCTCTTTCTCAGACGAGGAAACAGACATCACGACCGACACTAGAAAAACACCAACATGAGAAAATAAAGTAAATTTTATCGGCAATAAAAACACCAATATTTCACGGAAATTGAAACGACCGCCATCATCAGTTCAAAATAGCGAAATATGTATTCTTATTTGTTGACATCGTGTCAGTAACATCTACCGATACTACGTTTCTACTCACTCACCAGGTGTCGCTCAAGCATATGTTATCGGCGAATGGCAGTCAACTCATCCCCCCTACCAACTCATCCCCCATACCAACTCAACCCCAGTTCACACCTGGGTAGACCAACTCATCCCCAGCCCTCCAACAGCTATAACCAACTCATCCCCCCGGCCGTCAATACCTTACCAACTCATCCCCAGCCATCGGCCAAGTGTTACCAACTCATCCCCAACTCATGACTATATTGTAGGCTATCTGAACTGTTTTAAAGTTAGACATACGGACAGCCAGCGATTACTCATACTTTGGGAGTGTAATAAAACACATTTATTATTAGAAGCAATATATTTTATTTAAAAAAACATATTATAACATGTAGACATATTAACATTTAATTAGCAGGTCGCATGGCTATAAAACATGAAATATACATAATATAAAACATATAATTCATTTAAAAACATTTAGACATAGGCCTATTAACATTAAATTTAAAATAACAGGTCACATGATTATATATGAAATATACATCAAGATACATAATGTATATAAAACATTAAAAAGTCTTGTGTGAACAGTTTACAGTGTGGGGGCATTCAGGTAAGCACATGATCTTAACAAGGAATACGGGGTCTTCTTGTAACATTATGGTCCGTATTCAATGACAATATTGAAATATATCCAGGGGTCTAACTGTGAACTAACAGCTAGAGCCGTGAAATGTCAACGGCTTGGATGAGTTGTGAGTCTTTGGTGAACTCACCCGCTCCACCCCTTGCACCTCAGGTGTTGTGATGAGGATTCTTGTGCTAATTCAGACATGTCAGCGAGAGCCGCTCGTGAAATGTCAAGGGCTTTGATGAGTTGTGAGTCTTTGATTAATCCGCTCCACTAATACTCGCTAAATGTCAACGAAAATCTAATGCGTTCAAGGGGTCAGATACGATTGCAATTTTAGTATTTTATAGCAAATAAACAAGTGACATACCCGGTATATAACTGATAATAATTAACAAATAAGCAGTATATGTCATATCACTCTGTCGAGTTGTTACCCTTCACAAATGTTAATGACAAACAGTAGATAAAACAATCACAAATATATTCAAATATACTTACGAGTAACAAAAAGAAAAAGGTAACTATATATCAGTAAAGGTATATTTATTTGAGGAAGTAATAAGTGATATTCCCTGAAAACGCTGAATTGTGAAAGCCGCCGATATCACATTTACGGGAAACAGACAAAATGGTTATTATCAGTTAGAGTATATCTCTTGGAATATCGGATGTTTGATATTATAAGTAACCATAGTCTTTAAGAAATATAAAATATTTGTATAAGTGATAATCCCTGAAAACGCTGACTTGTGAAAGCCGTGAGTGTTCGCATGAATGTGTTATATGCGTCACCTGGTATCAGCGCGGATATTTTTTTAGCGCTGTTCACAAATCAAAGGAGGTGTGATGGTAGGGTCACTGTTAAAGGGATTTAGGAATTTAGTGCTGGCAATTGTTCTCATAATGACAGTTTATGAAACACTATACTATTCTAGCGGGGGCAGTCTGTGAAGTATAATTAGGTATAGCAGTGGATCAAACGGTAAGATAACTAAAACTTGAAGGGTTGACAATAAAAATACATATCAAGAAGTATTAACTATTTATAGCAATAGACTGGCGAAATAAGAACATGACTGACTTATTAACCGGCTAATGTTAAAAAGTAACATAGCCGCGCTAAAGACTTAAAGGGTTGAACATAAAAATATATATCAAGAATTATTTATAACAATAGACAGGCGAAATAAGGATAGCAAATAATATATAATATACGTTTTTAAACACTGTATTCTGTTATTATTTGGTTATTATAACAACAACAATATTGTTAGGCGTAAGCATAATATGCTTAAATTATATTTTATATTTTAAAACATATCTTATACATTTAAGTGATCATCATCAAAAATAATCAAATATCATTAAAGACAAGTTAATACAAACTCATCCCCAAAGCCTAAGGTGCAACGCACATGACCAACTCATCCCCAGCCCTCCAACAGCTATAACCAACTCATCCCCAGCCCGTCAACAGCTATAACCAACTCATCCCCAGCCCGTCAACACCTATACCAACTCATCCCCTGATATACCGGGGGATGAGTTGGTATAGGGGATGAGTTGACTGCACACCTTATCGGCATAGAGATAGAAGTCTTCTTACTAACTCTGAATGGTTATAGGTCACCTTAGCATATAAAGTCTATTCATTATCTGCTTGTTTGCACTCAAAATATTAGGACATGAAAAAATACTAGGTCGTTTGCACCCCCCCCCCCTGAATTTTAAGCAGCATATTTATTTAATTTCATAGAAGGCATATGTTGTATATATTTTCGCCCTCCATATAGACCTAGGCCTATTTTTTTTTAACACAAGTTATGTTACTAGAATATGTTAAATGTGATTTTGTTTTAATAAATTAATATGGGTTCATTAATGCTAGGGCTATATTAACCCTTTGAATCCCATAGTATACGTGGAGGCCTATATAAAAACAAAACCCTCGATCCCTACCCCCGACACCCCCTTCCTTCGGCGGGATTTTTGTAGACATTAATTTTAGAAACCTTATTATAGGCCCATATATACCTATCTATGCAATAGGGTCTATATGCTTGTTAGCGCACACAATATTGAGGCAGGAAAAACATATGCAGGCCTACAACCCCCGCCCCATGAAGTTTAATCGGTAAATTTTATTTTCTAAAATACATGTTGTATATGTGACCCGCCACGTGAAAAGGGTCGTAAAGTCAACATTTTCAAAATTGATTTTCATATTTCATATGATATTTTTGTTTCGATAACTGAAAGAATTTTTGAAAAATATTTATTATTTTTTTGTTATATGAGATTTTTTTAAAATTAGTTATGTAGGCCTAGGGGAGAACACCCTAAAGCGCACCCTGTTCCCTAAGCGCACATTTTGGCTTAATATTTCTGTGAAAGTGACGTCATATTGACTTCATAATTGGAGAAGATAATAAAGTAGTGTGTCCTTGAACTTGGGCACTTAATAGCAAGGACGCTACACACGCGAGAAGGACGCAAGAGAATAACAGTTAAAATCACTCTTTTTCTTATAATTTTGTGAGTGTAGAGATTGTGTGATTACTTAAGGAGTATTATAGATAACGAAAAAATTTAAAAAACACAATGTAGATTGGCCTTTTCTTGATTAGCTAGAGCTAACAATCAGTCAACGTGAGTCAGCCCTGTGATCCAAAAATCATTTTAATAAATAATGTCCAGTGTGCTCAAAGCGCACCCCCAGCTTGCTGCCAAAGCGCACCCCCCTGGTGCGCTTTGGGAGCATCTGTCTCCTTTAGGATATGAGCTTGTCCTAAAGCGCACCGCCCTGTCCATGTCAATGATTAGTCACAGCCAGCCAGTTGTGTCTGGCTACTTTCCGTCAAAATGAATAAACTGGGCCTATATATACTATATTATATTTCATGGAAATTTAGGGTAAAAAATTGACAAAAATATTATTTTGGTTATGTTTATTCATAATCTAACTAAAATATAATTTTATATTGTCCCTACATGTATCGGTACAGGAGGTGCGCTTTAGGATGTATAACAACCACTGAACATTAGGGGGTGCCCTTTAAGAACACTGGGGGTGCGCTTTGTGCACAGTGCACCCTTTGCTGAAAAAGTGTTTTTTTCAAATAAAACGAGTAGAAATGGCTTTATCATACAGGAAAAAATAGGAATTATATTTTATCAGAATCCAGACCAACTGCCAATGTGGTCATGTTGTTTCAATCATGTTATAAAGATATTCCCCCCTTTTTAGTTAGGGGGTGCGCTTAAGGGTGTTCACCCCTAATCATAAAATTTAAATTTTAAATGGCGTCATAAATAATAATTTACAAAAGCCGCGGGGAGGTATCCTTTTCGCATGGCGGGTCACATATTGCAACATACCAGTAGGGCATATATATATATGCCCTACTGGCATGTTGCAATATATGCCTACAATGTTGTCCTTCTCCTCATGCATCTTCGTCTTTTTCCTTATTGACTATGAAAGTATGTGGGTCATCATGATTCGCTGAGTAGCCTGACCATTGTGGGCGCACACTGCAATGACACGTATGCGTGGCATGGTGAACATCCACAGCATTCTCCACTCAGGTGAACCCCCACTCTCTATTTAATCTCTGAGGTCATAATGTATCCACAGGAGGGCGGTCCGCCGCAATGTAAATATTATGACCCAGCTTATTTAATGCGTCACCGTGGCTCCCACAAAAATATGGCAAATGAATTCAAGGACTTTTGAAAGATTAAATGGCTGTTTTCAGGGTGAATATACAATTTATAAGGATGTTTCACTCTTTATTTTTGAAGAAAAAAAAGTCGCTTCAAATTATATATACTAGCGCCAGATGTTGAGGGTAGGGTATATGTGATACACATTTGAAACATCAGAGCTTAATCTCAAACAGATTTTGAAAAAAATATGTTTTTGTGAAGGGCCGTAAAATCAAAATGTAAACTCAGCAACAGAATATAATAATACACATGCATATTTGATCATTTTTCAATCTTAAAGATCATAAATTGCTTTGTATGATAGCTTAGTGATATATAAGCATTAATAACACTTTTTAAAATAAAAATTGCTAATTAGACAGAACAGATATTTTATTGTGAAAATATGTACCGGTAGTTGCTGAGTTGACATTATTCTTTTCTGAGTTGACAAGACAAGATAATTGGATGTAAACGTCATGTTTTATGCGCATCCACGAGATCGATCAACACTTGAGAGCCCCAAAGTTGGCTTTGGTTCATCATTATAACAATACTGTGAAATCTAATTGTTAGGCATGCATGTGTACATGTAGGATCCCTACTTCGTTAAGTTAATGTGGCAGCTATCCCCGGTTTCCCAGACGCGAGAATCTGTGGACGACTGCCTCGTTTCGGTACTTTGGTGCCGGGCGCACAGGGCCGGAGCCCATGCGGCCTTGGTACTTTTCCCGCACTTCAGATATTACGCTCAGCGACTGCGGACGTGCCGTAGGTCGCTCTCTCTGAGTCAAGTAGGACGTGTCGTGCGCGAGGTTGTTTGTTGTAGTTGCCAGATGTCTAAACGAATAAACATGACAAGTGGAGGAAGAGTTTTGTGATTTACTTGGAACCGTCGATTCGACGGGGAGAGGAAGTTTATGTTATAATGGAGAATGTTGGGCAGTTTCCCTCGTCCGCCATTACGAGCCCATACTAGAGACCCTAACGGTCACTCACAGGTATCTTCGGCGCAAGAGACTCCCCATCTTCCCATACTGGTGACCCCTGACGACTGATAGTCAACGCAACAGTCTTTTCACCAAGACGCCAATTGTAAACTGCTGTTTTCAAGAATAGTTTTATTTAAATTTTAAGGGATTTTTTGAAAAAAATCAATAGCATTTTTTTCTTCAGGTACGTGAAAGCTGTAGGTCTTTCTTAATATGCCAGTTTAAATTAGTCAGAAAGAGTTAACAGAGGAGAAGCACGTTTTTTTACGTCGAAAACGGCGTAATTTTCCTAATTTTGGACGAAATTCCACGTGTTTGGCGCTTTTTCAAGATGGCGACCATGCCGGTTTCTCAAGAAGAATCCTGAAAATTTTTCTTATAGACTTAGTGTATCATTTTTTCATAGTAAGAGTTTTTTAAATGCTTTCATCCTATTAATGCCACTGTAGGCGAATAGGAAGTGGGTGTTTTCGGAAACTCATTTTTATCGTTGATTGCCATAATTGGGTGACTCGATTTTAAAGTCCATAGACGAAGCCTCGTCATTTTTTCGATTTTTCAGTAAAATCGACAAAAAATTATAAATATTGCTTCGAGTCGGGTAACCTTTATTAGGATTAGGGCCAAATAAAATTGTTTCCCTAAATGAATGTCAATAAACAGTCCTATTTGGTCTGTTAAAAATATTCCCAGGACCGTAGGTCAATATTTTATTACTATTATAATATGTTATTTCAGAGAATGCTGATTATTGTAAATGTATTTGGTAGGTGAGCGCCATTTTGGACGCTGGTTCCCCTTGATTAGCTGATCGCCCGCCGTGGGCAAACACGTGTCCCGCCATAACCGGCATGCATTTGGATAGCGGACCTGTGTTTAAATACATTCTTTTGATTATTTATAAATTTTCTTTTTCAAAACGGTTGAAAGAGAGGAAATATAAATAAGCTGTTTCGGAAACGAAATTATAGCACTAATTGTGTGAGATTTGTTTTCGCGTTGACACGCCCCCTGGTGTTTGTAGTTGCTCTAGCCTACTTTTAGCGCCTTATTAGTGCACGGAGTAGGTAATGAATATGCTAATGTGAGGCGAAACGCGGCTGCTGTTCATTTTTCTATGTACACACCGTTACACGCATGCTGACACAGACACGCACCCACATGCTGTCTGCCGCACATGTTAGCAGTACCGATAATACACCATACACACACCCACCACAGACGAAATAGACACAACCGCTACGACGACAGCCGATTTATACGTCAGTCAAGGAATCGAAGCGAGCGATTGATTCGGACGTTAATAAGAATGACTCGGTGATAAACGTGCCATAAAAAAAAAAAAAAGTGTGGAATGTTCATCACAGAAATCATTTTTCAGCGAAATGATATACTATATCATCAATCCGCATAGACTACTGTCAGTCATGTTTTAAATATTTTTCTAAAATAAATGTAGCTGTTTTTATTCGCAGTCACATTTAGCCTATCAGTTTGAGAACGAAATTTTCTCATGATAGTTTATTTCTGAAGATTAAATTTTTATAAATACAGAAATATTCGATTTGGCAGTTGCGCTATCGCGAAACATTGCCAATATTTGCATGTGTTTTTCAACTTGTGTGAATTTTTTTTTTTTTTTCACCCAGGTCGATTTACAATATATTATTATCTTAGCTTAGCATAGCATGTCATAATTGTATCTGGCATTTTTATGTACAATTTCGACCTACAGTTTTCACTATACCATTATGTATGTGTGTGAATAACTGAAAACATTTTATGGCAAATATAGACCTACAGTTTTCACTAAAATAAATATATACGTGTGTGAACTAGTGCAAAGAAATTAGGCGCAACCTCAGCGACGCATTTTCAACCATATCTGCAACCCCTGTTTCTCGCAACATGCGACATAGCATGAACATTTTCTACAGTCTACATTTCTAAGATTCAACATATTACAGACATTTTTTCATCTGGTCTAGACGGCAACGTACAACCAATCCGCGCACGGCACTTCAAAAATAGTTGGTATGTGTTAATACGACATACCATTTTAACACGTTTGAGATAGACACAGAGCCAATAGGCCAGCTATCTCAAATACTTCAATAGTTAAATAATTTCAAAACAACATTTCATAATGTCGACGCAACACGATAGTGAAGGCTTCATGTCTACGCCCCTAGAAGGTGCGGGTGCTCGACGCAAAGATAACTATTATCAGGACAGTGAGGACAATGAGGTTCGATTCCGAGAGGCAGACGAAGAGTATCAACGCCTTAAAGCAGATTTCGCTCGAATTGCCCGAGCTAGAGGAACGAGTCCTCATTCTAGGAGCGATTCCTCAAAGAGCCCTTCACCACTAAGAAGGCAGCCTCAGAGACGTTCAACGAACTTACCCAAGTTCAAAATCGCTACGTTCTATGCTACGGACGTTGAACTCTGGTTTAACCAGATAGAAACTCAGCTTGCTCTTCAACAGATCAACGATGATGACGAGAGATATACCTTAACCTGCGCAGCACTTTCGAGCGAGGTCGCATCAGACGTGAGGGACGCTCTACTTCAGCCTTTCAGATCCCATAAATACGAAAGCCTGAAAGCGATTTTGATAGAGCGACGTGGTTTGCCTACACCCGAAAGGGTTAATAAAGTGAAAAAGATGAAAGGATCAGGTGAAAGGATGGGTACAGACATTCCCTCACGCTTCTTACGGCGTCTACAAAAGACAGCAGGTTTTGGCACGAAAGCCGTGGTGGGGGAGGCAGTCATACGCCAAGCGTTCATCCGGCAGATGCCCGCTTTAATCAGAGCTCATTTGGCAACTCAACCAGACAGTGCCACCCTAGAAAGTTTGGCCATGTTGGCCGACCGGGCACTGGCCGCTGAAGAAGACGTCGAAGAGAGTAAGCCGGGGGTTGCGGAAATAAAGGTAGAGGAAACCACTAAGCTAGTTGGTTTGCTTGAGGATTTGTCCAGGCGAATTAAAAAATTATAAACCGTGACTACATCAGAGGGAAAAAGAAATAAAGGACGTGGACGTGTAAACAACAGTTATACTCCTGCACCTACATTTGCTCCCAATGTACAGGCCTCAGGTTTTGTTCATAACCAACCTAGTAATTATAGAAATGAACAGCAAAATGATCGACCTTTCGTTCCGCCGCCGAATGTGCAGCAAAATGCTCGACCTTTCGTCCCGCCACCGAATCCACAGCGAAATAACGCCGCTAAAACAATAGATACGGCTAATGCACCTGTCTGCTATTTTCACCAGACTTTCGGTGATAAGGCATGCACGTGCAGGAGCCCCTGCGCATTTTCTTTAAACTGCTAAGCCAGAGCAAGGTAGCGACTCTTGCATCTGGCGGTATAACTGAGACGCGGCATGACTTCGCGGACGCTAGTTCTCCCAAGTTATTTCACTCTAAGTTATTATATGTCGCAGATAAAGGACATAAATGTAAATACTTGATTGACACAGGCGCAGCTGCCAGTGTTTTGCCAAAGTCTTGCGCTAACGGGATTTTGGACACTGACAGTCTCCCCCTGGTGGCAGCAAATAACAGTACTATAAATACTTACGGCAACTGTAAACGCGTCGTCGATGTCGGCTTAAAGCGCGAATATCCGTGAACGTTTATAGTAGCAGATGTGCAGCAACCCATAATCGGGGCTGATTTTTTAATCCACTATAATTTGCTCGTAGACTTGAGAAGCCGATGTCTCCGGGACATGAGAACAGGTCTAGCTATCGCGCTTCACTGTCATCGATTAAACCACTGTTGTTGAACAGAGTAGACACTGTTCAGAACGAGTATACCAAACTCCTCGGCCAGTTCCCGGAACTGACTCGCCCTACGACAAAGGGTGAGACCGTTAAACACGGTATAACACATAAAATTGTAACCAAAGGACACCAAGTGTTTGCGCGCCCACGACGGTTAGCACCCGATAAGCTTGTTACCGCAAAACGCGAGTTCGATGAAATGATAAAATTAGGGATCATTGAACCAAGCGACAGCGAGTGGTCCTCAGCGCTTCACATGGTGCCAAAGGAAAATGGCGATTGGAGACCATGTGGGGACTACCGTAGTTTAAACGCACAGACTGTACCCGACCGTTATCCGATTCCACATATACAAGATTTCACGCAGCGTTTAGCCGGCTCGAAGATTTTTTTAAAGATCGATTTGGTCAGAGCTTATTACCAAATTCCGGTGGAACCGTCTGATGTACATAAGACTGCCGTTACTACACCTTTTGGTTTATTTAATTTTACTAGGACACCGTTTAGTCTACGAAATTCCGGTGAGACGTTTCAGCGTTTTATAGACCACGTTACACGCGGACTTGATTTTGTTTTTGTATATTTGGATGACCTACTGGTAACCAGCCCAGATCATAAAACGCATAAGAAACATCTACGAATTCTTTTTGCCCGACTAGCCGAATACGGAATTATAATTGGTCCCGAAAAGTGTCAGTTCGGTACAACTGAATTAAGTTTTCTAGGCCATCACGTTTGTGCCGAAGGAATTTCACCGTTACCCAGCGCCGTTGACGCGATTGTAAATTTCGCTAGGCCCGAAAAGCAACGAGCACTGCGTAGATATTTTGGAATGGTAAATTATTACCATCGTTTCATACCGCATTGCGCTGCGAAGTTGACAGCACTCAATAATTTACTGACAGCTGCCAACGAAGGACATACAAGACTGTCACCGAAGTCAAATTTCGATTTGAAGTGGGATAAAAATGCAGAGTCAGCATTTTCTGAATCAAAACAAATATTGGCAAACGCTACTCCTCTGGTACACCCAGATTCTACGGCTCAGATAAACATCACGTGCGACGCTAGTGATGTCGCCGTCGGTGGCGTGTTGCAGCAGTTTTTAAATGGTATGTGGCAGCCACTTTCGTTTTTCAGCATGAAGCTGAACCCAGCAGAGACACGCTACAGCGCGTTCGATCGTGAGCTTTTGGCGGTATACGCCACAATTTAAAAACACTTTAGACACAATTTAGAAGGACGAAATTTCTTTGTTAATACTGATCATAAACCGTTGCCATTCGTAATTTCATCCGTAACTGAACGCGCGTCCCTACGACAAACACGACATTTGGCTTTCATCGCTGAATTCACCACCGATATTAGATATGTAAAAGGCGAGACAAATTTCGTCGCTGATGCGCTGTCACGACCATCAGTGTCCGCGATAAATGATGGATCAGTGATAGACTATAAAGAGTTAAGTCTCGACCAAGCTAAAGACGCGGAATTCACGCGATTGAGACACTCGACTACATCCACTATGAATTTCAAACTACTCAAATCGTTCGATAATCAATTGATCTGGTGTGATGTGTCCACGGGACACAACCAGCCGTACCTTACCGTGAAATTTCGCCGAAAAGTTTTTTCAAGCTTACACGGCTTAGGCCACCCATCGCATAGAGCTACAAAACCTTTGATTAATACCCGATTTGTCTGGCATGGCATGAATATTGACATTGCTAGATGGTGTCGTACCTGTAAGGGTTGCCAGACTGCCAAAGTTTCACGTCACAACACCCCAGTCTACGGAAAGTTCACTGAACCTACCGCGCGATTTGATCATGTCCACATAGATATAGTCGGACCTTTACCCTATGCTAATGGCTTTAGATATCTACTGACTTGCGTCGATCGTTTTACACGTTGGCCGGAAGCCATACCTATTGTAGATATTCGGGCCGAAACGGTCGCCGATACTTTCTTCAGCGGGTGGATAGCACGTTATGGTACTCCAGCCACTATCACCACTGATAGGGGCGCTCAATTCGAGTCCAAATTGAGGGATAATTTATGTAATCAATTCGGGATTATACGGAATCGTACCACGAGTTATCACCCTCAGTCGAACGGCATGGTCGAACGTTTCCACCGTCAATTGAAAGCCGCCATTATGGCGCACGAGTCACCGAACCCGTGGACTATTACGTTACCCGCTGTACTTTTAGGAGTTCGTTCCGCTGTTAAAGAGAGATTAGGCAGGTCGGCTGCCGAGATGATATACGGGACAACCCTTGGACTCCCAGGAGAGTTTACAAAACAGTACACCGTCGACGCTAACACTGATTTGGAGAACTATTCAGACAAGCTACGCGTGGCCATGTCGCGTCTCCGTCTATGTCCGCCACGTGACACACAACAACATAACATTTTCCAATTCAAGGGAATAGCTACATGCACACATGTATTCTTGCGCCGAATCGCAATTGTGCCGTCTCTGACCGCCCCTTACGACGGACCATATAAGGTCGTCGCGAGGAGTGGCAGAGTCATGAAAATCCTAGTGAAAGTCAAGGTTGAGACGGTCTCTTTAGATCGCGTTAAACCTGCACATCTCGAGTGCGAGCCTACGACAGGTACGAACATACAGCGTAAAACGCCAAGCAAACCACGGAGCTCGAAGACTACCAGGATCTCTAGTAGGAATCTACAGGGTCCACCTAGATCTGGTAGTGCGGACACTCCGACGTCCAACGGGACGAGTGTTAAAACGAAAAAGTCGACGGCAGTCAGAAGCAGTAACAAATTGGCCACGGTCCCACAGCAACTAGATGCTAAAGTAAAATTGTCTAACAGAGACAATACTTATATAGCGCCGCATTCGCGAGCCCCCGCCGTATCCCGCACTAACGGGAACGGCGGTGGTTTACGAACGTATTCCCGCATACCTTTACATCTACGGGGTAAAACCCCAGGTGCTGCTGATGCCGTAATCGACTCGAATAAAAGCAATCGTTCGAATATCGCTAATCGCGACAAAATTTCGACCGACACAACAGTGCGAAAAACTAGAGTCGGACGAATAATCCAGACTCCTGCCCAGTTCGTGCAGATGGTTCACGCCATAGTGGCGCCTAACGACATCTATGGCGTGCCCAACCACATGCACCGTATTAATAATGTTTTTAAATTGTGAATGAATATGCCAGGCCTGGCAACATTGTGTAAAATATGTAAAATGTAAATACATTTTTCAGCAAGTTAATTGCTAAATACTAATAGAAATTTATGTTAAATAAATGAATCGGTTGGTCGCAGCTTGCAGCATATAAATACGTACATACAGGACAGTTGGTGTTAAGAGGATGGGACAATTTCATTTATAATGCTGCGACGTCAACCACCCACGCTGTAACCACACACGCTATAATTTTTAAACTATGCTTAGTTATAAAAGGTTACATATTATTACAACCCCCACTACTTGCACGAAGCAGTCTCCTACACGTCAGTTGGGTCCTACGTTATCACTAACCCGGGGGTAATGTAGGATCCCTACTTCGTTAAGTTAATGTGGCAGTTATCCCCGGTTTCCCGGACGCGAGAATCTGTGGACGACTGCCTCGTTTCGGTACTTTGGTGCCGGGTGCACAGGGCCGGAGCCCATGCGGCCTTGGTACTTTTCCCGCACTTCAGATATTACGCTCAGCGACTGCGGACGTGCCGTAGGTCGCTCTCTCTGAGTCAAGTAGGACGTGTCGTGCGCGAGGTTGTATGTTGTAGTTGCCAGATGTCTAAACGAATAAACATGACAAGTGGAGGAAGAGTTTTGTGATTTACTTGGAACCGTCGATTCGACGGGGAGAGGAAGTTTATGTTATAATGGAGAATGTTGAGCAGTTTCCCTCGTCCGCCATTACGAGCCCATACTAGAGACCCTAACGGTCACTCACAGGTATCTCTGGCGCGAGAGACTCCCCATCTTCCCATATACATGTATGCGAATATAAATATTACAATCAACATGATCAAATCATAAAACCATTGATATTCCTAATCATTTTAGTGATAGATGTATATAAGTATACACTGACTATTGCCTATATATTTGTGAGAGTAGAAGTTGTCTATTTAAGTGTATGCATCCTAATGTGTAGATGTTTACATACAAATAGACATACAGTGAATCAAGTTATATTTATAACCACTATTTTGTTTCCTTCTACATGTTTTAAATGTATGTAAACATAACGTTGCATTTTGATATATTTTGTGAAAGTAGAAGCTACTTCTTATTGCATTTTTAAATATATTTTTCATATTTTTTGTTGTTGTAGCTCAGTGCTTCCTGTTTTTTTGATGTATAATTATATTTATTTTAATCTCATTATATCTATGTGTTTTTTTACTCATATTACATGTTTTGTAATAATCACTGTATTAAATATTTTTAGCAACAAAAAAAAAATCATTATAAAGACAAAAAGGAAATGGGAACATAATATGCCCAATGCTGAACATTTATTTCGAAGGCCATCTGTTACAACCAATAATGTAATAAACTCCCGATAATGTAATACTTCCCGATAATGTAATAAAAATTAACCGATAATGTAATACTTCCCGATAATGTAATAAATTTAACCGATAATGTAATAAACAACCTCTCCGATAATGTAATAAACTTTTAGCTGATAAAGTAATAAACAAACTTCCCGATAATGTAATAAAACTAACCAATAATGTAATAAAGTGTCAAAGTCAATTGGATCATTTAATTTAAGTTATTTCAAGACGTTGTAGACAGTGTTATTTTCAGATTAATACCTGTATGAAGGAATGGAGTTGTATACGACCGGTGTGCAAATATAGGCTAAACTGTGCCAACCTCCAGAGGATGTTGAGATGAATGCAATGACACTGCCCACCAGATACAGAATTCGGTCCCTGGGGGCCTGAGGTCGAGTACGCTACCTCTCCGCCACGAAAGTTCCCCACAATACTGAATCTTTATGAGTGAGCGAGGAAGAAACTTTTCTTTCTTGTAAACCTTATTAGCGATAAATCAGGGAACAAAGCTGCGATCTCAGACTTTTCAGGCAGGCAGCTTTAACCACTACACCAGGACCCCGCCCTTGTTACGTGTAGGTCAATACAAAGCATATTCCTATTCTATTCTTCCTACCAGGCTGAAAAAGTCCAGAGCCTGTAATAATCAACCTCTTGAGTCATTCTATTTTGTTCAAATCCATTTCACGTAGCCAGTGGGAATCGGACACCTCTTTTCAAAATGGCCGCCAAAAAAATTAGAGGAATACCTTGAAATATGTCAATTATAATATTTTGCTCCAATACTGTAATAAACTCCCGATAATGTAATACTTCCCGATAATGTAATAAAAATCAACCAGTAATGTAATACTTCTCGATAATGTAATAAATTTAACCAATAATGTAATAAACTTTTTTTTTTTAAAGTCATTCCATCTTGCTAAAATCCTTTTAATATGCCCATTGGGATTCAAATACCTGTTTTCAAAATGGCCGCCATAAAAATTAGAGGAATACCTTGAGTTTGTCAATTATAATATTTTCTCCAATAATGTAATAAACTCCTGATAATGTAATACTTCCCGATAATGTAATAAATTTAACCAATAATGTAATAATCTTTTTTATTAAGTCAATCTATCTTGCTAAAATCCACTTAATATGCCCAGCGGGATTCGGATACCTATTTTCAAAATGGCCGACATAAAAATTAGAGGAATACTTTGAAATATGTCAATTATAATATTTTGCTCCAATAAAGTAATAAACTCCCGATAATGTAATACTTCCCGATAATGTAATAAAAATCAACCAATAATGTAATACTTCCCGATAATGTAATAAATTTAACCAATATTGTAATAAACTTTTTTTTTTTTCAAGTCATTCTTTCTTGCTAAAATCCTTTTAATATGCCCAGTTGGATTTGGATACCGGTTTTTAAAATGGCCGCCATACAAACTAGTGGAATATCTTGAAATATATCAATTATAACATTTTGCTCCAATAATGAAATAAACTCCCGATAATGTAATACTTCCCGATAATGTAATAAAAATCAACCAATTACCAGTCAAGCTGGATATAGAGACGAAATTCCCGATTTCTTATTTTGGACATGCATGTCCAAAATAAGAAATACGGGAATTAATCTCTATATCTAGCCAAACTGTTAAATCCTAGGGGGGGGGGGGTAGAGTTTTAATTAAGGTGAAACATATTTTATAACATGATATACTTTCTGAAAATAACGGTAGGCCCCTACCGAATTTTCTGCATGCAAAATACTGACATTACCTACATGTACAACTAGGCCTATTAACTACATAGGTGTGATTAAAAAAAATATACTCGAAGAACCTTCCCCATATATTTCAAAATATTCCTCTATTTGTATAGCGGTCATTTTGAAAATAGGTATCCGAATCCTACTGGGCATATTAAATGGATTTTTAGCAAGATCAAATAACTTGAGAATAAAATGTTTATTACATTATTGGTTAACTTTATTACATTATCGGGACTTATTACAATATTGGTAGATTTTATTACTTTATCGAGGAGTATTACACTGTCGGGAGTTTATTACATTATTGGAGCCAAATATTATAATTAATATATTTCAAGATATTCCTCTAGTTTTTATGGCGGCCATTTTGAAGATAGGTTGTGTACATGTGGTATATTATGCATTCAACAAATATTTTTTGGTATCTTGTGTGACTGAAAAGTGTATGCATTTGAATTTCACATAGTTTACATTGGGTACTATTTTTAAATCGATACTACTTTACAGCACATCTATTTCTATTTAGACCATGTTAAAATAGGCCTACATTAATTAGAAAAATCATCATGTAACGTATGGAAACTGTGTTTCAACGGGAATATATTTCATAGAAATATCATTAGTTTGTATGTGAAAGTTGATTAAGAAAAGCTTTATATTGTATATACTGTAATCGTCCACAAAAAAGCCATGGTACAGTTTATTTTTGGAAAGCCCTATCTACTGATGTATTTTAAATTCCACTATTGTAGAGAATTGTAGTGTAATTTGATTTTTCTATACAATAGGGGAAGTTAGGTCTTTTATACAGTGTGTTTCAAGTTATAGCTTTGTTGATAACATGTTTACCATGTCTACAGATCCAAGCCAAATACTAGTATGTACAAAGTGGCGTTAACATTTGTATAACTTGTTGAGTCTCAAATGGTCTGCAATGTCACTGCTGGTATTTTTTATACCTCATAAACTACATGAGTATTATATTTAACATTGTCAAGTATGTAATAATTTTCCACAATGATATATAATTTAAAAAAAATCAGATATATGCATATATATATTGATCAATGGAAATATTCCCACATTTTACCGTTTTCGTTTTTGCTATTATTGTGTTTTACGTTTCATACAAAGTTTTTGTTTTCTGGACTATTTTGTAAATGGTCAGTTCTCAGTGAAAGGTTCGTTAATTTTATCGTATTGCACTATGCTTCTTCAATGTTGATCATGACTTCAAAAAGCAGTATTTTTTAAATATATTTTGCATCTCATATGATATTATCACCGCTGCGTACTCTGGTGCCCAATATGCAGGATCGATATTTAAAGTTCGTATGGTTATCTTACAATAAGGTTGTTTGTAACTGAATATACGTTAGTAGTTGTGATTTTAATGTATTTAGCAAAATGAGTGCCTAGATAAATCTATGTGGTGTGCAGATGAAACATACTAAATTTGTGTTTTACTAGGTTGTGTACACGAAGTATGCATGTGCATTAATAATTGTTGTTTTATTTTATTTTGCAAAATACAGCTTGAATAATTATCCATTCAACCAATAATTTTTGGTAACTTGCGTGATTGAAATGTATATGCATTTGAATTTGATATAGTTTACATTGGTTACTATTTTTAAATCGATACCACTTTACAGCACATCTATCGCCACTTAAAATAGGCCTACATTAATTAGAAAAATCATCATGTAACGTATGCTTATGGAAACTGTGTTTGCACAAAAAAGCCATTTTACAGTTTATTATTGGATAGCCCTATATACTATTTTTTGTCAGCTAGTTTGAGCATAGTTTGAACAAAGATGTGTTCACGGGTCATTTTATGTATTATGTTATAGTTTGCATTAATAAAAAGCATTTTAACACTAGTTGTTATTGTTTGTATATTCATTTATTGTTCAGATTATTTGTTGACCACCATCCAAATTGATGGGACAATATAAAGAACACAACAAACATTGATCTTCCGAGCTTAAATCATATATCGCTCCACAAGAATTTAAAAGTATTTCTTAACACAATTTCATAGCCACAGATGATATATCTCAACATTTGATATATATATAAAATGCGATTCCGGCGAATGTATTTCGAAAGTGTGCATAATGTGTTTCAACATATTTTGTTCTCAATAACTGGAAAACAAGCAAGATTCACTCGGATTTCAAATGGTGCTTGCATTAGCCTATTAGAGTAAAGATGTATACTTATAAATCTAACCGAGATTAACATTAAATAGTGCGATATTGAATAATTAAATAATACATGGTAAAATAATTACCATCATCATGACAATAAGTTATAGTATATTGCTGGCACACAAGTTGGAAGTTAGCTTTATCTTAATAATTAATTTTCTTTAACAAAATCTATAGACCTGATTACCTATGACCTGATTACCTATGATGTATCCAGGAAAGTAGAAACGACCTATTTTGGAAGGCTAGGAAGCCTAAAAGTCATGTCATGTTCATTGCCCGACACCAGATCAAAATAAAAATCACCAGAGTCATAGGCCTAGGCACTATGAGATATAATTTTATCGTGCTAAAAGGAGTAATGTTATGCTAGATCTAAGATTAACAGTATTATCACCGCTAGTGTTTAGTGTTGTGTAACCTACTACTATGACAGTGTGAACATTTCTTTTGGTTTAGCTGAAATAAACAGCTTTAGAGAAGGCTTATTGGTAGGCTATATACGCTGGGGTGTGGTTATACCAACTACCGAAGCCATAATTTGACATTATTATGCAAACCAACGTAAACTATATTGTTGGTTTCGATGGGAAGTATTACATTATCGGGAGTTTATTACATTATTGGAGCAAAATATTATAAATGATATATTTCAAGATATTCCTCTAGTTTTATGGCGGCCATTTTGAAAATAGGTATCCAAACCCCATTGGGCATATTAAATGGATTTTTAGCAAGATCAAATGACTTGAAAAAAAAGTTTGTTACATTATTGGTTAAATTTATTACATTATCGGGAAGTATTACATTATTGGTTGATTTTATTACATTATCGGGAAGTATTACATTATCGGGAGTTTATTACATCATTGGAGCAAAATATTATATTTCAAGATATTCCTCTAGTTTTTATGGCGGCCATTTTGGAAACAGGTATTTGAATGCCAATGAGCATATTAAAAAGATTTTAGCAAGATAGAATAGAATGACTTAAAAAAAAAAAGTTTATTACATTATTGGTTAAATTTATTACATTATCGGGAAGTATTACATTATTGGTTGATTTTTATTACATTATCGGGAAGTATTACATTATCGGGAGTTTATTACATTATTGGAGCAAAATATTATAATTGACATATTTCAAGGTATTCCTCTAATTTTTATGGCGGCCATTTTTAAAATAGGTATCCGAATCCCGCTGGGCATATTAAGTGGATTTTAGCAAGATAGATTGACTTAAAAAAGAGGATTATTACATTATTGGTTAAATTTATTACATTATCGGGAAGTATTACATTATTGGTTGATTTTATTACATTATCGGGAAGTATTACATTATCGGGAGTTTATTACATTATTGGAGCAAAATGTTAAAATTGATATATTTCAAGATATTCCTCTAGTTTTTATGGCGGCCATTTTGAAAACAGGTATTTGAATCACAATGGGCATATTAAAAGGATTTTACAAGATGGAATGATTTAAAAAAAAAAAGAGTTTATTACATTATTGGTTAAATTTATTACATCATCGGGAAGTATTACATTATTGGTTGATTTTTATTACATTATCGGGAAGTATTACATTATCGGGAGTTTATTACATTGTTGGAGAAAATATTATAATTGACATATTTCAAGGTATTCCTCTAATTTTTATGGCGGCCATTTTTAAAACAGGTATTTGAATCCCAATAGGCATATTAAAAGGATTTTAGCTAGATGGAATGATTTAAAAAAAAAAAGATTATTACATTATTGGTTAAATTTATTACATTATCGGGAAGTATTGCATTATTGGTTGATTTTTATTACATTATCGGGAAGTATTACATTATCGGGAGTTTATTACAATATTGGAGCAAAATATTATAATTGATATATTTCAAGATATGCCTCTAGTTTTTATGGCGGCCATTTTGAAAACAGGTATTTGAATCCCAATGAGCATATTAAAAGGATTTTAGCAAGATAGAATAGAATGACTTAAAAAAAAAGTTTATTACATTATTGGTTAAATTTATTACATTATCAGGAAGTATTACATTATTGGTTGATTTTTATTACATTATCGGGAAGTATTACATTATCGGGAGTTTATTACATTATTGGAGCAAAATATTATAATTGACATATTTCAAAGTATTCCTCTAATTTTCATGGTGGCCATTTTGAAAATAGGTATCCAAATCCCGCTGGGCATATTAAGTGGATTTTAGCAAGATAGATTGACTTAAAAAAAAAGATTATTACATTATTGGTTAAATTTATTACATTATCGGGAAGTATTACATTATTGGTTGATTTTATTACATTATCGGGAAGTATTACATTATCGGGAGTTTATTACATTATTGGAGCAAAATGTTAAAATTGATATATTTCAAGATATTCCTCTAGTTTTTATGGCGGCCATTTTGAAAACAGGTATTTGAATCCCAATGGGCATAAAATTAAAAGGATTTTAGCAAGATGGAATGACTTAAAAAAAAAGTTTATTACATTATTGGTTAAATTTATTACATTATCGGGAAGTATTACATTATTGGTTGATTTTTATTACAAGATCGGGAAGTATTACATTATCGGGAGTTTATTACATTATTGGAGCAAAATATTATAATTGACATATTTCAAGGTATTCCTCTAATTTTTATGGCGGCCATTTTGAAAAGAGGTGTCCGAATCCCACTGGCTACGTGAAATGGATTTGAACAAAATAGAATGACTCAAGAGGTTGATTATTACAGGCTCTGGACTTTTTCAGCCTGGTAGGAAGAATAGAATAGGAATATGCTTTGTATTGACCTACACGTATCAAGGGCGGGGTCCTGGTGTAGTGGTTAAAGCTGCCTGCCTGAAAAGTCTGAGATCGCAGCTTCGTTCCCTGATTTGTCGCTAATAATGTTTACAAGAAAGAAAAGTTTCTTCCTCGCTCACTCATAAAGATTCAGTATTGTGGGGAACTTTCGTGACGGAGAGGTAGCGTACTCGACCTCAGTCCCCCAGGGACCGAATTCTGTATCTGGTGGGCAGTGTCATTGCATTCATCTCAACATCCTCTGGAGGTTGGCACAGTTTAGCCTATATTTGCACACCGGTCGTATACAACTCCTTTCATTCATACAGGTATTAATCTGAAAATAACACTGTCTACAACGTCTTGAAATAACTAAACTTAAATGATCCGATTGACTTTGACACTTTATTACATTATTGGTTAGTTTTATTACATTATCGGGAAGTTTGTTTATTACATTATCAGCTAAAAGTTTATTACATTATCGGAGAGGTTGTTTATTACATTATCGGTTAAATTTATTACATTATCGGGAAGTATTACATTATCGGTTAATTTTTATTACATTATCGGGAAGTATTACATTATCGGGAGTTTATTGCATTATTGGTTGTAACACCATCGTACAATACATGCATGTCTATAAAATTTAAGTGTTATTTGTGGTTTCATTTTTGTAAAAAAACTTCTAATATACTCTCCCACTCTAATTTGATCAAAAGCAGCTTTGTAACCTGCATTTTACATAGATTGAATTAAAATTTCATTTTTAATTGCAATAATGAGACAGAAAGCAGAATTCAGTCAACTCAGCCCTTCCTTAAAAAAAAACATTAAGTGTGAATACAATGAAAGCTAGAAACGAACTATTTAAATCAATGTAATTAAATGGGTTGGATATACACAATGCAAACAAAGCAAACGAAAACGTTATGCCACATACACGATCTAAAAGTGCCAGAATAATGTCTGACATAATAGTCTGTTTCCTGTGCTTTGTTAGCAGAAAATGAAATGTGCAAATAATTAGAGGTCTATTGCATCTACTTCTACAAACAAACTGAAAAAAGTGCCAATTAAGTCTAGAAGAGTTCATATACATTTATAATGTAAGAAGAACAACATTTCCTATTTCGATATCCTGTATATCAACAATTAATTTGGGTTTTCAATTTTGTAATGAAGTAGTGTATACCGCAGATCGTGATATTATTTTTTTTTAAATTTTCGGATTTTTAAAAGCATTTTTTTCTATAAGAATCAAGAGATAACGCAAACAAACTATTTTTACACCTAAAGGATGATTGAATGCTAGCACAGCATTGGGCCACATGTTAATTCGGCGCAGCGTTGGGCAGACAATCCTCACATTCACACACCAATTAACGTCTGAGACGATGGGTATTTGTGGTATAAAGTGTTGTCAAATGCTCACAGTTTTGTTTACATGGCGATATACGCCTTGGAAATAAAACTGCCTTATTAATCTTTTGCATTGCTTTTGAATACATTTTTAGTTAAGATCAGTAATCATATGTCAACATATGCAGTCCCTTTGAGTTAAAAGATTTAACATTAGTCTCCAAAAGGACCAAAATTGCGTCGCATCACTAGCTGAGTGGGTCTGTGGGGCTGACGAGCTCTTGCTTCCGTTAGGCTCATCCGATGCATACTATTCGCGTGCTTTCACCACTCTCGATCCAGACATCGCAGCAGGCAGACATCTTGCTATGCTGAGCGCTTAATTAGCCTAAATGGCTGAGGCCATCACCCCCTGTCCCGAACAAAGTGCACAGTGAATGAATTGTTGAATTTACTACAATAAACCAAGGAATGAAGTACATGGAGTTCAATTGATGTTTTACCACTTACTGCCGATCAGGCGGGACTAAGAGTTTGAAGAAGATTGGGATTGATCGCGACGGCCCGACCCAACATGCCGGCCGCCCGCGTCAAGACTCAATATCGGTGACCTCTAACCCACAACTAACTTTTCGTCAGATCAAGATTCGAGCTGCATATCGCAAGTCAATCGAAAATTGACTCATAAAAGAAAGCTTGCAATTTGTTAGGGGATCAAAAAATGAAAGGTACGTGAGGATTCAGGGTCAAATGGGAAAAAAGTATTTTAAAATTTTAGTGAAAAATCGTTTAAACACCTTATTCGGGGGACTCGATTTTTATGAGAATTTCCCACCAGAACTTTTTCTAAAAATATATTTTTCACATATACAATTCTGATTCTAGTATTGATAAATTATTACCTCGACTCATAGAGCTTTTATAGGATTAGGGCCAAGCAAAATTGCTCGCCTATATACATGTGTATAAACTTATTTGGTCTATAAAATATATTAATGTTTGGACCGTAGGTCAGAAACCACCAAATAACAAGGTTCACGCTGCTCTACTCTTCTTAAAAATAATAACTTTTAATGATTTTTCAATTGAAATTGCATGACTTTTTACTGACGAAAAAAAACAAATTAATACTTATGTATACCTTTTTGCCGTATTTTAAACGCAAAATAACAGTTAGACCTGGAAGCATACTGCATGCACCTTCCGACAATAATGATAGGTAACACTGACTTCAACACTAGCAGAAAACCAGTAGTTTTTGTTAGAAACGGCTGGCTGATGATCGTACATAGAGTGCATAATCGCTGATTTTCTCATTTTTAATGACTTATAATGACAAACAATGAAATTTCATGACTTTTTAATGACGTTAAGTCCTATTTTAAAATTCAATGACTATAAATGACTTTTAATGACCCTCTGTAACCCTGAATAATATTTTCCATTCCAGGGAATCAGTTTTGTCTTAAAGCAGTTCCTTGGGATGACATCAATTTTCGTTTTTAATTCCGTACTGAAGTAGTGTATCCAACGGATAATGCTTTTATTTTTTTCAGAATTTTCCTGTTTTTACAAATATTTTTAATCAACATTTCTATGAAACCAGAAGTAACCCAAACAAAATATTTGTATACCTGAAGGACGATTGAATGTTTTCACAGCATTGGGCCACATGCTCATGGCATCGGCCCAGCGTTGGGTAGACAATCAGTGCTGTAGGTGTGTTCTCCCGTGTCCTGACTATGAGACACCAATTAGCGGCGACTGGTTTGATCTTACCGTCTGATACGTGGGAATATGTGATGTAAAGTGCTGAATATTGCTGACTTGTTTTGTTTACATGGCAATATACGACCTGGAAATACAACTATTTCACTCTTTTTCGGTGCTTTAAAGTTGTTTTTTGACTTTTTCGTATTTTCAGTTAAGATCAGTACGCTATATAGCTTCATATAAATTAAATTTTCAAAATTGAAAACATTGAAAATGTCTCATCCCAAGGGGTCCCTTTAATATTATAAGTCGTCGCCACTATCCTAGCGGGCGTCACCGATCCCCCTAATTTAGCTCCTGGTGGCCGACGCGGCCTTGTGCATTCCACACCTATCCGAAGTGCAACACGCACATCAGCCGATCAGCTCAGCTCATTAATATTCACATAAATTTGGGCAGCCATTTTTTTCGTGGTGCCTACGGAATTTCCCTGGCACATGTCCAGGCCAAAATGGCCGGACCTGCTGCTTGTGAATCGTAGTCTAGACATATTCACACACTTCTAAAATTTTTCTCAGACATCTATCATAATCTAATTTTATATATTTTTTTCAAAATATTTGCTTTTAAGCATAAATGAATTTATATCGCGCCTTGTGTTTATACACAGCTTGATTTTTTTCTAACAACTTTTCAGTCGCAGTACATACAGACACATGTGCTCACAGACACAACAGGCGGCCGACCGCCTGTGAATTATGTTAATGTGCTGCTGCCGCACACTATACAACTCCGTGGCGCTACGCAACATGAGCTAAAGCGTATCAATACGAAGGGACCGATTTTGAGGTCACAGCGAATGCTCCTCAAAGTAAATATATAAAAAAAATGTATTCCTTTTGGAAAACGTTCGCAGTCGTTATGCATACTATGCAGTCTTAGTAGACTCATGTCAGTCAAATATTCATTTAAAAAAAAATGGGTCGAACTGTAAACAAATAATACAGTCCGACCTAGACTATCGTCACGAGATTTTCTCGACATCAGAGAATTTGAATAATTTTCACGTTCAGCATATATGGGCAAAGCCCGCCACTTCAATTCTTTTCCACAAGCTACATATCAAAAAATCAACTTCTCACTAGACCTCTTTTTGCAACTTTATTTTAAAATATAGGATTTTTTTTTCTTGTCCTAAAAAATTGAGATACCAGGTAGAAAACATCAATTTTAATCATTTATTTTAATGAACAATTAAAAGCACCAATAAACACACACAGAATACGTTACATTTTTATATATTTTAACCATTTCCCAAAATATCTGATATGTATTGGGCATTTTTGTACAAATACTACACAAAATAAAAACATGCACAATTAAACATAATAATGTAATTTCAATGTTTCTAAGTTTCAATGGTCTTGATACATTGCAGTATACGGGATATAAAGGCTTTTCAAAATAGTAGTGTGTTATTATTTTAGTTTTTTCCTGATAAGAACAGTAGTGTGAACATGTTCAATACCCTTTCAATAATGTTTAAAATCAACCTAGGCAGTACAACAAATTGTGTTTGTCATTGTTACCAGACTTATTGTATCTACTACTTCACTATACTTCACTAGGCACAAAATCATTATCAGAATTAAAAGTAGCGTATTCTGTATTTGTGTGTATAATGGACGTTATTACACATTGCCACATTGAATAATCGAGGTGTTTTTTTGCCTAAGCACATTTTTTATTATTTCTATAACGATATAGGCCTATACGGAGTCTCTGTCATTTCGTGCCTGTTGATTAATATTTCCAATAAAAATGCAAAATGCGTTACCAAAATACGTTACATAACTAACATAATTCATGTTATGATAAAGTAATGATAATAAATGTCACTATATCCTGTAAATAGTTGTATCGTACAAAGTTTGAGTGTTTTGTACTTTTGTTGCAAAACAGAATACACTATTACAACATTGTTTAGCCCTTAGGACACGATGTGCCGATATTTTTGTAACATCATATATACAGAAGTACCGATATATCGGTATGAAATTAACCATTTCAGTTCTAAATATTGTGTAATGAATCAAGTTAAAAAACACAATATGGTCTCACCACCCTAAATGAGCCGAAATCCAAGGGGGTTGCAGGGGCGTAGCCAGAAATTATTTGGATGTACGCACGAATTAGCGTCATTTTTTATTGGTGTATATCTCAATGACTTATGTGCATATGATAGTGAATATGAGGCGAGCGCAGCGAGCCGAATTTAGCAGCTGGGGGCTTGTTTTTTGTTTTTGGTTGTTTCTGAGTCCACTTGAGATTAATTTGTGGAGATATAATTGAGTAGTTGTTAATTGACCACCCGGCTCCATCTCTTGATCCGCTAATGCCACCCCCGAACTTTTTTGTATTTTCGACTACTTTTAGATTCAATTTCCTTGTACTTGGCAACATGATTCACTATTAATTTTTTGTCTCGTGTGTTTGTAAACGTTATTCAATTAATAGACATTTTATCTGAGCCTACTATCCATGATTTTTGCGAACATATACTTAAGCCCATCAATGGGAAATTCCGTCTACTACAAAATTTAACTTGCGGAAAAATGCTAAGCTTTTAGTGAATATGTGAAAAAAATGGTAGGCCTATAACATACCCCAATAATTTCTGTCCTAATTCACATAGATTTGATTTTGATTTAATATATGAGATTGGCATCCTATAAACATTTTTTTACTCTTCAGATGAAAAGTATTTGCATTTTATTTTCCCAAGTATAAATTCTTACTTTTGCCAACAAGAAAAGGCTTGCGATGGGCGCATCTGCATAAATCCATCTGAAAATAAGATTGAGGAACCGTCATTTAATTAAAATAATGAATTTCAAGTCTAATTTGAACGCTCAAATAGTCTCAAACACTTCAAGCCCTCACGATGCATCAAGGCATTTTGCATCTCTGCAAAATGACTTAAGTTCCTAAAACCTAGCGGTTTAGAACGAAAATATTCATAGAACTGCCTAATTTAATTTGCTACCCACTTCTAGTAATCAAGTACCGGTAATCTTTATCCACTACAATTAAGGCGAGAATTGGGACAGCAGTATGCGGCTTGTAGGCTACCGGTAATGGATGAAGATGACACTGGTAACTTCAGGCTTGAAAGGGTTAACTGGGTTAAATGATCTCCCTCAGGTCATCGAGCTATGTCACTTTTATCATGGTTAGGTTACATCGTATTACTACGGCAGGCAAACATATAGTAATGTTTGCCAGTCGTCTGTAAATGTATTAAGATAGGCCCCCTATATTAATTCCTCTAAAATGTGAAAATAACACTCAATTTCTTAAAAATTATGTTTTTAGGCTGGGCCAGGTTGTACGCACGTGCGTTCCGCGTCTGGTGAATTAAGAAAAATACAGTAATGTTGTAATACTGTTGATAAATTGTAAGCACACACTGTTTTCTCTATCTGTGATATGAGGTATAACTGTTATGTGAGATTTTCGGATGGAGATGCGAAGGATTTGGACCTTTTAGCACATATGGGGGCCTACCTCAAAATCTAATTGGTGAGCATACCATTATCGCAGCTGTTTTTTTAAAAAGGACAGCTTATGCCTTATTATGGTGTGTCACATTGGAGTGTAGCTAGGGACGGAAGTGGTGAAATCGGCCCTTAGAATGTTGGCATTATACATGTGTTTCAATGGGACTGGCATTTAGGGTGATGAGACCATATAACACAAATTATAAATACAATTATGACGTCATAATTTACTTTGTGAATTCCGTCAGGATAATTGTGTAGAGCCTTTGAAAGTTAAAGGGACTGGCTCAGGCTAAAATCATAAAAAAATCGGTGATTTTATTTCGGGTTCTTAATATGACCATATGATGTAAACATGTACCTAGACTAGAACTGCAAATTTTTATAATTTTTGTGCTGCGCATTCACCAGTTATGCTAGATATAATATTTCTGGAAATTTTTAATTATAGTGTATTTAATTCCGTCTGCTCCTGGAGCAGACCTACCTTTGGTCCTATCTAATTGTAGTTTTATTTCTTGAATCGAGATATCCCTGAGTAGTATACTATCGTCGCCATCTTCTACTTTATTTTCTTTTAGAGTTGAAAAAAGCTGCGATTTTTCATTTATAGCGTTATCTATTAAATCTTTAAATTCATCATCAAAAATTTCACCTGTGTGAGTATTATGAATTTTGCCTAAAGATTCAGCGAACGTGGTTGCTTTTTCTAAGTCGTTTTGAGTTAAATTACCATTTTCTTTAATTTAATATCAGAATATGCCGAAATTTATGTTGAAAATTGAGACTGCTGTGTGAATGCGGCTACAGTTGTGTCAATGCCGGTCCGGCGTCAACAGCGTTGGGCCGACATTGACGCAACACTGGCAGCATGCGTGAGTGACAGAAACAGCGAAGTGCTTTCACAGTGTGGCTACCGCGGTGCCAATGTCGGTCCAGCGCTAACAACGCTGAGCCGGCATTGGCGCGACGCTGGCGGCGCTGACAAGCATTCGTGAGTGTGATAACAGCGTTGACGCGTTGACGGGCCAACACCTACGGCGTTGGTCAGCCACCGCGTCGCGATAACAACAGACGTCACAGTCTGTTGTCACTCACCACATGTCATCGCAGGGGGTGATAATCAACATAATTGTCACCCCCCGCGAGGACTGTCATGGTGAGTGAAAGCAAGGGTTCAAATCCCCTGGTGGCTCTGAAAAGAGAACAAGCGAACTTTCTTAATTTCACAATTAAGATGACACGCTTCTAGGAACTTTCTATTTCTCAATTTATCAACTTTAGACACCTTTTAGACCATTCCACCCAAATTCAATGAAATTACATAACTCTGACGTTCTTTCTCAGGGTATGCGGGAGTATGGCGATGGCACACAGACAGTCAGGCCAACAACACGAGGTAAATTGATCACATTTGATCCAAAATTCAGAGCGCAATTTTAAGTATGTCAAACATACTAAGTGAACTTAAGTGTATACGAGAGGCATAGGTTTAATAAAAGAAATGTCTCAAATGTTCATTTAAAGGATCTGTCAAAATTAAAACTTTATCGGCCTTTTCCATTCAGATTTCAAGAATTAAGACACGAGATATAGGGTAGCTACCGGCTGATTCAACACCTCATTTAGACCACCGCGACCCTCTGTTCGCCGAGGACGCATCAAAATTAATTGCATTCTAAAATGCTTCTGTTTCCAGGTTCCTTGCCTCCCTTGCCAACCAGACATTTTCCAATGAGTATTATATACTAATGAAATATTTGGATAGGCTAAGAGAAAGCTTTCATACAAGCTTCGAATGCCTTAATCCCACTCTCAGCACCCTTCGGGTGCTAGGGTTCACTCAGCCGTTGTATTATTTTATTACATAAAAATATATTTTATATTGTTTTAGGTGAATAATGCATAGGGCTATTTTTTGTGCACATTAATTCTAGAAAATAAAATGTGTGGTTCCATAGACATTTTAATGAGACGATTCCAGCACCGATAGGGTTAATTGCATAGTCATTGTTAAGTTGACAATCTGCACCAGTGGTAGAGGTGTCAAGGCAGACTGGGAGGGCAGGGTGGGGGTAGGGATGGCGGCCATGGTTTGTAACCAATCAAATATTGAGATGTTGTACCAAAATAGAGGGTGAACATATTTTCTAATGGCGGTGACAGGGGAGGAGCAATGTCGGTGATCGTCAGTACTCTGGTTATTCTGTGACCAATCAAATTGAATGTATGTTGTCACCAACAACGAATGTCATCGTTTTTCCAGATATCGATGACAGGGGAGGGGCACTGTCGGTGATTGCAAGTACCGTATTTTTTATGTAGGCGTAAACGCCCTAAGATTAAGGGAGTAACTTGTTGTCCTGTCTCAGATTTGTGAAATCAGCCGTGACCAGTGATTTGTTTTCTTCAGCTTTTTTAGCGTTAATTAGCTCAGGCACCGTATAGACACAACAGTTTTATTAGTGTTAAGTCAAAACGCAACGCGTTAAGACACAGAAATATTTAGTCAATTGCTCTTTTTTACAAATTAGCTGCCAATATTCTGCGTGTGTAAGATCACAGCAAGGAGGAACAAATAAATTAGTTGTGCTTGTTTAAAAATACTTACACTAATCCACTAATCGCTTTTCAAAAACTGTTGGTACTTAAACTGTCTAGTGGTGTGAAGTTCTCGCGATTTCTCTGGAGCTTATCAGTTAGACCAGTGTGACAGGAATGCCTCGCACCCACTCCCACTGCCCTGCGAAATATGATTAAAACAAACCAAGCTTATATACCCATCAAAATAAAATAGTAGTAGGCCTAAGTTACTATTATTTATTTTTATTTTATTAGTAACTGAGGAAAAATGAAAAACAATTTGGATTTTTTTTATTAACCTCTGTGATATATGACATGTATTCAAAATGTATGCAAAAAGTATTCTTGAATACAGGGCTTTTTCAAAAGTATTTGAATACAATACGAATACTTGTATTCATAATTTTTTATGAATACTGAATACACATGAATACCCAAAAAAATGTAATCGAATACAGATGAATACGAATACTGAATACGAATGCCCCATGTCTGTTAACACATGCCACATATCACCTGTTATACATATTCTCAGTACGCCTATCCCATGCCTGAAAAATAAAAGTACTTAGAAATCTGCAATTAGTTGACATTATCAGTTTAAATTTATCAGCCATTGTGGCATTTACGGAAAAATATATTTATTATTCAAAACGTGTTTCAAATCGTTATATAATGGACATTCACATATAAAGTGAACCTCAGTTTCTACCACACCCATATTGCAATTTTGACATACTCTGTCTTCAGGGCTAATCCTTCTGAAACGTCCTACTTCAATTTCTAATGGTAAAATTCCCAGTCGTATTTGTGAAATTAGTGAACGTGCTTTTCTCGACATAATTTTAGATGAATATATTCTTCTTCTTTAAACGAGTTTTTAAAAGTAATATAGCTTCTCAGTTTTGGTTTAACTAATATTTCGCGTTGCCATTCGCGCTCCATAACACCATGCAACAATAGTGAAATATTTTTCAAATCAACTTTTATTAAATTATTGAAATCATCTTCTTTATCAACCAACTGGAAAATTTGTTTAATTTCATTAATCCAACTGTTTCCATTAGCAATATTATTTGCATATTCCCAATTAAAATATGTTTCGTCAGCCTGTTACCATCTAAATAAAGCAAATGATTCCATAGTTGTAACATTTTTAAGAGTCGTCTATATTTTGGTAATATCCATCCCACATCACCCTGTATTCCGACTACTGGGGCTCTGCTATGTAGCCTACACCCAAAAAGTAAGATAGTTTGAACGCGGTTACATTTATGAGAATATTTAAATCCCCATACATCTGCGCTATAATCCATTACTGGAATAACCATAGCATTAAATAATTTGGTAAAAGTTAAAAAATCTTATGTGGTTTAGTTTATGGAACATACTTATAACAGCTCCAAGTGCTCGGCCTGCAGCATCTGTGAGATGATTTGCACATTCAATAAAATCCATATGTTCGTGAAAAACAACACCGAGATATCTATATTTACATACATACCCAATAACATTTGTTCCATGATAACATTTTAGCCTTGATTAGCCTCTGTGATCTAGAAAAATAAATCAAGGTCACCCACCTTTGAACTTGAGTTACATCATTTGAATCACTGGTATTAATATGTAAGTAATACAAATTGTAGGTGTTGAGGTATCTTGATGACAATCTTTTTCGTTCATTAGCCTCTGCGACCTTGAAAAATAGGTGATGGTCGCCCATTTGTGAACTTCACCTTGAGTTTCATCGTATGCGTTACTGGCATAAATATGGAAGTAATACAAGTTATAGGTGTGGAGATATCGTCATGATCAACTTTTTTCCTTTTTTAGCCTGTGACCTTGAAAAATAGGCCAAGGTCACTCATCTTTGAATTTGACCTAGACTTTCATGAGGTGTATCACAGATATTATTATGGAAGTATTAGCTGAAGTTGTAATTTAATTATTGTGATGACAAGAATGACCAGACACAGGCGGGAGGACAGCAATACAACCCGAAAACATAATGCCTTCACTCGCTCCGTGGTAGAGGCATAGAGATGACTTTAAATATTTCCCCCTTGGGTTCCCAACACCTCTCAGAGACTCCATTTGAGCACGCAGATCGTCTGGGTGCCTAACAGAGAAACAGCCTCCGAGGGAATTCCTGCTCTCAGAATTAAGGAGAGGTGCACTGCAAAGAGATTATGTAGTGTAGTAAAATGACCTTGAGGTTCATCATATGCATCACCAGTATCAATATGGAAGTAAAACAAATTGTAGGTGTGGAGATATTGAAATGACAACCTTTTTCCTTTATTAGCTACTATGCCCTTAAAAAATAGCTCAAGGTCACCCATCTATGAACTGGACCTTGAGTTTCATTAGGTCAAGGCCACCCATCTTTAAACTTGACCAAGACTTTCATGAGGTCTATAACCGATATTAATACGGAACTGTTACCTTAAGCTGTAATTGAAGTATTGTGAAGACGAAACACATGGACGGACGGACAACCGGATGGACAGTTGAAAACACTGAAAACATAATGCCTTCGCTCGCTTGGTGGTGGAGGCATAATAACCACTAAATATTTTCCTCTCGAGTTCCCAACACCTCTCACAGACTCCCTTTGAGCTCGCAGTCCCTCTGGGTGCCAAACAGAGAAACAGCCTCCGAGGGATTTCCTGCTCTCAGAATTAAGGAGAGGTGCACAGGACAGAGACTATGTAGTGAAATGACAACTTTAAATATCGTTATGACAAACTTTTTTCTTTATTAGCCTTTGACCTTGAGAAATAGGTCAAGGTCACCATCTTTGAACTTGACCTTGAGTTTCATCATAAGGATCACTGTTATTATTATGGAAGTAATATAAATGATAGGTGTGGAAATATCGTGATGACAAACTTTTTTCTTAATTAGTTTGTGACCTTGAAAAATAGGTCAAGGTAACACTTCGTCGAACTTAACGTAGACTTTCATGAGGCCTATCGCCGATATCAATATGGAACTGTTAGCTTTATTTGTAATTGAATTATTTTGATGACAAGAATGACCAGACACATGGACGCACGGATAACCGGAGGAGAGCTGGACAACCCGAAAACATAATGCCTTCGCTTGCTCGGTGGTGGAGGCATAATAACGACTTTAAATATTTTCCCCTCGGGTTCCCAACACCTCTCACAGACTCCCTTTGAGCACGCGGACCCTCTGGGTGCCAAACAGAGAAACAGAGGGAATTCCTGCTCTCAGAATTAAGGAGAGGTGCACTGAAAAGAGATTATGTAGTAAAATGACCTTGAGGTTCATCATATGCATCATCAATATAAAAATGACGGTAATACAAATTGTAGGTGTGGAGATATTGAAATGACAACCTTTCTCCTTTATCAGCCTCTATGCCCTTGAAAAATAGCTCAAGGTCTCCTATATGTGAACTGGACCTTCAGTTTCATCATAAGGATCACTGGTATTAATATGGAAGTAGCACAAATGATAGGTGTGAAGATATCGTGATGACAATTTTTTTCCCTTTATTAGCCTGTGACCTTAAAAAATAGGTCAAGGCCATCCATCTTTGAACTCGACCAAAACTTTCATGAGGTCTATCACCGATATTAATATGGAACTGTTAACTTAAGCTGTAATTGAAGTATTGTGATGACGATACACTTGGACGGACGGACTTCCGGACGGACAGCGGAAAACATAATGCCTACGCTTGCTCGGTGGTGTAGGCATAATAATGACTTTAAATATTATCCCCTCGGGTTCCCAACACCTCTCACAGACTCCCTCTGAGCACGCAGACCCTCTGGGTGCCAAACAGAGAAACAGTCTCCGAGGGAATTCCTGCTCTCAGAATTAAGGAGAGGTGCACTGCAAAGAGATTATGTAGTAAAATGACCTTGAGGTTTATCATATGCATCATCAGTATAAAAATGGCAGTAATACAAATTGTAGGTGTGGAGATATTGAAATGACAACCTTTTTCCTTTATCAGCCTATATGCCTTTGAAAAATAGCTCAAAGTCAGCCATCTGTGAACTGGACCTTGAGTTTCATTATAAGGATCACTGGTATTAATCTGGAAGTAACACAAATGATAGGTGTGAAGATATCGTGATGACAATTTTTTTCTCTTTATTAGCCTGTGACCTTAAAAAATAGGTCAAGGCCACCCATCTTTAAACTCGACCAAGACTTTCATGAGGTCTATCACTGATATTAATATGGAACTGTTACCTTGAGCTGTAATTTAAGTATTCTGATGACAAGACATATGGACGGACAGACAATCGAATGGACAGTTGAAAACCCTGAAAACATAATGCCTTTGCTCGCTTGGTGGTGGAAGCATATTAACGACTTTAAATATTTTCCCCTCGGGTTCCCAACACCTCTCACAGACTTCTTTTGAGCACGCAGACCCTCTGGGTGCCAAACAGAGAAACAGCCTCCGAGGGAATTCCTGCTCTCAGAATTAAGGAGAGGTGCCCCGGACAGATACTATGTAGTAAAATGACAACTTCAAATATCGTTATGACAAACTTTTTCCTTTATTAGCCTTTGACCTTGAGAAAAAGGTCAAGGTCACCATCTTCGAACTTGACCTTGAGTTTCATCATAAGGATCACTGTTATTATTATGGAAGTAATATAAACGATATTTGTGGAATTATCGTGATGACAAACTTTTTTCTAAAATAGTTTGTGACCTTGAAAAATAGGTCAAAGTAACACATCTTTGAACTTGACGTAGACTTTCATGAGGCCTATCGCCGATATCAATATGGAACTTTTAGCTTTAATTGTAATTAAATTATTTTGCTGACAAGAATGACCAGACACATGGACGCACGGATAACCGGAGGACAGCCGGACAACCCGAAAACATAATGCCTTTGCTCGCTTGGTGGTGTTAGCATAACAACGACTTTAAATATTTCCCCCTCGTGTTCCCAACACCTCTCACAGACTCCCTTTGAGCACGCAGACCCTCTGGGTGCCAAAAAGAGAAACAGCCTCCGAGGAATTTTCTGCTCTCAGAATTAAGGAGAGGTGCACCGGACAGAGACTATGTAGTAAAATGACAACTTTAAATATCGTTATGACAAACTTTTTCCTTTATTAGCCTTGTACCTTGAGAAATAGGTCACGGTCACCATCTTTGAACTTGACCTTGAGTTTCATCATAAGGATCACTGTTATTATTATGGAAGTAATATAAATGATAGGTGTGGAAATATCGTGATGACAAACTTTTTTCGTACTTAGTTTGTGACCTTGAAAAATGGGTCAAGGTAACACATCTTTGAACTTGACGTAGACTTTCATGAGGCCTATCGCCGATATCAATATGGAGCTTTCAGCTTTATTTGTAATTAAATTATTTTGATGCAAGAATGACCAGACACATGGACGCACGTATAACCGGAGGACAGCCGGACAACCCTAAAACATAATGCCTTTGCTCGCTCAGTGGTGGAGGCATAATAACGACTTTAAATATTTTCCCCTCGGGTTCCCAACACCTCTCACAGACTCCCTTTGAGCACGCGGACCCTCTGGGTGCCAAACAAACAAACAGCCTCCGAGGGAATTCCTGCTCTCAGAATTAAGGAGAGGTGCACTGAAAAGAGATTATGTAGTAAAATGACCTTGAGGTTCATCATACGCATCATCAGTATAAAAATGGCAGTAATACAAATTTTAGGTGTGGAGATATTGAAATGACAGCCTTTTTCCTTTATCAGCCTCTACCCCCTCGAAAAATAGCTCAAGGTCACCCATCTGTGAACTGGACCTTGAGTTTCATTATAAGGATCACTGGTATTAATATGGAAGTACCACAAATGATAGGTGTGAAGATATCGTGATGACCAACTTTTTTCCTTTATTAGCCTGTGACCGTAAAAATAAGTCAAGGCCACCCATCTTTGAACTCGACCAAGACTTTCATGAGGTCTATCACTGATATTAATATGGAACTGTTACCTTGAGCTGTAATTTAAGTATTGTGATGACAAGACATATGGACGGACGGACAACCGAATGGACAGTTGAAAACCCTGAAAACATAATGACTTTGCTCGCTTGGTGGTGGAAGCATAATAACGACTTTGAATATTTTCCCCTCGGGTTCCCAACACCTCTCACAGACTCCCTTTGAGCACGCACACCCTCTGGGTGCCAAACAGAGAAGCAGCCTCCGAGGGATTTCCTGCTCTCAGAATTAAGGAGAGGTGCACCGGACAGAGACTATGTAGTAAAATGACAACTTTAAATATCGTTATGACAAACTTTTTCCTTTATTAGCCTTTGGCCTTGAGAAATAGGTCAAGGTCACCATCTTTGAACTTGACCTTGAGTTTCATCATAAGGATCTCTGTTATTATTATGGAAGTAATATAAATGATAGGTGTAGCAATATCGTGATGACAAACTTTTTTCTTAATTAGTTTGTGACCTTGAAAAATAGGTCAAAGTAACACATCTTTAAACTTGACGTAGACTTTCATGAGGCCTATCGCCGATATCAATATGGAACTTTTAGCTTTATTTGTAATTGAATTATTTTGATGACAAGAATGACCAGACACATGGACGCACGGATAACCGGAGGACAGCCGGACAACCCGAAAACATAATGCCTTTGCTCGCTTGGTGGTGGAGGCATAATAACGACTTCAAATATTTTCCCCTCGGGTTCCCAACACCTCTCACAGACTCCCTTTGAGCACGCGGACCCTCTGGGTGCCAAACAGAGAAACAGCCTCCGAGGGAATTCCTGCTCTCAGAATTAAGGAGAGGTGCACTGAAAAGAGATTATGTAGTAAAATGACCTTGAGGTTCATCATATGCATCATCAGTATAAAAATGGCAGTAATACAAATTGTAGGTGTGGAGATATTGAAATGACAACCTTTTTCCTTTATCAGCCTATATGCCCTTTAAAAATAGCTCAAGGTCACCCATCTGTGAACTGGACCTTGAGTTTCATTATATGGATCACTTGGTATTAATATGGAAGTACCACAAATGATAGGTGTGAAGATATCGTGATGACAAACTTTTTTCCTTTATTAGCCTGTGACCTTAAAAATAAGTCAAGGCCACCCATCTTTGAACTCGATCAAGACTTTCATGAGGTCTATCACTGATATTAATATGGAACTGTTACCTTGAGCAGTAATTTAAGTATTGTGATGACAAGACATATGGACGGACGGACAACCGGATGGACAGTTGAAAACCCTGAAAATATAATGCCTTTGCTCGCTTGGTGGTGTTAGCATAATAACGACTTTAAATATTTCCTCCTCGTGTTCCCAACACCTCTCACAGACTTCCTTTGAGCACGCAGACCCTCTGGGTGCCAAAAAGAGAAACAGCCTCCGAGGAATTTCCTGCTCTCAGAATTAAGGAGAGGTGCACCGGACAGAGACTATGTAGTAAAATGACAACTTTAAATATCGTTATGACAAACTTTTTCCTTCATTAGCCTTGTACCTTGAGAAATAGGTCACGGTCACCATCTTTGAACTTGACCTTGAGTTTCATCATAAGGATCACTGTTATTATTATGGAAGTAAAAAAAATGATAGGTGTTGAAATATCGTGATGACAAACTTTTTTCGTACTTAGTTTGTGACCTTGAAAAATGGGTCAAGGTAACACATCTTTGAACTTGACGTAGACTTTCATGAGGCCTATGGCCGATATCAATATGGAGCTTTCAGCTTTATTTGTAATTAAATTATTTTGATGCAAGAATGACCAGACACATGGACGCAAGTATAACCGGAGGAGAGCCGGACAACCCTAAAACATAATGCCTTTGCTCGCTCAGTGGTGGAAGCATAATAACGACTTTAAATATTTTCCCCTCGGGTTCCCAACACCTCTCACAGACTCCCTTTGAGCACGCGGACCCTCTGGGTGCCAAACAGAGAAACAGTCTCCGAGAGAATTCCTGGTCTCAGAATTAAGGAGAGGTGCACTGAAAAGAGATTATGTAGTAAAATGACCTTCAGGTTCATCATACGCATCATCAGTATAAAAATGGCAGTAATACAAATTTTAGGTGTGGAGATATTGAAATGACAGCCTTTTTCCTTTATCAGCCTCTACCCCCTTGAAAAATAGCTCAAGGTCACCCATCTGTGAACTGGACCTTGAGTTTCATTATAAAGATCACTGGTATTAATAAGGAAGTACCACAAATGATAGGTGTGAAGATATCGTGATGACAAACTTTTTTCCTTTATTAGCCTGTGACCTTAAAAATAAGTCAAGGCCACCCATCTTTGAACTCGACCAAGACTTTCATGAGGTCTATCACTGATATTAATGTAGTAGTAGTAAATCATTGCTTTACGTCACTTTACGGCACAAAAGGTCTTTTAAGTGACATTATAATACGATAAAAACGTTGTAGTCAATTGATGAGATGAATGATGTACAGATGATGATGTGAGGGTGGGGGTGATAGGGCATGGTGGGTTATTGAGAGCGTTTTCCTTCGCTCGCCCGATAAGGGGTTCTGGGCATGTCTAGGGGATATACCCCCAGACATGCCCAGACGGCCGGAGACTTGAGTTTCGCTGTACAATTTAATGATGAAACTCTGTGGCATTTCGCGCAGCTCCGCTATCCTCGGGTCGGATAGTCCCCAGAGTAACAATAGGAAGGATCACTCCCTCTGGGTAACTCCATTCATCCCACGTGAGAGACCTGATGTCAAACACGCTATTGCCGGTTATTTAAGGCTACCACAGCCTACATCAGCGCTAGCACTGATGCGGGTGCTGCATTGGCTCCGCTGTTGAGCGGAGGAACCAGGGTACGCCACTGGCAATCCGCCCGAAGATTATAGCCAGATACGACACTGATATTAATATGGAACTGTTACCTTGAGCTGTAATTTAAGTATTGTGATGACAAGACATATGGACGGACGGACAACTGAATGGACAGTTGAAAACCCTGAAAACATAATGCCTTTGCTCGCTTGGTGGTGGAAGCATAATAACGACTTTAAATATTTCCCCCTCGGGTTCCCAACACCTCTCACAGACTCCCTTTGAGCACGCACACCCTCTGGGTGCCAAACAGAGAAACAGCCTCTGAGGGATTTCCTGCTCTCAGAATTAAGGAGAGGTGCACCGGACAGAGACTATGTAGTAAAATGACAACTTTAAATATCGTTATGACAAACTTTTTCCTTTATTAGCCTTTGACCTTGAGAAATAGGTCAAGGTCAACATCTATGAACTTTACCTTGAGTTTCATCATAAGGATCACTGTTATTATTATGGAAGTAATATAAATGATAGGTGTGGAAATATCGTGATGACAAACTTTTTTCTTAATTAGTTTGTGACCTTGAAAAATAGGTCAAGGTAACACATCTTTGAACTTGACGTAGACTTTCATGAGGCCTATCGCCGATATCAATATAGAACTCTTAGCTTTATTTGTAATTAAATTATTTTGATGACAAGAATGACCAGACACATGGACGCACGGATAACCGGAGGACAGCCGGACAACCCGAAAACATAATGCCTTTGCTCGCTCGGTGGTGGAGGCATAATAACTACTTTAAATATTTTCCCCTCAGGTTCCCAACACCTCTCACAGACTCCCTTTGAGCACGCGGACACTCTGGGTGCCAAACAGAGAAACAGCCTCCGAGGGAATTCCTGCTCTCAGAATTAAGGAGAGGTGCACTGAAAAGAGATTATGTAGTAAAATGACCTTGAGGTTCATCATATGCATTATCAGTATAAAAATGGCAGTAATACAAATTGTAGGTGTGGAGATATTGAAATGACAACGTTTCTCTTTTATCAGCCTCTATGCCCTTGAAAAATAGGTCAAGGTCACCCATCTGTGAATTGGACCTTGAGTTTCATTATAAGGATCACTGGTATTAATATGGAAGTAACACAAATGATAGGTGTGAAGATATAGTGATGATCAACTTTTTCCCTTTATTAGCCTGTGACCTTAAAAATAAGTCAAGGACCACCCATCTTTGAACTCGACCAAGACTTTCATGAGGTCTATCACTGATATTAATATGGAACTGTTACCTCGAGCTGTAATTTAAGTATTGTGATGACAAGACATATGGACGGACAGACAATCGAATGGACAGTTGAAACCCTGAAAACATAATGCCTTTGCTGGCTTGGTGGTGGAAGCATAATAACGACTTTAAATATTCCCCCCTCGAGTTCCCAACACCTCTCACAGACTCCCTTTGAGCACGCAAACCCTCTGGGTGCCAAACAGAGAAACAGCCTCCGAAAGAATTCCTGCTCTCAGAATTAAGGAGAGGTGCACTGAACAGAGATTATTTAGTAAAATGACCTTCAGGTTCATCATAGGCATCATCAATATAAAAATGGCAGTAATACAAATTGTAGGTGTGGAGATATGGAAATGACAACCTTTTTCCTTAATCAGCCTCTATGCCCTTGAAAAATAGCTCAAGGTCACCCATCTGTGAACTGGACGTAGACTTTCACAAGGGATATCGCCGATATCAATATGAAACTGTTAGATTGATTTGTAATATAATTATTGTGATGACAAGAATGACTGGACACAGGGACGGAGGGGCGACCGGAAGGACAGCCGGAAAACCCGAAAACATAATGCCTTCGCTCGCTCGGTCGTGAAGGCATATTAACTACTTTAAATATTTTCCCCACGGGTTCCCAACACAGTTTCATTATAAGGATCACTGGTATTAATATGGAAGTGACACAAATGATAGGTGTGAAAATATCGTGATGACAAACTTTTTTCCTTTATTAGCCTGTGACCTTAAAAATAAGTCAAGGCCACCCATCTTTGAACTCGACCAAGACTTTCATGATGTCTATCACTGATATTAATATGGAACTGTTACCTTGAGCTGTAATTTAAGTATTGTGATGACAAGACATATGGACGGACGGACAGCCGGATGGACAATTGAAAACCCTGAAAACATAATGCCTTTGCTCGCTTGGTGGTGGAAGCATAATAACGACTTGAAATATTTTCCCCTCGGGTTAACAACACCTCTCACAGACTCCCTTTGAGCACGCGGACCCTCTGGGTGCCAAACAGAGAAACAGCCTCCTAGGGAATTCCTGCTCTCAGAATTAAGGAGAGGTGCACCGGACAGAGACTATGTAGTAAAATGACAACTTTAAATATCGTTATGACAAACTTTTTCCTTTATTAGCCTTTGACCTTGAGAAATAGGTTAAGGTCACCATCTTTGAACTTGACCTTGAGTTTCATCATAAGGATCACTGTTATTATTATGGAAGTAATATAAATGATAGGTGTAGAAATATCGTGATGACAAACTTTTTTCTTAATTAGTTTGTGACCTTGAAAAATAAGTCAAGGACCACCCATCTTTGAACTCGACCAAGACTTTCATGAGGTCTATCACTGATATTAATATGGAACTGTTACCTCGAGCTGTAATTTAAGTATTGTGATGACAAGACATATGGACGGACGGACAACCGGATAGACAGTTGAAAACCCTGAAAACATAATGCCTTTGCTCGCTTGGTGATGTAAGCATAATAACGACTTTAAATATTTTCCCCTCGGGTTCCCAACACCTCTCACAGACTCCCTTTGAGCACGCAGACCCTCTGGGTGCCAAACAGAGAAACAGCCTACAAGGGAATTCCTGCTCTCAGAATTAAGGAGAGGTGCACTGAAAAGAGATTATGTAGTAAAATGACCTTGAGGTTCATCATATGCATCACCAATATCAATATGGAAGTAATACAAATTGTAGGTGTGAAGGTATTGAAATGACAACCATTTTTCTTTATAAGCCACTATGCCCTTGAAAAATAGCTCAAGGTCACCCATCTGTGAACTGGACGTTGAGTTTCATTATATGGAGCACTTGGTATTAATATGGAAGTAACACAAATGATACATGTGAAGATATCGTGATGACAAACTTTTTTCCTTTATTAGCATGTGACCTTAAAAATAAGTCAAGGCCACCCATCTTTGAACTCGACCAAGACTTTCATAAGGTCTATCACGGATATTAAGATGGAACTGTTACCTTGAGCTGTAATTTAAGTATTGTGATGACAAGACATATGGACGGACGGACAACCGGATGGACAGCGGAAAACATAATGCTTTTGCTCGCTCGGTGGTGGAGGCATAATAACGACTTTAAATATTTTCCCCTCGGGTTCCCAACACCTCTCACAGACTCCCTTTGAGCACGCAGACCCTCTGGGTGCCAAACAGAGAAACAGCCTCCGAAACAATTCCTGCTCTCAGAATTAAGGAGAGGTGCACTGAACAGAGATTATTTAGTAAAATGACCTTCAGGTTCATCATAGGCATCATCAATATAAAAATGGCAGTAATACAAATTGTAGGTGTGGAGATATGGAAATGACAACCTTTTTCCTTAATCAGCCTCTATGCCCTTGAAAAATAGCTCAAGGTCACCCATCTTTGAACTGGACGTAGACTTTCACAAGGGATATCGCCGATATCAATATGAAACTGTTAGATTGATTTGTAATATAATTATTGTGATGACAAGAATGACTGGACACAGGGACGGAGGGGCGACCGGAAGGACAGCCGGAAAACCCGAAAACATAATGCCTTCGCTCGCTCGGTCGTGAAGGCATATTAACTACTTTAAATATTTCCCCCACGGGTTCCCAACACAGTTTCATTATAAGGATCACTGGTATTAATATGGAAGTGACACAAATGATAGGTGTGAAAATATCGTGATGACAAACTTTTTTCCTTTATTAGCCTGTGACCTTAAAAATAAGTCAAGGCCACCCATCTTTGAACTCGACCAAGACTTTCATAATGTCTATCACTGATATTAATATGGAACTGTTACCTTGAGCTGTAATTTAAGTATTGTGATGACAAGACATATGGACGGACGGACAGCCGGATGGACAATTAAAAACCCTGAAAAAATAATGCCTTTGCTCGCTTGGTGGTGGAAGCATAATAACGACTTTAAATATTTTCCCCTCGGGTTAACAGCACCTCTCACAGACTCCCTTTGAGCACGCACACCCTCTGGGTGCCAAACAGAGAAACAGCCTCCGAGGGATTTCCTGCTCTCAGAATTAAGGAGAGGTGCACCGGACAGAGACTATGTAGTAAAATGACAACTTTAAATATCGTTATGACAAACTTTTTCCTTTATTACCCTTTGACCTTGAGAAATAGGTCAAGGTCAACATCTTTGAACTTGACCTTGAGTTTCATCATAAGGATCACTGTTATTATTATGGAAGTAATATAAATGATAGGTGTGGAAATATCGTGATGACAAACTTTTTTCTAAATTAGTTTGTGACCTTGAAAAATAGGTCAAAGTAACACATCTTTGAACTTGACGTAGACTTTCATGAGGCCTATCGCCGATATCACTATGGAACTTTTAGCTTTAATTGTAATTAAATTATTTTGCTGACAAGAATGACCAGACACATGGACGCACAGATAACCGGAGGACAGCCGGACAACCCGAAAACATAATGCCTTCGCTCGCTCGGTGGTGGAGGCATAATAACGACTTTAAATATTTTCCCCTCGGGTTCCCAACACCTCTCACAGACTCCCTTTGAGCACGCGGACCCTCTGGGTGCCAAACAGAGAAACAGCCTCCGAGGGAATTCCTGCTCTCAGAATTAAGGAGAGGTGCACTGAAAAGAGATTATGTAGTAAAATGACCTTGAGGTTCATCATATGCATTATCAGTATAAAAATGGCAGTAATACAAATTGTAGGTGTGGAGATATTGAAATGACAACCTTTCTCTTTTATCAGCCTCTATGCCCTTGATAAATAGGTCAAGGTCACCCATCTGTGAACTGGACCTTGAGTTTCATTATAAGGATCACTGGTATTAATATGGAAGTAACACAAATGATAGGTGTGAAGATATCGTGATGATAAACTTTTTTCCTTTATTAGCCTGTGACCTTAAAAATAAGTCAAGGCCACCCATCTTTGAACTCGACCAAGACTTTCATGAGGTCTATCACTGATAGTAATATGGAACTGTTACCTCGAGCTGTAATTTAAGTATTGTGATGACAAGACATATGGACGGACAGACAATCGAATGGACAGTTGAAACCCTGAAAACATAATGCCTTTGCTGGCTTGGTGGTGGAAGCATAATAACGACTTTAAATATTTCCCCCTCGAGTTCCCAACACCTCTCACAGACTCCCTTTGAGCACGCAAACCCTCTGGGTGCCAAACAGAGAAACAGCCTCCGAGGGATTTCCTGCTCTCAGAATTAAGGAGAGGTGCACCGGACAGAGACTATGTAGTAAAATGACAACTTTAAATATCGTTATGACAAACTTTTTCCTTTATTAGCCTTTGACCTTGAGAATTAGGTCAAGGTCACCATCTTTGAACTTGACCTTGAGTTTCATCATAAGGATCTCTGTTATTATTATGGAAGTAATATAAATGATAGGTGTAGAAATATCGTGATGACAAACTTTTTTCTTAATTAGTTTGTGACCTTGAAAAATAGGTCAAGGTGACACATCTTTGAACTTGACGTAGACTTTCATGAGGCCTATCGCCGATATCAATATGGAACTTTTAGCTTTATTTGTAATTAAATTATTTTGATGACAAGAATGACCAGACACATGGCCGCACGGATAACCGGAGGACAGCCGGACAACCCGAAAACATAATGCCTTTGCTCACTCGGTGGTGGAGGCATAATAACGACTTTAAATATTTTCCCCTCGGGTTCCCAACACCTCTCACAGACTCCCTTTGAGCACGCGGACCCTCTGGGTGCCAAACAGAGGAACAGCCTCCGAGGGAATTCCTGCTCTCAGAATTAAGGAGAGGTGCACTGAAAAGAGATTATGTAGTAAAATGACCTTGAGGTTCATCATATGTATCATCAGTATAAAAATGGCAGTAATACAAATTGTAGGTGTGGAGATACTGAAATGACAACCTTTTTCCTTTATCAGCCTATATGCCCTTGAAAAAAAGCTCAAGGTCACCTATCTGTGAACTGGACCTTGAGTTTCATTATAAGGATCACTGGTATTAATATGGAAGTAACACAAATGATAGGTGTGAAGATATCGTGATGACAAACTTTTTTCCTTTATTAGCCTGTGACCTTAAAAATAAGTCAAGGCCACCCATCTTTGAACTCGACCAAGACTTTCAGGAGGTCTATCACTGATATTAATATGGAACTGTTACCTTGCGCTGTAATTTAAGTATTGTGATGACAAGACATATGGACGGACGGACAACCGGATGGACAGATGAAAACCCTGAAAACATAATGCATTTGCTCGCTTGGTGGTGGAAGCATAATAACGATTTTAAATATTTTCCCCTCGGTTTCCCAACACCTCTCACAGACTTCCTTTGAGCACGCAGACCCTCTGGGTGCCAAACAGAGAAACAGCCTCCGAGGAAATTCCTGCTCTCAGAATTAAGGAGAGGTGCCCCGGACAGAGACTATGTAGTAAAATGACAACTTCAAATATCGTTATGACAAACTTTTTCCTTTATTAGCCTTTGACCTTGAGAAATAGGTCAAGGTCACCATCTTTGAACTTGACCTTGAGTTTCATCATAAGGATCACTGTTATTATTTTGGAAGTAATATAAATGATAGGTGTGGAAATATCGTGATGACAAACTTTTTTCTTAATCAGTCTGTGACCTTGAAAAATAGGTCAAGGTAACACATCTTTGAACTTGACGTAGACTTTCATGAGGCCTATCGCCGATATCAATATGGAACTGTTAGCTTTATTTGTATTTGAATTATTTTGATGACAAGAATGACCAGACAAATGGACGCTCGGATAACCGGAGGACAGTCGGACAACCCGAAAACATAATGCCTTCGCTCGCTCGGTGGTGGAGGCATAATAACGACTTTAAATATTTTCCCCTCGGGTTCCCAACACCTCTCACAGACTCCCTTTGAGCACGCAGCCCCTCTGGGTGCCAAACAGAGAAACAGCCTCCGAGGGAATTCCTGCTCTCAGAATTAAGGAGAGGTGCACTGAAAAGAGATTATTTAGTAAAATGACCTTGAGGCTCATCATATGCATCATCAGTATAAAAATGGCAGTAATACAAATTGTAGGTGTGGAGATATTGAAATGACAACCTTTTTCCTTTATCAGCCTCTATGCCCTTGAAAAATAGCTCAAGGTCACCCATCTGTGAACTGGACCTTGAGTTTCATTATATGGATCACTTGGTATTAATATGGAAGTAACACAAATGATAGGTGTGAAGATATCGTGATGACAAACTTTTTTCCTTTATTAGCCTGTGACCTTAAAAATACGTCAAGGCCACCCATCTTTGAACTCGACCAAGACTTTCATGAGGTCTATCACTGATATTAATATGGAACTGTTACCTCGAGCTGTAATTTAAGTATTGTGATGACAAGACATATGGACGGACAGACAATCGAATGGACAGTTGAAACCCTGAAAACATAATGCCTTTGCTGGCTTGGTGGTGGAAGCATCATAACGACTTTAAATATTTCCCCCTCGAGTTCCCAACACCTCTCACAGACTCCCTTTGAGCACGCAAACCCTCTGGGTGCCAAACAGAGAAACAGCCTCCGAGGGATTTCCTGCTCTCAGAATTAAGGAGAGGTGCACCGGACAGAGACTATGTAGTAAAATGACAACTTTAAATATCGTTATGACAAACTTTTTCCTTTATTAGCCTTTGACCTTGAGAAATAGGTCAAGGTCACCATCTTTGAACTTGACCTTGAGTTTCATCATAAGGATCTCTGTTATTATTATGGAAGTAATATAAATGATAGGTGTAGAAATATCGTGATGACAAACTTTTTTCTTAATTAGTTTGTGACCTTGAAAAATAGGTCAAGGTAACACATCTTTGAACTTGACGTAGACTTTCATGAGGCCTATCGCCGATATCAATATGGAACTTTTAGCTTTATTTGTAATTAAATTATTTTGATGACAAGAATGACCAGACACATGGCCGCACGGATAACCGGAGGACAGCCGGACAACCCGAAAACATAATGCCTTTGCTCGCTCGGTGGTGGAGGCATAATAACGACTTTAAATATTTTCCCCTCGGGTTCCCAACACCTCTCACAGACTCCCTTTGAGCACGCGGACCCTCTGGGTGCCAAACAGAGGAACAGCCTCCGAGGGAATTCCTGCTCTCAGAATTAAGGAGAGGTGCACTGAAAAGAGATTATGTAGTAAAATGACCTTGAGGTTCATCATATGTATCATCAGTATAAAAATGGCAGTAATACAAATTGTAGGTGTGGATATACTGAAATGACAACCTTTTTCCTTTATCAGCCTATATGCCCTTGAAAAAAAGCTCAAGGTCATCTATCTGTGAACTGGACCTTGAGTTTCATTATAAGGATCACTGGTATTAATATGGAAGTAACACAAATGATAGGTGTGAAGATATCGTGATGACAAACTTTTTTCCTTTATTAGCCTGTGACCTTAAAAATAAGTCAAGGCCACCCATCTTTGAACTCGACCAAGACTTTCAGGAGGTCTATCACTGATAATAATATGGAACTGTAAGTATTGTGATGACAAGACATATGGACGGACGGACAACCGGATGGACAGATGAAAACCCTGAAAACATAATGCATTTGCTCGCTTGGTGGTGGAAGCATAATAACGATTTTAAATATTTTCCCCTCGGTTTCCCAACACCTCTCACAGACTTCCTTTGAGCACGCAGACCCTCTGGGTGCCAAACAGAGAAACAGCCTCCGAGGAAATTCCTGCTCTCAGAATTAAGGAGAGGTGCCCCGGACAGAGACTATGTAGTAAAATGACAACTTCAAATATCGTTATGACAAACTTTTTCCTTTATTAGCCTTTGACCTTGAGAAATAGGTCAAGGTCACCATCTTTGAACTTGACCTTGAGTTTCATCATAAGGATCACTGTTATTATTTTGGAAGTAATATAAATGATAGGTGTGGAAATATCGTGATGACAAACTTTTTTCTTAATCAGTCTGTGACCTTGAAAAATAGGTCAAGGTAACACATCTTTGAACTTGACGTAGACTTTCATGAGGCCTATCGCCGATATCAATATGGAACTGTTAGCTTTATTTGTATTTGAATTATTTTGATGACAAGAATGACCAGACAAATGGACGCTCGGATAACCGGAGGACAGTCGGACAACCCGAAAACATAATGCCTTCGCTCGCTCGGTGGTGGAGGCATAATAACGACTTTAAATATTTTCCCCTCGGGTTCCCAACACCTCTCACAGACTCCCTTTGAGCACGCAGCCCCTCTGGGTGCCAAACAGAGAAACAGCCTCCGAGGGAATTCCTGCTCTCAGAATTAAGGAGAGGTGCACTGAAAAGAGATTATTTAGTAAAATGACCTTGAGGCTCATCATATGCATCATCAGTATAAAAATGGCAGTAATACAAATTGTAGGTGTGGAGATATTGAAATGACAACCTTTTTCCTTTATCAGCCTCTATGCCCTTGAAAAATAGCTCAAGGTCACCCATCTGTGAACTGGACCTTGAGTTTCATTATATGGATCACTTGGTATTAATATGGAAGTAACACAAATGATAGGTGTGAAGATATCGTGATGACAAACTTTTTTCCTTTATTAGCCTGTGACCTTAAAAATACGTCAAGGCCACCCATCTTTGAACTCGACCAAGACTTTCATGAGGTCTATCACTGATATTAATATGGAACTGTTACCTCGAGCTGTAATTTAAGTATTGTGATGACAAGACATATGGACGGACAGACAATCGAATGGACAGTTGAAACCCTGAAAACATAATGCCTTTGCTGGCTTGGTGGTGGAAGCATCATAACGACTTTAAATATTTCCCCCTCGAGTTCCCAACACCTCTCACAGACTCCCTTTGAGCACGCAAACCCTCTGGGTGCCAAACAGAGAAACAGCCTCCGAGGGATTTCCTGCTCTCAGAATTAAGGAGAGGTGCACCGGACAGAGACTATGTAGTAAAATGACAACTTTAAATATCGTTATGACAAACTTTTTCCTTTATTAGCCTTTGACCTTGAGAAATAGGTCAAGGTCACCATCTTTGAACTTGACCTTGAGTTTCATCATAAGGATCTCTGTTATTATTATGGAAGTAATATAAATGATAGGTGTAGAAATATCGTGATGACAAACTTTTTTCTTAATTAGTTTGTGACCTTGAAAAATAGGTCAAGGTAACACATCTTTGAACTTGACGTAGACTTTCATGAGGCCTATCGCCGATATCAATATGGAACTTTTAGCTTTATTTGTAATTAAATTATTTTGATGACAAGAATGACCAGACACATGGCCGCACGGATAACCGGAGGACAGCCGGACAACCCGAAAACATAATGCCTTTGCTCGCTCGGTGGTGGAGGCATAATAACGACTTTAAATATTTTCCCCTCGGGTTCCCAACACCTCTCACAGACTCCCTTTGAGCACGCGGACCCTCTGGGTGCCAAACAGAGGAACAGCCTCCGAGGGAATTCCTGCTCTCAGAATTAAGGAGAGGTGCACTGAAAAGAGATTATGTAGTAAAATGACCTTGAGGTTCATCATATGTATCATCAGTATAAAAATGGCAGTAATACAAATTGTAGGTGTGGATATACTGAAATGACAACCTTTTTCCTTTATCAGCCTATATGCCCTTGAAAAAAAGCTCAAGGTCACCTATCTGTGAACTGGACCTTGAGTTTCATTATAAGGATCACTGGTATTAATATGGAAGTAACACAAATGATAGGTGTGAAGATATCGTGATGACAAACTTTTTTCCTTTATTAGCCTGTGACCTTAAAAATAAGTCAAGGCCACCCATCTTTGAACTCGACCAAGACTTTCAGGAGGTCTATCACTGATAATAATATGGAACTGTAAGTATTGTGATGACAAGACATATGGACGGACGGACAACCGGATGGACAGATGAAAACCCTGAAAACATAATGCATTTGCTCGCTTGGTGGTGGAAGCATAATAACGATTTTAAATATTTTCCCCTCGGTTTCCCAACACCTCTCACAGACTTCCTTTGAGCACGCAGACCCTCTGGGTGCCAAACAGAGAAACAGCCTCCGAGGAAATTCCTGCTCTCAGAATTAAGGAGAGGTGCCCCGGACAGAGACTATGTAGTAAAATGACAACTTCAAATATCGTTATGACAAACTTTTTCCTTTATTAGCCTTTGACCTTGAGAAATAGGTCAAGGTCACCATCTTTGAACTTGACCTTGAGTTTCATCATAAGGATCACTGTTATTATTTTGGAAGTAATATAAATGATAGGTGTGGAAATATCGTGATGACAAACTTTTTTCTTAATCAGTCTGTGACCTTGAAAAATAGGTCAAGGTAACACATCTTTGAACTTGACGTAGACTTTCATGAGGCCTATCGCCGATATCAATATGGAACTGTTAGCTTTATTTGTATTTGAATTATTTTGATGACAAGAATGACCAGACAAATGGACGCTCGGATAACCGGAGGACAGTCGGACAACCCGAAAACATAATGCCTTCGCTCGCTCGGTGGTGGAGGCATAATAACGACTTTAAATATTTTCCCCTCGGGTTCCCAACACCTCTCACAGACTCCCTTTGAGCACGCAGCCCCTCTGGGTGCCAAACAGAGAAACAGCCTCCGAGGGAATTCCTGCTCTCAGAATTAAGGAGAGGTGCACTGAAAAGAGATTATTTAGTAAAATGACCTTGAGGCTCATCATATGCATCATCAGTATAAAAATGGCAGTAATACAAATTGTAGGTGTGGAGATATTGAAATGACAACCTTTTTCCTTTATCAGCCTCTATGCCCTTGAAAAATAGCTCAAGGTCACCCATCTGTGAACTGGACCTTGAGTTTCATTATATGGATCACTTGGTATTAATATGGAAGTAACACAAATGATAGGTGTGAAGATATCGTGATGACAAACTTTTTTCCTTTATTAGCCTGTGACCTTAAAAATACGTCAAGGCCACCCATCTTTGAACTCGACCAAGACTTTCATGAGGTCTATCACTGATATTAATATGGAACTGTTACCTCGAGCTGTAATTTAAGTATTGTGATGACAAGACATATGGACGGACAGACAATCGAATGGACAGTTGAAACCCTGAAAACATAATGCCTTTGCTGGCTTGGTGGTGGAAGCATCATAACGACTTTAAATATTTCCCCCTCGAGTTCCCAACACCTCTCACAGACTCCCTTTGAGCACGCAAACCCTCTGGGTGCCAAACAGAGAAACAGCCTCCGAGGGATTTCCTGCTCTCAGAATTAAGGAGAGGTGCACCGGACAGAGACTATGTAGTAAAATGACAACTTTAAATATCGTTATGACAAACTTTTTCCTTTATTAGCCTTTGACCTTGAGAAATAGGTCAAGGTCACCATCTTTGAACTTGACCTTGAGTTTCATCATAAGGATCTCTGTTATTATTATGGAAGTAATATAAATGATAGGTGTAGAAATATCGTGATGACAAACTTTTTTCTTAATTAGTTTGTGACCTTGAAAAATAGGTCAAGGTAACACATCTTTGAACTTGACGTAGACTTTCATGAGGCCTATCGCCGATATCAATATGGAACTTTTAGCTTTATTTGTAATTAAATTATTTTGATGACAAGAATGACCAGACACATGGCCGCACGGATAACCGGAGGACAGCCGGACAACCCGAAAACATAATGCCTTTGCTCGCTCGGTGGTGGAGGCATAATAACGACTTTAAATATTTTCCCCTCGGGTTCCCAACACCTCTCACAGACTCCCTTTGAGCACGCGGACCCTCTGGGTGCCAAACAGAGGAACAGCCTCCGAGGGAATTCCTGCTCTCAGAATTAAGGAGAGGTGCACTGAAAAGAGATTATGTAGTAAAATGACCTTGAGGTTCATCATATGTATCATCAGTATAAAAATGGCAGTAATACAAATTGTAGGTGTGGATATACTGAAATGACAACCTTTTTCCTTTATCAGCCTATATGCCCTTGAAAAAAAGCTCAAGGTCACCTATCTGTGAACTGGACCTTGAGTTTCATTATAAGGATCACTGGTATTAATATGGAAGTAACACAAATGATAGGTGTGAAGATATCGTGATGAAAAACTTTTTCCCTTTATTAGCCTGTGACCTTAAAAATAAGTCAAGGCCACCCAGCTTTGAACTCGACCAAGACTTTCAGGAGGTCTATCACTGATATTAATATGGAACTGTTACCTTGCGCTGTAATTTAAGTATTGTGATGACAAGACATATGGACGGACGGACAACCGGATGGACAGATGAAAACCCTGAAAACATAATGCATTTGCTCGCTTGGTGGTGGAAGCATAATAACGATTTTAAATATTTTGCCCTCGGTTTCCCAACACCTCTCACAGACTTCCTTTGAGCACGCAGACCCTCTAGGTGCCAAACAGAGAAACAGCCTCCGAGGAAATTCCTGCTCTCAGAATTAAGGAGAGGTGCCCCGGACAGAGACTATGTAGTAAAATGACAACTTCAAATATCGTTATGACAAACTTTTTCCTTTATTAGCCTTTGACCTTGAGAAAAAGGTCAAGGTCACCATCTTTGAACTTGACCTTGAGTTTCATCATAAGGATCACTGTTATTATTATGGAAGTAATATAAATGATATATGTGGAAATATCGTGATGACAAACTTTTTTCTAAATTAGTTTGTGACCTTGAAAAATAGGTCAAAGTAACACATCTTTGAACTTGACGTAGACTTTCATGAGGCCTATCGCCGATATCAATATGGAACTTTTAGCTTTATTTGTAATTAAATTATTTTGCTGACAAGAATGACCAGACACATGGACGCACGTATAACCGGAGGACAGCCGGACAACCCTAAAACATAATGCCTTTGCTCGCTCGGTGGTGGAGGCATAATAACGACTTTAAATATTTTCCCCTCGGGTTCCCAACACCTCTCACAGACTCCCTCTGAGCACGCGGACCCTCTGGGTGCCAAACAGAGAAACAACCTCCGAGGGAATTCCTGCTCTCAGAATTAAGGAGAGATGCACTGAAAAGAGATTATGTAGTAAAATGACCATGAGGTTCATCATATGCATCATCAGTATAAAAATGGCAGTAATACAAATTGTAGGTGTGGAGATATTGAAATGACAACCTTTCTCTTTATCAGCTTCTATGCCCTTGCAAAATAGCTCAAGGTCACCCATCTGTGAACTGGACCTTGAGTTTCATTATAAGGATCACTGGTATTAATATGGAAGTAACACAAATGATAGGTGTGAAGATATCGTGAAGACAAACTTTTTTCCTTTATTAGCCTGTCAGCTTAAAAAATAGGTCAAGGCCACCCATCTTTGAACTCGACCAAAACTTTCATGAGGTCTATCACCGATATTAATATGGAACTGTTAACTTAAGCTGTAATTGAAGTATTGTGATGACGAGACACATGGACGGACGGACAGCCGGATGGACAGCGGAAAACATAATGCCTTCGCTTGCATGGTGGTGGAGGCATAATAACGACTTTAAATATTTTCCCCTCGGGTTCCCAACACCTCTCACAGACTCCCTTTGAGCACGCGGACCCTCTGGGTGCCAAACAGAGAAACAGCCTCCGAGGGAATTCCTGCTCTCAGAATTAAGGAGAGGTGCACTGAAAAGATATTATGTAGTAAAATGACCTTGAGGTTCATCATATGCATCATCAGTATAAAAATGGCAGTAATACAAATTGTAGGTGTGGAGATATTGAAATGACAACCTTTTTCCTTTATCAGCCTCTACGCCCTTGAAAAAAAGCTCAAGGTCACCCATCTGTGAACTGGACCTTGAGTTTCAATATAAGGATCACTGGTATTAATATGGAAGTACCACAAATGATAGGTGTGAAGATATCGTGATGACAAACTTTTTTCCTTTATTAGCCTGTGACCTTAAAAATAAGTCAAGGCCACCCATCTTTGAACTCGACCAAGACTTTCATGAGGTCTATCACTGATATTAATATGGAACTGTTACCTTGAGCTGTAATTTAAGTATTGTGATGACAAGACATATGGACGGACAGACAACCGGATGGACAGTTGAAAACCCTGAAAACATAATGCCTTTGCTCGCTTGGTGGTGGAAGCATAATAACGACTTTAAATATTTTCCCCTCGGGTTCCCAACACCTCTCACAGACTCCCTTTGAGCACGCGGACCCTCTGGGTGCCAAACAGAGAAACAGCCTCCGAGGGAATTCCTGCTCTCAGGATTAAGGAGAGGTGCACCGGACAGAGACTATGTGGTAAAATGACAACTTTAAATATCGTTATGAGAAACTTTTTCCTTTATTAGCCTTTGACCTTGAGAAATAGGTCAAGGTCACCATCTATGAGCTTGACCTTGAGTTTCATCATAAGGATAACTATTATTATTATGGAAGTAATATAAATGATAAGTGTGGAAATATCGTGATGACAAACTTTTTTCTTAATTAGTTTGTGACCTTGAAAAATAGGTCAAGGTAACACTTCTTTGAACTTGACGTAGACTTTCATGAGGCCTATCGCCGATATCAATATGGAACTGTTAGCATTTTTTGTAATTGAATTATTTTGATGACAAGAATGACCAGACACATGGACGCACGGATAACCGGAGGACAGCTGGACAACCCGAAAACATAATGCCTTCGCTCGCTCGGTGGTGGAGGCATAATAACGACTTTAAATATTTCCCCCTCGGGTTCCCAACACCTCTCACAGACTCCCTTTGAGCACGCAGACCCTCTGGGTGCCAAACAGAGAAACAGCCTCCGAGGGAATTCCTGCTCACAGAATTAAGGAGAGGTGCACTGAAAAGATATTATGTAGTAAAATGACCTTGAGGTTCATCATATGCATCATCAGTATAAAAATGGCAGTAATACAAATTGTAGGTGTGGAGATATTGAAATGACAACCTTTTTCCTTTATCAGCCTCTATGCCCTTGAAAAAATAGCTCAAGGTCACCCATTTGTGAACTGGACCTTGAGTGTCATTATAAGGATCACTGCTATTAATATAGGAGTAACACAAATGATAGGTGTGAAGATATCGTGATGACAAACTTTTTTCCTTTATTAGGCTGTGACCTTAAAAGTAAGTCAAGGCCACCCATCTTTGAACTCGACCAAGACTTTCATGAGGTCTATCATTGATAATAATATGGAACTGTTACCTTGAGCTGTAATTTAAGTATTGTGATGACAAGACATATGTACGGACGGACAACCGGATAGACAGTTGAAAACCCTGAAAACATAATGCCTTTGCTCGCTTGGTGGTGGAAGCATAATAATGACTTTAAATATTTTCCCCTCAGGTTCCCAACACCTCTCACAGACCCCCTTTGAGCACGCAGACCCTCTGGGTGCCAAAAAGAGAAACAGCCTCCGAGGGATTTCCTGCTCTCAGAATTAAGGAGAGGTGCACCGGACAGAGACTATGTAGTAAAATGACAACTTTAAATATCGTTATGACAAACTTCTTCTTTTATTAGCCTTTGACCTTGAGAAATAGGTCAAGGTCACCATCTTTGAACTTGACCTTGAGTTTCATCATAAGGATCACTGTTATTATTATGGAAGTAATATAAATGATAGGTGTGGAAATATCGTGATGACAAACTTTTTTCTTAATCAGTCTGTGACCTTGAAAAATAGGTCAAGGTAACACATCTTTGAACTTGACGTAGACTTTCATGAGGCCTATCGCCGATATCAATATGGAACTGTTAGCTTTATTTGTATTTGAATTATTTTGATGACAAGAATGACCAGACAAATGGACGCTCGGATAGCCGGAGGACAGTCGGACAACCCGAAAACATAATGCCTTCGCTCGCTCGGTGGTGGAGGCATAATAACGACTTTAAATATTTTCCCCTCGGGTTCCCAACACCTCTCACAGACTCCCTTTGAGCACGCAGCCCCTCTGGGTGCCAAACAGAGAAACAGCCTCCGAGGGAATTCCTGCTCTCAGAATTAAGGAGAGGTGCACTGAAAAGAGATTATTTAGTAAAATGACCTTGAGGCTCATCATATGCATCATCAGTATAAAAATGGCAGTAATACAAATTGTAGGTGTGGAGATATTGAAATGACAACCTTTTTCCTTTATCAGCCTCTATGCCCTTGAAAAATAGCTCAAGGTCACCCATCTGTGAACTGGACCTTGAGTTTCATTATATGGATCACTTGGTATTAATATGGAAGTAACACAAATGATAGGTGTGAAGATATCGTGATGACAAACTTTTTTCCTTTATTAGACTGTGACCTTAAAAATACGTCAAGGCCACCCATCTTTGAACTCGACCAAGAATTTCATGAGGTTTATCACTGATATTAATATGAAACTGTTACCTTGAGCTGTAATTTAAGTATTGTGATGACAAGACATATGGACGGACGGACAACCGGATGGACAGTTGAAAACCCTGAAAACATATTGCCTTTGCTCGCTTGGTGGTGGGAGCATAATAACGACTTTAAATATTTTCCCCTCGGGTTCCCAACACCTCTCACAGACTCCCTTTGAGCACGCACACCCTCTGGGTGCCAAACAGAGAAACAGCCTCCGAGGGATTTCCTGCTCTCAGAATTAAGGAGAGGTGCACCGGACAGAGACTATGTAGTAAAATGACAACTTTAAATATCGTTATGACAAACTTTTTCCTTTATTACCCTTTGACCTTGAGAAATAGGTCAAGGTCAACATCTTTGAACTTGACCTTGAGTTTCATCATAAGGATCACTGTTATTATTATGGAAGTAATATAAATGATAGGTGTGGAAATATCGTGATGACAAACTTTTTTCTAAATTAGTTTGTGACCTTGAAAAATAGGTCAAAGTAACACATCTTTGAACTTGACGTAGACTTTCATGAGGCCTATCGCCGATATCAATATGGAACTTTTAGCTTTAATTGTAATTAAATTATTTTGCTGACAAGAATGACCAGACACATGGACGCACAGATAACCGGAGGACAGCCGGACAACCCGAAAACATAATGCCTTCGCTCGCTCGGTGGTGGAGGCATTATAACGACTTTAAATATTTTCCCCTCGGGTTCCCAACACCTCTCACAGACTCCCTTTGAGCACGCGGACCCTCTGGGTGCCAGACAGAGAAACAGCCTCCGAGGGAATTCCTGCTCTCAGAATTAAGGAGAGGTGCACTGAAAAGAGATTATGTAGTAAAATGACCTTGAGGTTCATCATATGCATTATCAGTATAAAAATGGCAGTAATACAAATTGTAGGTGTGGAGATATTGAAATGACAACCTTTCTCTTTTATCAGCCTCTATGCCCTTGATAAATAGGTCAAGGTCACCCATCTGTGAACTGGACCTTGAGTTTCATTATAAGGATCACTGGTATTAATATGGAAGTAACACAAATGATAGGTGTGAAGATATCGTGATGATAAACTTTTTTCCTTTATTAGCCTGTGACCTTAAAAATAAGTCAAGGCCACCCATCTCTGAACTCGACCAAGACTTTCATGAGGTCTATCACTGATATTAATATGGAACTGTCACCTCGAGCTGTAATTTAAGTATTGTGATGACAAGACATATGGACGGACAGACAATCGAATGGACAGTTGAAACCCTGAAAACATAATGCCTTTGCTGGCTTGGTGGTGGAAGCATAATAACGACTTTAAATATTTCCCCCTCGAGTTCCCAACACCTCTCACAGACTCCCTTTGAGCACGCAAACCCTCTGGGTGCCAAACAGAGAAACAGCCTCCGAGGGATTTCCTGCTCTCAGAATTAAGGAGAGGTGCACCGGACAGAGACTATGTAGTAAAATGACAACTTTAAATATCGTTATGACAAACTTTTTCCTTTATTAGCCTTTGACCTTGAGAAATAGGTCAAGGTCACCATCTTTGAACTTGACCTTGAGTTTCATCTCTGTTATTATTATGGAAGTAATATAAATGATAGGTGTAGAAATATCGTGATGACAAACTTTTTTCTTAATTAGTTTGTGACCTTGAAAAATAGGTCAAGGTAACACATCTTTGAATTTGACGTAGACTTTCATGAGGCCTATCGCCGATATCAATATGGAACTTTTAGCTTTATTTGTAATTAAATTATTTTGATGACAAGAATGACCAGACACATGGCCGCACGGATAACCGGAGGACAGCCGGACAACCCGAAAACATAATGCCTTTGCTCGCTCGGTGGTGGAGGCATAATAACGACTTTAAATATTTTCCCCTCGGGTTCCCAACACCTCTCACAGACTCCCTTTGAGCACGCGGACCCTCTGGGTGCCAAACAGAGGAACAGCCTCCGAGGGAATTCCTGCTCTCAGAATTAAGGAGAGGTGCACTGAAAAGAGATTATGTAGTAAAATGACCTTGAGGTTCATCATATGTATCATCAGTATAAAAATGGCAGTAATACAAATTGTAGGTGTGGAGATACTGAAATGACAACCTTTTTCCTTTATCAGCCTATATGCCCTTGAAAAAAAGCTCAAGGTCACCTATCTGTGAACTGGACCTTGAGTTTCATTATAAAGATCACTGGTATTAATATGGAAGTAACACAAATGATAGGTGTGAAGATATCGTGATGAAAAACTTTTTCCCTTTATTAGCCTGTGACCTTAAAAATAAGTCAAGGCCACCCAGCTTTGAACTCGACCAAGACTTTCAGGAGGTCTATCACTGATATTAATATGGAACTGTTACCTTGCGCTGTAATTTAAGTATTGTGATGACAAGACATATGGACGGACGGACAACCGGATGGACAGATGAAAACCCTGAAAACATAATGCATTTGCTCGCTTGGTGGTGGAAGCATAATAACGATTTTAAATATTTTCCCCTCGGTTTCCCAACACCTCTCACAGACTTCCTTTGAGCACGCAGACCCTCTGGGTGCTAAACAGAGAAACAGCCTCCGAGGAAATTCCTGCTCTCAGAATTAAGGAGAGGTGCCCCGGACAGAGACTATGTAGTAAAATGACAACTTCAAATATCGTTATGACAAACTTTTTCCTTTATTAGCCTTTGACCTTGAGAAAAAGGTCAAGGTCACCATCTTTGAACTTGACCTTGAGTTTCATCATAAGGATCACTGTTATTATTATGGAAGTAATATAAATGATATATGTGGAAATATCGTGATGACAAACTTTTTTCTAAATTAGTTTGTGACCTTGAAAAATAGGTCAAAGTAACACATCTTTGAACTTGACGTAGACTTTCATGAGGCCTATCGCCGATATCAATATGGAACTTTTAGCTTTATTTGTAATTAAATTATTTTGCTGACAAGAATGACCAGACACATGGACGCACGTATAACCGGAGGACAGCCGGACAACCCTAAAACATAATGCCTTTGCTCGCTCGGTGGTGGAGGCATAATAACGACTTTAAATATTTTCCCCTCGGGTTCCCAACACCTCTCACAGACTCCCTCTGAGCACGCGGACCCTCTGGGTGCCAAACAGAGAAACAACCTCCGAGGGAATTCCTGCTCTCAGAATTAAGGAGAGATGCACTGAAAAGAGATTATGTAGTAAAATGACCATGAGGTTCATCATATGCATCATCAGTATAAAAATGGCAGTAATACAAATTGTAGGTGTGGAGATATTGAAATGACAACCTTTCTCTTTATCAGCTTCTATGCCCTTGCAAAATAGCTCAAGGTCACCCATCTGTGAACTGGACCTTGAGTTTCATTATAAGGATCACTGGTATTAATATGGAAGTAACACAAATGATAGGTGTGAAGATATCGTGAAGACAAACTTTTTTCCTTTATTAGCCTGTCAGCTTAAAAAATAGGTCAAGGCCACCCATCTTTGAACTCGACCAAAACTTTCATGAGGTCTATCACCGATATTAATATGGAACTGTTAACTTAAGCTGTAATTGAAGTATTGTGTTGACGAGACACATGGACGGACGGACAGCCGGATGGACAGCGGAAAACATAATGCCTTCGCTTGCATGGTGGTGGAGGCATAATAACGACTTTAAATATTTTCCCCTCGGGTTCCCAACACCTCTCACAGACTCCCTTTGAGCACGCGGACCCTCTGGGTGCCAAACAGAGAAACAGCTTCCGAGGGAATTCCTGCTCTCAGAATTAAGGAGAGGTGCACTGAAAAGATATTATGTAGTAAAATGACCTTGAGGTTCATCATATGCATCATCAGTATAAAAATGGCAGTAATACAAATTGTAGGTGTGGAGATATTGAAATGACAACCTTTCTCTTTTATCAGCCTCTATGCCCTTGATAAATAGGCCAAGGTCACCCATCTGTGAACTGGACCTTGAGTTTCATTATAAGGATCACTGGTATTAATATGGAAGTAACACAAATGATAGGTGTGAAGATATCGTGATGATAAACTTTTTTCCTTTATTAGCCTGTGACCTTAAAAATAAGTCAAGGCCACCCATCTTTGAACTCGACCAAGACTTTCATGAGGTCTATCACTGATATTAATATGGAACTGTTACCTCGAGCTGTAATTTAAGTATTGTGATGACAAGACATATGGACGGACAGACAATCGAATGGACAGTTGAAACCCTGAAAACATAATGCCTTTGCTGGCTTGGTGGTGGAAGCATAATAACGACTTTAAATATTTCCCCCTCGAGTTCCCAACACCTCTCACAGACTCCCTTTGAGCACGCAAACCCTCTGGGTGCCAAACAGAGAAACAGCCTCCGAGGGATTTCCTGCTCTCAGAATTAAGGAGAGGTGCACCGGACAGAGACTATGTAGTAAAATGACAACTTTAAATATCGTTATGACAAACTTTTTCCTTTATTAGCCTTTGACCTTGAGAATTAGGTCAAGGTCACCATCTTTGAACTTGACCTTGAGTTTCATCATAAGGATCTCTGTTATTATTATGGAAGTAATATAAATGATAGGTGTAGAAATATCGTGATGACAAACTTTTTTCTTAATTAGTTTGTGACCTTGAAAAATAGGTCAAGGTAACACATCTTTGAACTTGACGTAGACTTTCATGAGGCCTATCGCCGATATCAATATGGAACTTTTAGCTTTATTTGTAATTAAATTATTTTGATGACAAGAATGACCAGACACATGGCCGCACGGATAACCGGAGGACAGCCGGACAACCCGAAAACATAATGCCTTTGCTCGCTCGGTGGTGGAGGCATAATAACGACTTTAAATATTTTCCCCTCGGGTTCCCAACACCTCTCACAGACTCCCTTTGAGCACGCGGACCCTCTGGGTGCCAAACAGAGGAACAGCCTCCGAGGGAATTCCTGCTCTCAGAATTAAGGAGAGGTGCACTGAAAAGAGATTATGTAGTAAAATGACCTTGAGGTTCATCATATGTATCATCAGTATAAAAATGGCAGTAATACAAATTGTAGGTGTGGAGATACTGAAATGACAACCTTTTTCCTTTATCAGCCTATATGCCCTTGAAAAAAAGCTCAAGGTCACCTATCTGTGAACTGGACCTTGAGTTTCATTATAAGGATCACTGGTATTAATATGGAAGTAACACAAATGATAGGTGTGAAGATATCGTGATGACAAACTTTTTTCCTTTATTAGCCTGTGACCTTAAAAATAAGTCAAGGCCACCCATCTTTGAACTCGACCAAGACTTTCAGGAGGTCTATCACTGATATTAATATGGAACTGTTACCTTGCGCTGTAATTTAAGTATTGTGATGACAAGACATATGGACGGACGGACAACCGGATGGACAGATGAAAACCCTGAAAACATAATGCATTTGCTCGCTTGGTGGTGGAAGCATAATAACGATTTTAAATATTTTCCCCTCGGTTTCCCAACACCTCTCACAGACTTCCTTTGAGCACGCAGACCCTCTGGGTGCCAAACAGAGAAACAGCCTCCGAGGAAATTCCTGCTCTCAGAATTAAGGAGAGGTGCCCCGGACAGAGACTATGTAGTAAAATGACAACTTCAAATATCGTTATGACAAACTTTTTCCTTTATTAGCCTTTGACCTTGAGAAATAGGTCAAGGTCACCATCTTTGAACTTGACCTTGAGTTTCATCATAAGGATCACTGTTATTATTTTGGAAGTAATATAAATGATAGGTGTGGAAATATCGTGATGACAAACTTTTTTCTTAATCAGTCTGTGACCTTGAAAAATAGGTCAAGGTAACACATCTTTGAACTTGACGTAGACTTTCATGAGGCCTATCGCCGATATCAATATGGAACTGTTAGCTTTATTTGTATTTGAATTATTTTGATGACAAGAATGACCAGACAAATGGACGCTCGGATAACCGGAGGACAGTCGGACAACCCGAAAACATAATGCCTTTGCTCGCTCGGTGGTGGAGGCATAATAACCACTTTAAATATTTTCCCCTCGGGTTCCCAACACCTCTCACAGACTCCCTTTGAGCACGCAGCCCCTCTGGGTGCCAAACAGAGAAACAGCCTCCGAGGGAATTCCTGCTCTCAGAATTAAGGAGAGGTGCACTGAAAAGAGATTATTTAGTAAAATGACCTTGAGGCTCATCATATGCATCATCAGTATAAAAATGGCAGTAATACAAATTGTAGGTGTGGAGATATTGAAATGACAACCTTTTTCCTTTATCAGCCTCTATGCCCTTGAAAAATAGCTCAAGGTCACCCATCTGTGAACTGGACCTTGAGTTTCATTATATGGATCACTTGGTATTAATATGGAAGTAACACAAATGATAGGTGTGAAGATATCGTGATGACAAACTTTTTTCCTTTATTAGCCTGTGACCTTAAAAATACGTCAAGGCCACCCATCTTTGAACTCGACCAAGACTTTCATGAGGTCTATCACTGATATTAATATGGAACTGTTACCTCGAGCTGTAATTTAAGTATTGTGATGACAAGACATATGGACGGACAGACAATCGAATGGACAGTTGAAACCCTGAAAACATAATGCCTTTGCTGGCTTGGTGGTGGAAGCATAATAACGACTTTAAATATTTCCCCCTCGAGTTCCCAACACCTCTCACAGACTCCCTTTGAGCACGCAAACCCTCTGGGTGCCAAACAGAGAAACAGCCTCCGAGGGATTTCCTGCTCTCAGAATTAAGGAGAGGTGCACCGGACAGAGACTATGTAGTAAAATGACAACTTTAAATATCGTTATGACAAACTTTTTCCTTTATTAGCCTTTGACCTTGAGAAATAGGTCAAGGTCACCATCTTTGAACTTGACCTTGAGTTTCATCATAAGGATCTCTGTTATTATTATGGAAGTAATATAAATGATAGGTGTAGAAATATCGTGATGACAAACTTTTTTCTTAATTAGTTTGTGACCTTGAAAAATAGGTCAAGGTAACACATCTTTGAACTTGACGTAGACTTTCATGAGGCCTATCGCCGATATCAATATGGAACTTTTAGCTTTATTTGTAATTAAATTATTTTGATGACAAGAATGACCAGACACATGGCCGCACGGATAACCGGAGGACAGCCGGACAACCCGAAAACATAATGCCTTTGCTCGCTCGGTGGTGGAGGCATAATAACGACTTTAAATATTTTCCCCTCGGGTTCCCAACACCTCTCACAGACTCCCTTTGAGCACGCGGACCCTCTGGGTGCCAAACAGAGGAACAGCCTCCGAGGGAATTCCTGCTCTCAGAATTAAGGAGAGGTGCACTGAAAAGAGATTATGTAGTAAAATGACCTTGAGGTTCATCATATGTATCATCAGTATAAAAATGGCAGTAATACAAATTGTAGGTGTGGAGATACTGAAATGACAACCTTTTTCCTTTATCAGCCTATATGCCCTTGAAAAAAAGCTCAAGGTCACCTATCTGTGAACTGGACCTTGAGTTTCATTATAAGGATCACTGGTATTAATATGGAAGTAACACAAATGATAGGTGTGAAGATATCGTGATGAAAAACTTTTTCCCTTTATTAGCCTGTGACCTTAAAAATAAGTCAAGGCCACCCAGCTTTGAACTCGACCAAGACTTTCAGGAGGTCTATCACTGATATTAATATGGAACTGTTACCTTGCGCTGTAATTTAAGTATTGTGATGACAAGACATATGGACGGACGGACAACCGGATGGACAGATGAAAACCCTGAAAACATAATGCATTTGCTCGCTTGGTGGTGGAAGCATAATAACGATTTTAAATATTTTCCCCTCGGTTTCCCAACACCTCTCACAGACTTCCTTTGAGCACGCAGACCCTCTGGGTGCCAAACAGAGAAACAGCCTCCGAGGGATTTCCTGCTCTCAGAATTAAGGAGAGGTGCCCCGGACAGAGACTATGTAGTAAAATGACAACTTCAAATATCGTTATGACAAACTTTTTCCTTTATTAGCCTTTGACCTTGAGAAAAAGGTTAAGGTCACCATCTTTGAACTTGACCTTGAGTTTCATCATAAGGATCACTGTTATTATTATGGAAGTAATATAAATGATATATGTGGAAATATCGTGATGACAAACTTTTTTCTAAATTAGTTTGTGACCTTGAAAAATAGGTCAAAGTAACACATCTTTGAACTTGACGTAGACTTTCATGAGGCCTATCGCCGATATCAATATGGAGCTTTTAGCTTTATTTGTAATTAAATTATTTTGCTGACAAGAATGACCAGACACATGGACGCACGTATAACCGGAGGACAGCCGGACAACCCTAAAACATAATGCCTTTGCTCGCTCGGTGGTGGAGGCATAATAACGACTTTAAATATTTTCCCCTCGGGTTCCCAACACCTCTCACAGACTCCCTCTGAGCACGCGGACCCTCTGGGTGCCAAACAGAGAAACAACCTCCGAGGGAATTCCTGCTCTCAGAATTAAGGAGAGATGCACTGAAAAGAGATTATGTAGTAAAATGACCATGAGGTTCATCATATGCATCATCAGTATAAAAATGGCAGTAATACAAATTGTAGGTGTGGAGATATTGAAATGACAACCTTTCTCTTTATCAGCTTCTATGCCCTTGCAAAATAGCTCAAGGTCACCCATCTGTGAACTGGACCTTGAGTTTCATTATAAGGATCACTGGTATTAATATGGAAGTAACACAAATGATAGGTGTGAAGATATCGTGAAGACAAACTTTTTTCCTTTATTAGCCTGTCAGCTTAAAAAATAGGTCAAGGCCACCCATCTTTGAACTCGACCAAAACTTTCATGAGGTCTATCACCGATATTAATATGGAACTGTTAACTTAAGCTGTAATTGAAGTATTGTGATGACGAGACACATGGACGGACGGACAGCCGGATGGACAGCGGAAAACATAATGCCTTCGCTTGCATGGTGGTGGAGGCATAATAACGACTTTAAATATTTTCCCCTCGGGTTCCCAACACCTCTCACAGACTCCCTTTGAGCACGCGGACCCTCTGGGTGCCAAACAGAGAAACAGCCTCCGAGGGAATTCCTGCTCTCAGAATTAAGGAGAGGTGCACTGAAAAGATATTATGTAGTAAAATGACCTTGAGGTTCATCATATGCATCATCAGTATAAAAATGGCAGTAATACAAATTGTAGGTGTGGAGATATTGAAATGACAACCTTTTTCCTTTATCAGCCTCTACGCCCTTGAAAAAAAGCTCAAGGTCACCCATCTGTGAACTGGACCTTGAGTTTCAATATAAGGATCACTGGTATTAATATAGAAGTACCACAAATGATAGGTGTGAAGATATCGTGATGACAAACTTTTTTCCTTTATTAGCCTGTGACCTTAAAAATAAGTCAAGGCCACCCATCTTTGAACTCGACCAAGACTTTCATGAGGTCTATCACTGATATTAATATGGAACTGTTACCTTGAGCTGTAATTTAAGTATTGTGATGACAAGACATATGGACGGACAGACAACCGGATGGACAGTTGAAAACCCTGAAAACATAATGCCTTTGCTCGCTTGGTGGTGGAAGCATAATAACGACTTTAAATATTTTCCCCTCGGGTTCCCAACACCTCTCACAGACTCCCTTTGAGCACGCGGACCCTCTGGGTGCCAAACAGAGAAACAGCCTCCGAGGGAATTCCTGCTCTCAGGATTAAGGAGAGGTGCACCGGACAGAGACTATGTGGTAAAATGACAACTTTAAATATCGTTATGAGAAACTTTTTCCTTTATTAGCCTTTGACCTTGAGAAATAGGTCAAGGTCACCATCTATGAGCTTGACCTTGAGTTTCATCATAAGGATAACTATTATTATTATGGAAGTAATATAAATGATAAGTGTGGAAATATCGTGATGACAAACTTTTTTCTTAATTAGTTTGTGACCTTGAAAAATAGGTCAAGGTAACACTTCTTTGAACTTGACGTAGACTTTCATGAGGCCTATCGCCGATATCAATATGGAACTGTTAGCATTTTTTGTAATTGAATTATTTTGATGACAAGAATGACCAGACACATGGACGCACGGATAACCGGAGGACAGCTGGACAACCCGAAAACATAATGCCTTCGCTCGCTCGGTGGTGGAGGCATAATAACGACTTTAAATATTTCCCCCTCGGGTTCCCAACACCTCTCACAGACTCCCTTTGAGCACGCAGACCCTCTGGGTGCCAAACAGAGAAACAGCCTCCGAGGGAATTCCTGCTCACAGAATTAAGGAGAGGTGCACTGAAAAGATATTATGTAGTAAAATGACCTTGAGGTTCATCATATGCATCATCAGTATAAAAATGGCAGTAATACAAATTGTAGGTGTGGAGATATTGAAATGACAACCTTTTTCCTTTATCAGCCTCTATGCCCTTGAAAAAATAGCTCAAGGTCACCCATCTGTGAACTGGACCTTGAGTGTCATTATAAGGATCACTGCTATTAATATAGGAGTAACACAAATGATAGGTGTGAAGATATCGTGATGACAAACTTTTTTCCTTTATTAGCCTGTGACCTTAAAAGTAAGTCAAGGCCACCCATCTTTGAACTCGACCAAGACTTTCATGAGGTCTATCATTGATAATAATATGGAACTGTTACCTTGAGCTGTAATTTAAGTATTGTGATGACAAGACATATGTACGGACGGACAACCGGATAGACAGTTGAAAACCCTGAAAACATAATGCCTTTGCTCGCTTGGTGGTGGAAGCATAATAATGACTTTAAATATTTTCCCCTCAGGTTCCCAACACCTCTCACAGACCCCCTTTGAGCACGCAGACCCTCTGGGTGCCAAAAAGAGAAACAGCCTCCGAGGGATTTCCTGCTCTCAGAATTAAGGAGAGGTGCACCGGACAGAGACTATGTAGTAAAATGACAACTTTAAATATCGTTATGACAAACTTCTTCTTTTATTAGCCTTTGACCTTGAGAAATAGGTCAAGGTCACCATCTTTGAACTTGACCTTGAGTTTCATCATAAGGATCACTGTTATTATTATGGAAGTAATATAAATGATAGGTGTGGAAATATCGTGATGACAAACTTTTTTCTTAATCAGTCTGTGACCTTGAAAAATAGGTCAAGGTAACACATCTTTGAACTTGACGTAGACTTTCATGAGGCCTATCGCCGATATCAATATGGAACTGTTAGCTTTATTTGTATTTGAATTATTTTGATGACAAGAATGACCAGACAAATGGACGCTCGGATAACCGGAGGACAGTCGGACAACCCGAAAACATAATGCCTTCGCTCGCTCGGTGGTGGAGGCATAATAACGACTTTAAATATTTTCCCCTCGGGTTCCCAACACCTCTCACAGACTCCCTTTGAGCACGCAGCCCCTCTGGGTGCCAAACAGAGAAACAGCCTCCGAGGGAATTCCTGCTCTCAGAATTAAGGAGAGGTGCACTGAAAAGAGATTATTTAGTAAAATGACCTTGAGGCTCATCATATGCATCATCAGTATAAAAATGGCAGTAATACAAATTGTAGGTGTGGAGATATTGAAATGACAACCTTTTTCCTTTATCAGCCTCTATGCCCTTGAAAAATAGCTCAAGGTCACCCATCTGTGAACTGGACCTTGAGTTTCATTATATGGATCACTTGGTATTAATATGGAAGTAACACAAATGATAGGTGTGAAGATATCGTGATGACAAACTTTTTTCCTTTATTAGCCTGTGACCTTAAAAATACGTCAAGGCCACCCATCTTTGAACTCGACCAAGAATTTCATGAGGTTTATCACTGATATTAATATGAAACTGTTACCTTGAGCTGTAATTTAAGTATTGTGATGACAAGACATATGGACGGACGGACAACCGGATGGACAGTTGAAAACCCTGAAAACATATTGCCTTTGCTCGCTTGGTGGTGGGAGCATAATAACGACTTTAAATATTTTCCCCTCGGGTTCCCAACACCTCTCACAGACTCCCTTTGAGCACGCACACCCTCTGGGTGCCAAACAGAGAAACAGCCTCCGAGGGATTTCCTGCTCTCAGAATTAAGGAGAGGTGCACCGGACAGAGACTATGTAGTAAAATGACAACTTTAAATATCGTTATGACAAACTTTTTCCTTTATTACCCTTTGACCTTGAGAAATAGGTCAAGGTCAACATCTTTGAACTTGACCTTGAGTTTCATCATAAGGATCACTGTTATTATTATGGAAGTAATATAAATGATAGGTGTGGAAATATCGTGATGACAAACTTTTTTCTAAATTAGTTTGTGACCTTGAAAAATAGGTCAAAGTAACACATCTTTGAACTTGACGTAGACTTTCATGAGGCCTATCGCCGATATCAATATGGAACTTTTAGCTTTAATTGTAATTAAATTATTTTGCTGACAAGAATGACCAGACACATGGACGCACAGATAACCGGAGGACAGCCGGACAACCCGAAAACATAATGCCTTCGCTCGCTCGGTGGTGGAGGCATAATAACGACTTTAAATATTTTCCCCTCGGGTTCCCAACACCTCTCACAGACTCCCTTTGAGCACGCGGACCCTCTGGGTGCCAAACAGAGAAACAGCCTCCGAGGGAATTCCTGCTCTCAGAATTAAGGAGAGGTGCACTGAAAAGAGATTATGTAGTAAAATGACCTTGAGGTTCATCATATGCATTATCAGTATAAAAATGGCAGTAATACAAATTGTAGGTGTGGAGATATTGAAATGACAACCTTTCTCTTTTATCAGCCTCTATGCCCTTGATAAATAGGTCAAGGTCACCCATCTGTGAACTGGACCTTGAGTTTCATTATAAGGATCACTGGTATTAATATGGAAGTAACACAAATGATAGGTGTGAAGATATCGTCATGATAAACTTTTTTCCTTTATTAGCCTGCGACCTTAAAAATAAGTCAAGGCCACCCATCTTTGAACTCGACCAAGACTTTCATGAGGTCTATCACTGATATTAATATGGAACTGTTACCTCGAGCTGTAATTTAAGTATTGTGATGACAAGACATATGGACGGACAGACAATCGAATGGACAGTTGAAACCCTGAAAACATAATGCCTTTGCTGGCTTGGTGGTGGAAGCATAATAACGACTTTAAATATTTCCCCCTCGAGTTCCCAACACCTCTCACAGACTCCCTTTGAGCACGCAAACCCTCTGGGTGCCAAACAGAGAAACAGCCTCCGAGGGATTTCCTGCTCTCAGAATTAAGGAGAGGTGCACCGGACAGAGACTATGTAGTAAAATGACAACTTTAAATATCGCTATGACAAACTTTTTCCTTTATTAGCCTTTGACCTTGAGAAATAGGTCAAGGTCACCATCTTTGAACTTGACCTTGAGTTTCATCATAAGGATCTCTGTTATTATTATGGAAGTAATATAAATGATAGGTGTAGAAATATCGTGATGACAAACTTTTTTCTTAATTAGTTTGTGACCTTGAAAAATAGGTCAAGGTAACACATCTTTGAATTTGACGTAGACTTTCATGAGGCCTATCGCCGATATCAATATGGAACTTTTAGCTTTATTTGTAATTAAATTATTTTGATGACAAGAATGACCAGACACATGGCCGCACGGATAACCGGAGGACAGCCGGACAACCCGAAAACATAATGCCTTTGCTCGCTCGGTGGTGGAGGCATAATAACGACTTTAAATATTTTCCCCTCGGGTTCCCAACACCTCTCACAGACTCCCTTTGAGCACGCGGACCCTCTGGGTGCCAAACAGAGGAACAGCCTTAGAGGGAATTCCTGCTCTCAGAATTAAGGAGAGGTGCACTGAAAAGAGATTATGTAGTAAAATGACCTTGAGGTTCATCATATGTATCATCAGTATAAAAATGGCAGTAATACAAATTGTAGGTGTGGAGATACTGAAATGACAACCTTTTTCCTTTATCAGCCTATATGCCCTTGAAAAAAAGCTCAAGGTCACCTATCTGTGAACTGGACCTTGAGTTTCATTATAAGGATCACTGGTATTAATATGGAAGTAACACAAATGATAGGTGTGAAGATATCGTGATGAAAAACTTTTTCCCTTTATTAGCCTGTGACCTTAAAAATAAGTCAAGGCCACCCAGCTTTGAACTCGACCAAGACTTTCAGGAGGTCTATCACTGATATTAATATGGAACTGTTACCTTGCGCTGTAATTTAAGTATTGTGATGACAAGACATATGGACGGACGGACAACCGGATGGACAGATGAAAACCCTGAAAACATAATGCATTTGCTCGCTTGGTGGTGGAAGCATAATAACGATTTTAAATATTTTCCCCTCGGTTTCCCAACACCTCTCACAGACTTCCTTTGAGCACGCAGACCCTCTGGGTGCAAAACAGAGAAACAGCCTCCGAGGAAATTCCTGCTCTCAGAATTAAGGAGAGGTGCCCCGGACAGAGACTATGTAGTAAAATGACAACTTCAAATATCGTTATGACAAACTTTTTCCTTTATTAGCCTTTGACCTTGAGAAATAGGTCAAGGTCACCATCTTTGAACTTGACCTTGAGTTTCATCATAAGGATCACTGTTATTATTTTGGAAGTAATATAAATGATAGGTGTGGAAATATCGTGATGACAAACTTTTTTCTTAATCAGTCTGTGACCTTGAAAAATAGGTCAAGGTAACACATCTTTGAACTTGACGTAGACTTTCATGAGGCCTATCGCCGATATCAATATGGAACTGTTAGCTTTATTTGTATTTGAATTATTTTGATGACAAGAATGACCAGACAAATGGACGCTCGGATAACCGGAGGACAGTCGGACAACCCGAAAACATAATGCCTTCGCTCGCTCGGTGGTGGAGGCATAATAACGACTTTAAATATTTTCCCCTCGGGTTCCCAACACCTCTCACAGACTCCCTTTGAGCACGCAGCCCCTCTGGGTGCCAAACAGAGAAACAGCCTCCGAGGGAATTCCTGCTCTCAGAATTAAGGAGAGGTGCACTGAAAAGAGATTATTTAGTAAAATGACCTTGAGGCTCATCATATGCATCATCAGTATAAAAATGGCAGTAATACAAATTGTAGGTGTGGAGATATTGAAATGACAACCTTTTTCCTTTATCAGCCTCTATGCCCTTGAAAAATAGCTCAAGGTCACCCATCTGTGAACTGGACCTTGAGTTTCATTATATGGATCACTTGGTATTAATATGGAAGTAACACAAATGATAGGTGTGAAGATATCGTGATGACAAACTTTTTTCCTTTATTAGCCTGTGACCTTAAAAATACGTCAAGGCCACCCATCTTTGAACTCGACCAAGACTTTCATGAGGTCTATCACTGATATTAATATGGAACTGTTACCTCGAGCTGTAATTTAAGTATTGTGATGACAAGACATATGGACGGACAGACAATCGAATGGACAGTTGAAACCCTGAAAACATAATGCCTTTGCTGGCTTGGTGGTGGAAGCATAATAACGACTTTAAATATTTCCCCCTCGAGTTCCCAACACCTCTCACAGACTCCCTTTGAGCACGCAAACCCTCTGGGTGCCAAACAGAGAAACAGCCTCCGAGGGATTTCCTGCTCTCAGAATTAAGGAGAGGTGCACCGGACAGAGACTATGTGGTAAAATGACAACTTTAAATATCGTTATGACAAACTTTTTCCTTTATTAGCCTTTGACCTTGAGAAATAGATCAAGGTCACCATCTTTGAACTTGACCTTGAGTTTCATCATAAGGATCTCTGTTATTATTATGGAAGTAATATAAATGATAGGTGTAGAAATATCGTGATGACAAACTTTTTTCTTAATTAGTTTGTGACCTTGAAAAATAGGTCAAGGTAACACATCTTTGAACTTGACGTAGACTTTCATGAGGCCTATCGCCGATATCAATATGGAACTTTTAGCTTTATTTGTAATTAAATTATTTTGATGACAAGAATGACCAGACACATGGCCGCACGGATAACCAGAGGACAGCCGGACAACCCGAAAACATAATGCCTTTGCTCGCTCGGTGGTGGAGGCATAATAACGACTTTAAATATTTCCCCCTCGGGTTCCCAACACCTCTCACAGACTCCCTTTGAGCACGCGGACCCTCTGGGTGCCAAACAGAGGAACAGCCTCCGAGGGAATTCCTGCTCTCAGAATTAAGGAGAGGTGCACTGAAAAGAGATTATGTAGTAAAATGACCTTGAGGTTCATCATATGTATCATCAGTATAAAAATGGCAGTAATACAAATTGTAGGTGTGGAGATACTGAAATGACAACCTTTTTCCTTTATCAGCCTATATGCCCTTGAAAAAAAGCTCAAGGTCACCTATCTGTGAACTGGACCTTGAGTTTCATTATAAGGATCACTGGTATTAATATGGAAGTAACACAAATGATAGGTGTGAAGATATCGTGATGAAAAACTTTTTCCCTTTATTAGCCTGTGACCTTAAAAATAAGTCAAGGCCACCCAGCTTTGAACTCGACCAAGACTTTCAGGAGGTCTATCACTGATATTAATATGGAACTGTTACCTTGCGCTGTAATTTAAGTATTGTGATGACAAGACATATGGACGGACGGACAACCGGATGGACAGATGAAAACCCTGAAAACATAATGCATTTGCTCGCTTGGTGGTGGAAGCATAATAACGATTTTAAATATTTTCCCCTCGGTTTCCCAACACCTCTCACAGACTTCCTTTGAGCACGCAGACCCTCTGGGTGCCAAACAGAGAAACAGCCTCCGAGGAAATTCCTGCTCTCAGAATTAAGGAGAGGTGCCCCGGACAGAGACTATGTAGTAAAATGACAACTTCAAATATCGTTATGACAAACTTTTTCCTTTATTAGCCTTTGACCTTGAGAAATAGGTCAAGGTCACCATCTTTGAACTTGACCTTGAGTTTCATCATAAGGATCACTGTTATTATTTTGGAAGTAATATAAATGATAGGTGTGGAAATATCGTGATGACAAACTTTTTTCTTAATCAGTCTGTGACCTTGAAAAATAGGTCAAGGTAACACATCTTTGAACTTGACGTAGACTTTCATGAGGCCTATCGCCGATATCAATATGGAACTGTTAGCTTTATTTGTATTTGAATTATTTTGATGACAAGAATGACCAGACAAATGGACGCTCGGATAACCGGAGGACAGTCGGACAACCCGAAAACATAATGCCTTCGCTCGCTCGGTGGTGGAGGCATAATAACCACTTTAAATATTTTCCCCTCGGGTTCCCAACACCTCTCACAGACTCCCTTTGAGCACGCAGCCCCTCTGGGTGCCAAACAGAGAAACAGCCTCCGAGGGAATTCCTGCTCTCAGAATTAAGGAGAGGTGCACTGAAAAGAGATTATTTAGTAAAATGACCTTGAGGCTCATCATATGCATCATCAGTATAAAAATGGCAGTAATACAAATTGTAGGTGTGGAGATATTGAAATGACAACCTTTTTCCTTTATCAGCCTCTATGCCCTTGAAAAATAGCTCAAGGTCACCCATCTGTGAACTGGACCTTGAGTTTCATTATATGGATCACTTGGTATTAATATGGAAGTAACACAAATGATAGGTGTGAAGATATCGTGATGACAAACTTTTTTCCTTTATTAGCCTGTGACCTTAAAAATACGTCAAGGCCACCCATCTTTGAACTCGACCAAGACTTTCATGAGGTCTATCACTGATATTAATATGGAACTGTTACCTCGAGCTGTAATTTAAGTATTGTGATGACAAGACATATGGACGGACAGACAATCGAATGGACAGTTGAAACCCTGAAAACATAATGCCTTTGCTGGCTTGGTGGTGGAAGCATAATAACGACTTTAAATATTTCCCCCTCGAGTTCCCAACACCTCTCACAGACTCCCTTTGAGCACGCAAACCCTCTGGGTGCCAAACAGAGAAACAGCCTCCGAGGGATTTCCTGCTCTCAGAATTAAGGAGAGGTGCACCGGACAGAGACTATGTAGTAAAATGACAACTTTAAATATCGTTATGACAAACTTTTTCCTTTATTAGCCTTTGACCTTGAGAAATAGGTCAAGGTCACCATCTTTGAACTTGACCTTGAGTTTCATCATAAGGATCTCTGTTATTATTATGGAAGTAATATAAATGATAGGTGTAGAAATATCGTGATGACAAACTTTTTTCTTAATTAGTTTGTGACCTTGAAAAATAGGTCAAGGTAACACATCTTTGAACTTGACGTAGACTTTCATGAGGCCTATCGCCGATATCAATATGGAACTTTTAGCTTTATTTGTAATTAAATTATTTTGATGACAAGAATGACCAGACACATGGCCGCACGGATAACCAGAGGACAGCCGGACAACCCGAAAACATAATGCCTTTGCTCGCTCGGTGGTGGAGGCATAATAACGACTTTAAATATTTTCCCCTCGGGTTCCCAACACCTCTCACAGACTCCCTTTGAGCACGCGGACCCTCTGGGTGCCAAACAGAGGAACAGCCTCCGAGGGAATTCCTGCTCTCAGAATTAAGGAGAGGTGCACTGAAAAGAGATTATGTAGTAAAATGACCTTGAGGTTCATCATATGTATCATCAGTATAAAAATGGCAGTAATACAAATTGTAGGTGTGGAGATACTGAAATGACAACCTTTTTCCTTTATCAGCCTATATGCCCTTGAAAAAAAGCTCAAGGTCACCTATCTGTGAACTGGACCTTGAGTTTCATTATAAGGATCACTGGTATTAATATGGAAGTAACACAAATGATAGGTGTGAAGATATCGTGATGAAAAACTTTTTCCCTTTATTAGCCTGTGACCTTAAAAATAAGTCAAGGCCACCCAGCTTTGAACTCGACCAAGACTTTCAGGAGGTCTATCACTGATATTAATATGGAACTGTTACCTTGCGCTGTAATTTAAGTATTGTGATGACAAGACATATGGACGGACGGACAACCGGATGGACAGATGAAAACCCTGAAAACATAATGCATTTGCTCGCTTGGTGGTGGAAGCATAATAACGATTTTAAATATTTTCCCCTCGGTTTCCCAACACCTCTCACAGACTTCCTTTGAGCACGCAGACCCTCTGGGTGCCAAACAGAGAAACAGCCTCCGAGGAAATTCCTGCTCTCAGAATTAAGGAGAGGTGCCCCGGACAGAGACTATGTAGTAAAATGACAACTTCAAATATCGTTATGACAAACTTTTTCCTTTATTAGCCTTTGACCTTGAGAAAAAGGTCAAGGTCACCATCTTTGAACTTGACCTTGAGTTTCATCATAAGGATCACTGTTATTATTATGGAAGTAATATAAATGATATATGTGGAAATATCGTGATGACAAACTTTTTTCTAAATTAGTTTGTGACCTTGAAAAATAGGTCAAAGTAACACATCTTTGAACTTGACGTAGACTTTCATGAGGCCTATCGCCGATATCAATATGGAACTTTTAGCTTTATTTGTAATTAAATTATTTTGCTGACAAGAATGACCAGACACATGGACGCACGTATAACCGGAGGACAGCCGGACAACCCTAAAACATAATGCCTTTGCTCGCTCGGTGGTGGAGGCATAATAACGACTTTAAATATTTTCCCCTCGGGTTCCCAACACCTCTCACAGACTCCCTCTGAGCACGCGGACCCTCTGGGTGCCAAACAGAGAAACAACCTCCGAGGGAATTCCTGCTCTCAGAATTAAGGAGAGATGCACTGAAAAGAGATTATGTAGTAAAATGACCATGAGGTTCATCATATGCATCATCAGTATAAAAATGGCAGTAATACAAATTGTAGGTGTGGAGATATTGAAATGACAACCTTTCTCTTTATCAGCTTCTATGCCCTTGCAAAATAGCTCAAGGTCACCCATCTGTGAACTGGACCTTGAGTTTCATTATAAGGATCACTGGTATTAATATGGAAGTAACACAAATGATAGGTGTGAAGATATCGTGAAGACAAACTTTTTTCCTTTATTAGCCTGTCAGCTTAAAAAATAGGTCAAGGCCACCCATCTTTGAACTCGACCAAAACTTTCATGAGGTCTATCACCGATATTAATATGGAACTGTTAACTTAAGCTGTAATTGAAGTATTGTGATGACGAGACACATGGACGGACGGACAGCCGGATGGACAGCGGAAAACATAATGCCTTCGCTTGCATGGTGGTGGAGGCATAATAACGACTTTAAATATTTTCCCCTCGGGTTCCCAACACCTCTCACAGACTCCCTTTGAGCACGCGGACCCTCTGGGTGCCAAACAGAGAAACAGCCTCCGAGGGAATTCCTGCTCTCAGAATTAAGGAGAGGTGCACTGAAAAGATATTATGTAGTAAAATGACCTTGAGGTTCATCATATGCATCATCAGTATAAAAATGGCAGTAATACAAATTGTAGGTGTGGAGATATTGAAATGACAACCTTTTTCCTTTATCAGCCTCTACGCCCTTGAAAAAAAGCTCAAGGTCACCCATCTGTGAACTGGACCTTGAGTTTCAATATAAGGATCACTGGTATTAATATGGAAGTACCACAAATGATAGGTGTGAAGATATCGTGATGACAAACTTTTTTCCTTTATTAGCCTGTGACCTTAAAAATAAGTCAAGGCCACCCATCTTTGAACTCGACCAAGACTTTCATGAGGTCTATCACTGATATTAATATGGAACTGTTACCTTGAGCTGTAATTTAAGTATTGTGATGACAAGACATATGGACGGACAGACAACCGGATGGACAGTTGAAAACCCTGAAAACATAATGCCTTTGCTCGCTTGGTGGTGGAAGCATAATAACGACTTTAAATATTTTCCCCTCGGGTTCCCAACACCTCTCACAGACTCCCTTTGAGCACGCGGACCCTCTGGGTGCCAAACAGAGAAACAGCCTCCGAGGGAATTCCTGCTCTCAGAATTAAGGAGAGGTGCACTGAAAAGAGATTATGTAGTAAAATGACCTTGAGGTTCATCATATGCATCATCAGTATAAAAATGGCAGTAATACAAATTTTAGGTGTGGAGATATTGAAATGACAACCTTTTTCCTTTATCAGCCTCTACGCCCTTGAAAAAAAGCTCAAGGTCACCCATCTGTGAACTGGACCTTGAGTTTCAATATAAGGATTATGGTATTAATATGGAAGTACAACAAATGATAGGTGTGAAGATACCGTGATGACAAACTTTCTTCCTTTATTAGCCTGTGACCTTAAAAATAAGTCAAGGCCACCCATCTTTGAACTCGACCAAGACTTTCATGAGGTCTATCACTGATATTAATATGGAACTGTTACCTTGAGCTGTAATTTAAGTATTGTGATGACAAGACATATGGACGGACGGACGGACAACCGGATGGACAGTTGAAAACCCTGAAAATATAATGCCTTTGCTCGCTTGGTGGTGTTAGCATAATAACGACTTTAAATATTTCCCCCTCGTGTTCCCAACATCTCTCACAGACTTCCTTTGAGCACGCAGACCCTCTGGGTGCCAAACAGAGAAACAGCCTCCGAGGGATTTCCTGCTCTCAGAATTAACGAGAGGTGCACCGGACAGATACTATGTAGTAAAATGACAACTTTAAATATCGTTATGACAAGCTTTTTCCTTTATTAGCCTTGTACCTTGAGAAATAGGTCAAGGTCACCATCTTTGAACTTGACCTTGAGTTTCATCATAAGGATCACTATTATTATTATGGAAGTAATATAAATGATAGGTGCGGAAATATCGTGATGACAAACTTTTTTCTTAATTAGTTTGTGACCTTGAAAAATAGGTTAAGGTAACACATCTTTGAACTTGACGTAGACTTTCATGAGGCCTATTGCCGATATCAATATGGAACTTTCAGCTTTATTTGTAATTAAATTATTTTGATGCAAGAATGACCAGACACATGGACGCACATATAACCGGAGGACAGCCGGACCACCCTAAAACATAATGCCTTTGCTCGCTCAGTGGTGGAGGCATAATAACGACTTTAAATATTTTCCCCTCGGGTTCCCAACACCTCTCACAGACTCCCTTTGAGCACGCGGACCCTCTGGGTGCCAAACAGAGAAACAGCCTCCGAGGGAATTCCTGCTCTCAGAATTAAGGAGAGGTGCACTGAAAAGAGATTATGTAGTAAAATGACCTTGAGGTTCATCATATGCATCACCAATATCAATATGGAAGTAATACAAATTTTAGGTGTGGAGATATTGAAATGACAACCTTTTTCCTTTATCAGCCTCTACCCACTTGAAAAATAGCTCAAGGTCACCCATCTGTGAAATGGACCTTGAGTTTCATTATAAGGATCACTGGTATTAATATGGAAGTAACACAAATGATAGGTGTGAAGATATCGTGATGATAAACTTTTTTCCTTTATTAGCCTGTGACCTTAAAAATAAGTCAAGGCCACCCATCTTTGAACTCGACCAAGACTTTCATGAGGTCTATCACTGATATTAATATGGAACTGTTACCTCGAGCTGTAATTTAAGTATTGTGATGACAAGACATATGGACGGACAGACAATCGAATGGACAGTTGAAACCCTGAAAACTTAATGCCTTTGCTGGCTTGGTGGTGGAAGCATAATAACGACTTTAAATATTTCCCCCTCGAGTTCCCAACACCTCTCACAGACTCCCTTTGAGCACGCAAACCCTCTGGGTGCCAAACAGAGAAACAGCCTCCGAGGGATTTCCTGCTCTCAGAATTAAGGAGAGGTGCACCGGACAGAGACTATGTAGTAAAATGACAACTTTAAATATCGTTATGACAAACTTTTTCCTTTATTAGCCTTTGACCTTGATAAATAGGTCAAGGTCACCATCTTTGAACTTGACCTTGAGTTTCATCATAAGGATCTCTGTTATTATTATGGAAGTAATATAAATGATAGGTGTAGAAATATCGTGATGACAAACTTTTTTCTTAATTAGTTTGTGACCTTGAAAAATAGGTCAAGGTAACACATCTTTGAACTTGACGTAGACTTTCATGAGGCCTATCGCCGATATCAATATGGAACTTTCAGCTTTATTTGTAATTGAATTATTTTGATGACAAGAATGACCAGACACATGGACGCACGGATAACCGGAGGAGAGCTGGACAACCCGAAAACATAATGCCTTCGCTCGCTCGGTGGTGGAGGCATAATAACGACTTTAAATATTTTCCCCTAGAGTTCCCAACACCTCTCACAGACTCCCTTTGAGCACGCGGACCCTCTGGGTGCCAAAAAGAAACAGCCTCCGAGGGAATTCCTGCTCTCAGAATTAAGGAGAGGTGCACTGAAAAGAGATTATGTAGTAAAATGACCTTGAGGTTCATCATATGTATCATCAGTATAAAAATGGCAGTAATACAAATTGTAGGTGTGGAGATACTGAAATGACAACCATTTTCTTTTATCAGCCTATATGCCCTTGAAAAAAAGCTCAAGGTCACCTATCTGTGAACTGGAGCTTGAGTTTCATTATAAGGATCACTGGTATTAATATGGAAGTAACACAAATGATAGGTGTGAAGATATCGTGATGAAAAACTTTTTCCCTTTATTAGCCTGTGACCTTAAAAATAAGTCAAGGCCACCCAGCTTTGAACTCGACCAAGACTTTCAGGAGGTCTATCACTGATATTAATGTGAAACTGTTACCTTGAGCTGTAATTTAAGTATTGTGATGACAAGACATATGGACGGACGGACAACCGGATGGACAGTTGAAAACCCTGAAAACATAATGCATTTGCTCGCTTGGTGGTGGAAGCATAATAACGACTTTAAATATTTTCCCCTCGGGTTCCCAACACCTCTCACAGACTCCCTTTGAGCACGCACACCCTCTGGGTGCCAAACAGAGAAACAGCCTCCGAGGGATTTCCTGCTCTCAGAATTAAGGAGAGGTGCACCGGACAGAGACTATGTAGTAAAATGACAACTTTAAATATCGTTATGACAAACTTTTTCCTTTATTACCCTTTGACCTTGAGAAATAGATCAAGGTCAACATCTTTGAACTTGACCTTGAGTTTCATCATAAGGATCACTGTTATTATTATGGAAGTAATATAAATGATAGGTGTGGAAATATCGTGATGACAAACTTTTTTCTTAATTAGTTTGTGACCTTGAAAAATAGGTCAAGGTAACAGATCTTTGAACTTGACGTAGACTTTCATCAGGCCTATCGCCGATATCAATATAGAACTTTTAGCTTTATTTGTAATTGAATTATTTTGATGACAAGAATGACCAGACACATGGACGCACGGATAACCGGAGGACAGCTGGACAACCCTAAAACATAATGCCTTCGCTCGCTCGGTGGTGGAGGCATAATAACGACTTTAAATATTTTCCCCTCGGGTTCCCAACACCTCTCACAGACTCCCTTTGAGCACGCGGACCCTCTGGGTGCCAAACAGAGAAACAGCCTCCGAGGGAATTCCTGCTCTCAGAATTAAGGAGAGGTGCACTGAAAAGAGATTATGTAGTAAAATGACCTTGAGGTTCATCATATGCATTATCAGTATAAAAATGGCAGTAATACAAATTGTAGGTGTGGAGATATTGAAATGACAACCTTTCTCTTTTATCAGCCTCTATGCCCTTGAAAAATAGGTCAAGGTCACCCATCTGTGAACTGGACCTTGAGTTTCATTATAAGGATCACTGGTATTAATATGGAAGTAACACAAATGATAGGTGTGAAGATATCGTGATGATAAACTTTTTTCCTTTATTAGCCTGTGACCTTAAAAATAAGTCAAGGCCACCCATCTTTGAACTCGACCAAGACTTTCATGAGGTCTATCACTGATATTAATATGGAACTGTTACCTCGAGCTGTAATTTAAGTATTGTGATGACAAGACATATGGACGGACGGACAACCGGATGGACAGTTGAAAACCCTGAAAACATAATGCATTTGCTCGCTTGGTGGTGGAAGCATAATAACGATTTTAAATATTTTCCCCTCGGTTTCCCAACACCTCTCACAGACTTCCTTTGAGCACGCAGACCCTCTGGGTGCCAAGCAGAAAAACAGCCTCCGAGGGAATTCCTGCTCTCAGAATTAAGGAGAGGTGCCCCGGACAGAGACTATGTAGTAAAATGACAACTTCAAATATCGTTATGACAAACTTTTTCCTTTATTAGCCTTTGACCTTGAGAAAAAGGTCAAGGTCACCATCTTTGAACTTGACCTTGAGTTTCATCATAAGGATCACTGTTATTATTATGGAAGTAATATAAATGATATATGTGGAAATATCGTGATGACAAACTTTTTTCTAAATTAGTTTGTTACCTTGAAAAATAGGTCAAAGTAACACATCTTTGAACTTGACGTAGACTTTCATGAGGCCTATCGCCGATATCAATATGGAACTTTTAGCTTTATTTGTAATTAAATTATTTTGCTGACAAGAATGACCAGACACATGGACGCACGTATAACCGGAGGACAGCCGGACAACCCTAAAACATAATGCCTTTGCTCGCTCGGTGGTGGAGGCATAATAACGACTTTAAATATTTTCCCCTCGGGTTCCCAACACCTCTCACAGACTCCCTCTGAGCACGCGGACCCTCTGGGTGCCAAACAGAGAAACAACCTCCGAGGGAATTCCTGCTCTCAGAATTAAGGAGAGGTGCACTGAAAAGAGATTATGTAGTAAAATGACCTTGAGGTTCATCATATGCATTATCAGTATAAAAATGGCAGTAATACAAATTGTAGGTGTGGAGATATTGAAATGACAACCTTTCTCTTTTATCAGCCTCTATGCCCTTAAAAAATAGGTCAAGGTCACCCATCTGTGAACTGGACCTTGAGTTTCATTATAAGGATCACTGGTATTAATATGGAAGTAACACAAATGATAGGTGTGAAGATATCGTGATGATAAACTTTTTTCCTTTATTAGCCTGTGACCTTAAAAATAAGTCAAGGCCACCCATCTTTGAACTCGACCAAGACTTTCATGAGGTCTATCACTGATATTAATATGGAACTGTTACCTCGAGCTGTAATTTAAGTATTGTGATGACAAGACATATGGACGGACAGACAATCGAATGGACAGTTGAAACCCTGAAAACATAATGCCTTTGCTGGCTTGGTGGTGGAAGCATAATAACGACTTTAAATATTTCCCCCTCGAGTTCCCAACACCTCTCACAGACTCCCTTTGAGCACGCAAACCCTCTGGGTGCCAAACAGAGAAACAGCCTCCGAGGGATTTCCTGCTCTCAGAATTAAGGAGAGGTGCACCGGACAGAGACTATGTAGTAAAATGACAACTTTAAATATCGTTATGACAAACTTTTTCCTTTATTAGCCTTTGACCTTGAGAAATAGGTCAAGGTCACCATCTTTGAACTTGACCTCGAGTTTCATCATAAGGATCTCTGTTATTATTATGGAAGTAATATAAATGATAGGTGTAGAAATATCGTGATGACAAACTTTTCTCTTAATTAGTTTGTGACCTTGAAAAATAGGTCAAGGTAACACATCTTTGAACTTGACGTAGACTTTCATGAGGCCTATCGCCGATATCAATATGGAACTTTTAGCTTTATTTGTAATTAAATTATTTTGATGACAAGAATGACCAGACACATGGCCGCACGGATAACCGGAGGACAGCCGGACAACCCGAAAACATAATGCCTTTGCTCGCTCGGTGGTGGAGGCATAATAACGACTTTAAATATTTTCCCCTCGGCTTCCCAACACCTCTCACAGACTCCCTTTGAGCACGCGGACCCTCTGGGTGCCAAACAGAGGAACAGCCTCCGAGGGAATTCCTGCTCTCAGAATTAAGGAGAGGTGCACTGAAAAGAGATTATGTAGTAAAATGACCTTGAGGTTCATCATATGTATCATCAGTATAAAAATGGCAGTAATACAAATTGTAGGTGTGGAGATATTGAATTGACAACCTTTTTCCTTTATCAGCCTATATGCCCTTGAAAAAAAGCTCAAGGTCACCTATCTGTGAACTGGACCTTGAGTTTCATTATAAGGATCACTGGTATTAATATGGAAGTAACACAAATGATAGGTGTGAAGATATCGTGATGAAAAACTTTTTCCCTTTATTAGCCTGTGACCTTAAAAAAAAGTCAAGGCCACCCAGCTTTGAACTCGACCAAGACTTTCAGGAGGTCTATCACTGATATTAATGTGGAACTGTTACCTTGAGCTGTAATTTAAGTATTGTGATGACAAGGCATATGGACGGACGGACAACCGGATGGACAGTTGAAAACCCTGAAAACATAATGCATTTGCTCGCTTGGTGGTGGAAGCATAATAACGACTTTAAATATTTTCCCCTCGGGTTCCCAACACCTCTCACAGACTCCCTTTGAGCACGCACACCCTCTGGGTGCCAAACAGAGAAACAGCCTCCAAGGGATTTCCTGCTCTCAGAATTAAGGAGAGGTGCACCGGACAGAGACTATGTAGTAAAATGACAACTTTAAATATCGTTATGACAAACTTTTTCCTTTATTACCCTTTGACCTTGAGAAATAGGTCAAGGTCAACATCTTTGAACTTGACCTTGAGTTTCATCATAAGGATCACTGTTATTATTATGGAAGTAATATAAATGATAGGTGTGGAAATATCGTGATGACAAACTTTTTTCTAAATTAGTTTGTGACCTTGAAAAATAGGTCAAAGTAACACATCTTTGAACTTGACGTAGACTTTCATGAGGCTTATCGCCGATATCAATATGGAACTTTTAGCTTTATTTGTAATCGAATTATTTTGATGACAAGAATGACCAGACACATGGACGCACGGATAACCGGAGGACAGCCGGACAACCCGAAAACATAATGCCTTTGCTCGCTCGGTGGTGGAGGCATAATAACGACTTTAAATATTTTCCCCTCGGGTTCCCAACACCTCTCACAGACTCCCTTTGAGCACGCGGACCCTCTGGGTGCCAAACAGAGAAACAGCCTCCGTGGGAATTCCTGCTCTCAGAATTAAGGAGAGGTGCACTGAAAAGAGATTATGTAGTAAAATGACCTTGAGGTTCATCATATGCATTATCAGTATAAAAATGGCAGTAATACAAATTGTAGGTGTGGAGATATTGAAATGACAACCTTTCTCTTTTATCAGCCTCTATGCCCTTGATAAATAGGTCAAGGTCACCCATCTGTGAACTGGACCTTGAGTTTCATTATAAGGATCACTGGTATTAATATGGAAGTAACACAAATGATAGGTGTGAAGATATCGTGATGATAAACTTTTCTCCTTTATTAGCCTGTGACCTTAAAAATAAGTCAAGGCCACCCATCTTTGAACTCGACCAAGACTTTCATGAGGTCTATCACTGATATTAATATGGAACTGTTACCTCGAGCTGTAATTTAAGTATTGTGATGACAAGACATATGGACGGACAGACAATCGAATGGACAGTTGAAACCCTGAAAACATAATGCCTTTGCTGGCTTGGTGGTGGAAGCATAATAACGACTTTAAATATTTCCCCCTCGAGTTCCCAACACCTCTCACAGACTCCCTTTGAGCACGCAAACCCTCTGGGTGCCAAACAGAGAAACAGCCTCCGAGGGATTTCCTGCTCTCAGAATTAAGGAGATGTGCACCGGACAGAGACTATGTAGTAAAATGACAACTTTAAATATCGTTATGACAAACTTTTTCCTTTATTAGCCTTTGACCTTGAGAAAAAGGTCAAGGTCACCATCTTTGAACTTGACCTTGAGTTTCATCATAAGGATCACTGTTATTATTATGGAAGTAATATAAATGATATATGTGGAAATATCGTGATGACAAACTTTTTTCTAAATTAGTTTGTGACCTTGAAAAATAGGTCAAAGTAACACATCTTTGAACTTGACGTAGACTTTCATGAGGCCTATCGCCGATATCAATATGGAACTTTTAGCTTTATTTGTAATTAAATTATTTTGCTGACAAGAATGACCAGACACATGGACGCACGTATAACCGGAGGACAGCCGGACAACCCTAAAACATAATGCCTTTGCTCGCTCGGTGGTGGAGGCATAATAACGACTTTAAATATTTTCCCCTCGGGTTCCCAACACCTCTCACAGACTCCCTCTGAGCACGCGGACCCTCTGGGTGCCAAACAGAGAAACAGCCTCCGAGGGAATTCCTGCTCTCAGAATTAAGGAGAGATGCACTGAAAAGAGATTATGTAGTAAAATGACCATGAGGTTCATCATATGCATCATCAGTATAAAAATGGCAGTAATACAAATTGTAGGTGTGGAGATATTGAAATGACAACTTTTCTCTTTATCAGCTTCTATGCCCTTGCAAAATAGCTCAAGGTCACCCATCTGTGAACTGGACCTTGAGTTTCATTATAAGGATCACTGGTATTAATATGGAAGTAACACAAATGATAGGTGTGAAGATATCGTGAAGACAAACTTTTTTCCTTTATTAGCCTGTCAGCTTAAAAAATAGGTCAAGGCCACCCATCTTTGAACTCGACCAAAACTTTCATGAGGTCTATCACCGATATTAATATGGAACTGTTAACTTAAGCTGTAATTGAAGTATTGTGATGACGAGACACATGGACGGACGGACAGCCGGATGGACAGCGGAAAACATAATGCCTTCGCTTGCATGGTGGTGGAGGCATAATAACGACTTTAAATATTTTCCCCTCGGGTTCCCAACACCTCTCACAGACTCCCTTTGAGCACGCGGACCCTCTGGGTGCCAAACAGAGAAACAGCCTCCGAGGGAATTCCTGCTCTCAGAATTAAGGAGAGGTGCACTGAAAAGAGATTATGTAGTAAAATTACCTCGAGGTTCATCATATGTATCATCAGTATAAAAATGGGAGTAATACAAATTGTAGGTGTGGAGATACTGAAATGACAACCATTTTCCTTTATCAGCCTATATGCCCGTGAAAAATAGCTCAAGGTCACCCATCTGTGAACTGGACCTTGAGTTTCATTATAAGGATCACTGGTATTAATTGGAAGTAACACAAATGATAGGTGTGAAGATATCGTGATGAAAAACTTTTTCCCTTTATTAGCCTGTGACCTTAAAAATAAGTCAAGGCCACCCAGCTTTGAACTCGACCAAGACTTTCATGAGGTCTATCACTGATATTAATATGGAACTGTTACCTTGAGCTGTAATTTAGGTATTGTGATGACAAGACATATGGACGGACGGACAGCCGGATGGACAGTTGAAAACCCTGAAAACATAATGCATTTGCTCGCTTGGTGGTGGAAGCATAATAACGACTTTAAATATTTTCCCCTCGGGTTCCCAACACCTCTCACAGACTTCCTTTGAGCACGCAGACCCTCTGGGTGCCAAACAGAGAAACAGCCTCCGAGGGAATTCCTGCTCTCAGAATTAAGGAGAGGTGCACCGGACAGAGACTATGTAGTAAAATGACAACTTTAAATATCGTTATGACAAACCTTTTCCTTTATTAACCTTTGGCCTTGAGAAAAAGGTCAAGGTCACCATCTTTGAACTTGACCTTGAGTTTCATCATAAGGATCACTGTTATTATTATGGAAGTAATATAAATGATATATGTGGAAATATCTTGATGACAAACTTTTTTCTAAATTAGTTTGTGACCTTGAAAAATAGGTCAAGGTAACACATCTTTGAACTTGACGTAGACTTTCATGAGGCCTATCGCTGATATCAATATGGAACTTTTAGCTTTATTTGTAATTAAATTATTTTGCTGACAAGAATGACCAGACACATGGACGCACGGATAACCGGAGGACAGCCGGACAACCCGAAAACATAATGCCTTCGCTCGCTCGGTGGTGGAGGCATAATAACGACTTGAAATATTTTCCCCTCGGGTTCCCAACACCTCTCACAGACTCCCTTTGAGCACGCGGACCCTCTGGGTGCAGAGCAGAGAAACAGCCTCCGAGGGAATTCCTGCTCTCAGAATTAAGGAGAGGTGCACTGAAAAGAGATTATGTAGTAAAATGACCTTGAGGTTCATCATATGCATCATCAGTATAAAAATGGCAGTAATACAAATTGTAGGTGTGGAGATATTGAAATGACAACCTTTTTCCTTTATCAGCCTCCATGCCCTTCAAAAATAGCTCAAGGTCACCCATCTGTGAACTGGACCTTGAGTTTTATTAAAAGGATCACTGGTATTAATATGGAAGTAACACAAATGATAGGTGTGAAGATATCGTGATGACAAACTTTTTTCTTTTATTAGCCTGTGACCTTAAAAAATAGGTCAAGGCCATCCATCTTTGAACTCGACCAAAACTTTCATGAGGTCTATCACCTATATTAATATGGAATTGTTAACTTAAGCTGTAAATGAAGTATTGTGATGACGAGACACTTGGACGGACGGACAGCCGGATGGACAGCGGAAAACATAATGCCTTCGCTCGCTCGGTGGTGGAGGCATAATAACGACTTTAAATATTTTCCCCTCGGGTTCCCAACACCTCTCACAGACTCCCTTTGAGCACGCGGACCCTCTGGGTGCCAAACAGAGAAACAGCCTCCGAGGGAATTCCTGCTCTCAGAATTAAGGAGAGGTGCACTGAAAAGAGATTATGTAGTAAAATGACCTTAAGGTTCATCATATGTATCATCAGTAAAAAAATGGCAGTAATACAAATTGTATGTGGGGAGATACTGAAATGAAAACCATTTTCCTTTATCAGCCTATATGCCCTTGAAAAATAGCTCAAGGTCACCCATGTGTGAACTGGACCTTGAGTTTCATTATAAGGATCACTGGTATTAATATGGAAGTAACACAAATGATAGGTGTGAAGATATCGTGATGACAAACTTTTTTCCTTTATTAGCCTGTGACCTTAAAAATAAGTCAAGGCCACCCATCTTTGAACTCGACCAAGACTTTCATGAGGTCTATCACGGATATTAATATGGAAATGTTACCTTGAGCTGTAATTTAAGTATTGTGATGACAAGACATATGGACGGACGGACAACCGGATACGCAGTTGAAAACCCTGAAAACATAATGCCTTTGCTCGCTTGGTGTTGGAAGCATAATAACGACTTAAAAAATTTTCCCCTCGGGTTCCCAACACCTCTCACAGACTCCCTTTGAGCACGCAGACCCTCCGGGTGCCAAACAGAGAAACAGCCTCCGAGGGATTTCCTGCTATCAGAATAAGGAGAGGTGCACCGGACAGAGACTATGTAGTAAAATGACAACTTTAAATATCGTTATGACAAACTTTTTCCTTTATTAGCCTTTGACCTTGAGAAATAGGTCAAGGACACCATCTTTGAACTTGACCTTTAGTTTCATCATAAGGATCACTGTTATTATTATGGAAGTAATATAAATGATAGGTGTGGAAATATCGTGATGACAATTTTTTTCTAAATTAGTTTGTGACCTTGAAAAATAGGTCAAAGTAACACATCTTTGAACTTGACGTAGACTTTCATGAGGCCTATCGCCGATATCAATATGGAACTTTTAGCTTTATTTGTAATTGAATTATTTTGATGACAAGAATGACCAGACACATGGACGCACGGATAACCGGAGGAGAGCTGGACAACCCGAAAACATAATGCCTTCGCTCGCTCGGTGGTGGAGGCATAATAACGACTTTAAATATTTTCCCCTCGGGTTCCCAACACCTCTCACAGACTCCCTTTGAGCACGCAGACCCTCTGGGTGCCAAACAGAGAAACAGCCTCCGATGGGAATTCCTGCTCTCAGAATTAAGGAGAGGTGCACTGATGCACTTGAGTTTCATCATATGCATCACCAGTATCAATATGGAAGTAATACAAATTGTAGGTGTGAAGATATTGAAATGACAACCATTTTCCTTTATAAACCACTATGCCCTTGAAAAATAGCTCAAGGTCACCCATCTGTGAACTGGATGTTGAGTTTTATTATATGGATCACTGGTATTAATAGGGAAGTAACACAAATGATAGGTGTGGAGATATCGTGATGACAAACTTTTTCCTTTATTAGCCTGTGACCTTAAAAAATAGGTCAAAGCCACCCATCTTTGAACTCGACAAAAACTTTCATGAGGTCTATCAACGATATATAAGTATGGAACTGTTAACTTAAGCTGTAATTGAAGTATAGTGATCACGAGACACATGGACGGACGGACAACCAGATGGACAGCAGAAAACATAATGCTTTCGCTCGCTCAGTGGTGAGATCACCATCTATGAGCTTGACCTTGAGTTTCATCATAAGGATCACTATTTATATTATGAAAGTAATATAAATGATAGGTGTGGAAATATCGTGATGACAAAACTTTTTTCCTAATTAGTTTGTGACCTTGAAAAATAGGTCAAGGTAACACATCTTTGAACTTGACGTAGAGTTTCATGAGGCCTATCGCCGATATCAATATGGAACTTTTAGCTTTATTTGTAATTGAATTATTTTGCTGACAAGAATGACCAGACACATGGACGCACGGATAACCGGAGGACAGCCGGACAACCCGAAAACATAATGCCTTCGCTTGCTCGGTGGTGGAGGCATAATAACGACTTTAAATATTTCCCCCTCGGGTTCCCAACACCTCTCACAGACTCCCTTTGAGCACGCAGACCCTCTGGGTGCCAAACAGAGAAACAGCCTCCGAGGGAATTCCTGCTCTCAGAATTAAGGAGAGGTGCACTGAACAGAGATTATGTAGTAAAATGACCTTGACGTTCATCATATGCATCACCAGTATCAATATGGAGGTAATACAAATTGTAGGTGTGAAGATATTGAAATGACAACCATTTTCCTTCATCAGCCTCCATGCCCTTGAAAAATAGCTCAAGGTCACCCATCTGTGAACTGGACCTTGAGTTTCATTATAAGGATCACTGGTATTAATATGGAAGTAACACAAATGATAGGTGTGAAGATATCGTGATGACAAACTTTTTTCCTTTATTAGCCTGTGACCTTGAAAATAAGTCAAGGCCACCCATCTTTGAACTCGACCAAAACTTTCATGAGGTCTATCACCGATATTAATATGGAACTGTTAACTTCAGCTGTAATTGAAGTATTGTCATGACGAGACATATGGACGGATGGACAACCGGATGGACAGCGGAAAACATAATGCCTTCGCTCGCTCGGTGGTGGAAGCATATTAACGACTTTAAATATTTTCCCCTCAGATTCCCAACACCTCTCACAGACTCTCTTTGAGCACGCAGACCCTCTGGGTGCCAAACAGAGAAACAGCTTCCGAGGGAATTCCTGCTCTCAGAATTAATGAGAGGTGCACCGGACAGAGACTATGTAGTAAACTTTAAATATCGTGATGACTGACTTTTTCCTTCATTAGCAACTGTGACCTTGAAAAATAGGTCAAATTCCTGATTTCTTATTTTGAATTGTGTCTCTATATCTAGCCTAACTGGTTAATGCGCAGCACAAAACAAAAACTTTTGCAGTTCTAGTCTATGGACATCATATGGTTATATCAGGAAGCCAAAATGAAATCACCGATTTTTTTATGATTTTAGCCTGGGTATGGGCCTTTAATTTATTGCACAAAAATGAAAAAAAATTACTCCGACACAAGTTTTTGTAAATATGTCACAGACCGTAAACGAATTGAGATAATCTAAAAAGTCTATTTTGAATTTTTTTTATAGTTCTTGCGTATAAAACTAAAAGTAACACTTTTATAAGTTGATGTAAGACCATATTTCATCAAACTAAAAATAATATCCCGGTATGTTTATAATGTGACGGAATACCATTGTGCATTTAACCTTTTCAAGCCTGAATTTATCATTGTCATCTTCATTCACTACAAGCCGCGAATTGCTGCCGCAATTCTTGTAGTGAATGAAGATGACTTCTAGTGGGTGGAAAAATTAAGAAAAATGCCATGTATTGGTAAACCAGTTTCATGGAAATTTTCATTCTAAAACCCTTAGTTATAGGAAAATTAAATCTGTTCACAGGGATTTGAAATGATGCTTTAATGCATCGTGAGGGCTTAAAGGGTTAATATACTGATATTTTGAACAACACCCAGCAAAGTGTATTAAGCACTGTATTGGAAAAACGGTACGTCTGATGCGTTATAAGTTCAGTTTGAAAGATTACCAAATACCTCATCAAACATTTAGTGTCTTATAAGTATAGCCACTTTGGTTGGAACTGGACCTCTCCAAGCTTCAGAAGACTATAAATTGAAACATTCGCCCGGGGGTTTAATTCAAACAAAGCCTAAGGCCACTATGTTTTTTTCTCTGAGCGCCCGCATTAGATTTATGCCGCGCATTACCAAAAAAACATGTTTTTTCTGCCTAGCGCACGCATTGTATTTTTGCCGATTTCCGAAAACAGCCCAGTTAATTTTGGGGAGATTAAAAAAACATTTCGAGAAAAACAAGTCCTTTCAGGTGATAAAAAACATTTTTGTTTATGTTTTTTTTCATTTGTTTTTCGTCGCCCTCAATAACTTTTTTTTCAAATGTCAAAAGTTGTTTTTATTTCGTCGCCCTCAATAACTTTTCCAGAAATCTGTCCAGTGTTTTTTTATTTGGTCGCCCACATTAACTTGTCCAAAAATAGGTGCAAAGTTTTTCCCGCTCTCCCTCATAAAATTTTGTATTTTTCTGATCTAAAACAGATAAATAAAACTAGTGGCCTTAGTGCATTGAATATGTCCTTCTCACCTTGAATTTTTGATAATATTATGGCGTCGCTTGGACGTCGATATCGCGCGTACCGTGAATTAAATACATTGTACTTGATAAAACAAAGTTCTTGTCTTTAAATATTAGTTTGACATAGGTAACGTTTGCCATAGGTAACGTCCAGTGAAACAAACTAAAGGTTTGGTACTAGCATATCGGTAGCCTACCAGCCTGTTTGACCAGATCCTGGGAGTAGCTTTTTCTCAATTTTCTCAGTTGTTTTTCAAAATGTTTGTGTAAAATTGTCTTGGGGTCATTTTTTCATCTTCACCCAACATCGCTGAAAATTTGGTGGAATTTTGTTTGGTAGACCCCCTATTAAGTATTTTGTAATTTAGACCATTTGACATGTAGACTCTAGACCACCAAATTTTCAGGAATGTTGGGAGATGAAAAAATGATCCGAAAAAAATGTTACAATCTTACATATGCTATGGCATTTTTACCAATGCCAATGGTATTTTTACGCACACTAGTGAAAAAAACTGTAGCTTAGGCCTATACTATATTAGGTTATTGATTCTGTAGTCTAACAGAATCAATGATTAGGCCTATACTAGATAACTTATAGAGCGGGCTCGGGTATTTCCGAACACCTAAGCCTGTGCACTTGATTTCTGGTGTCCTTATTTGTCAATCAGCTTCCCACGTGACATCAGTTCATGAATGAAACTATGATTGATGACGTAATGTACCACGTGAATGGTTATTCATGAATCTGAATGTTGTACGGGAAGTTGTAACTGTTAGTACCCAAGGTAACGGCGGGTATACTCGAAATAGAGGGGGTAATGTCGAACACCAAGTAGGGTATAATCGAACACCCACCCATTTTTTAATCTAAAGAGAAATAACCAGTTTAGAAGCATGAACATGCGCAGTATACTCAAATATGATACAAATAGAATCAATGCCCAATGTAATTCGTCCACAAAGAAAAATATGAAACAAAATAATATTTGGATATGCCACTGTTCGAGATTACCCGAATCTGTTGAAATCTGAGATTTTTTTTTCATTGTTTCTTTCATATTTCTTTTCAAACCCACATAGTGACGTCACAACCGTTTGTAGGCCTACACATCGCTCCCTGCATCGCTCCATTGATGTAGACTATTTCCTTTCGCAATGACGCATTCACTGTGAAACTGTGGTGTATGGGCCTAGTGTTCGTAATTAGACGAAACCAAATTAATTTATGGGTCTAGATCTATTTCCGAACATTCCCAAACGATTAGGCTATCATGAACAAAAATTGTTTTTTGATGTTTTTATATCTAAGAGGTGCATTGTAAGGTACATAAACTGCCCGATCTACTTATAGTCCAGGCCTAAGGCTAAGATTTATTTCGTCGACTGATTTTTTTTTTAAATAAATGATCTAAGCCTAGACCAGGCTAGATCTATTTTCTAATAAATTAAACGACAAGTCTCATTTCACCATTACTACATTAGGGGGCCTACCATTGCCATCGGCAGTCTAACACTAACAGTAGGCCTAAGAATTACCGTGAAACAAGCGGAATTTTGTTGTGTATTTTTGAAGACTAGACTCTAAGTCTAATGCCATCTCAGCATCTGGCATCATATAGGCTAGTCTACCACAGTACCAGTATTTATAGACCTATAAATTATAAATGATGTGGTGAAGTTCTGTTTTTCTGAGACTTAAGTTATAGTATAGTATAACATAAGTTCTACTTTAGCCCAGTTATAGGCTAGGCCTACTAATACTATAGACTCTGACTAGTAGACCTAGTAGAGGTCTAAGTTAGTAGACTAGTAGTAGGCTTACCCCCCTACAGTACTCAGTCAACACCCACCATGTGACATGTCTGCGTGATGTCTGTAAAACATGCCATCAATAATATTAATAAGGTTAATTCTCACGTCCATTGCTGTCACATGCTTTCTCTGTTCACTGCCCATGCCGTGTCAGTAAATGCAAGAAAAAACAATCTAGTTTGTGACGTCATAATTACAGCTCCATAGCAACAACTCTAAGCATGGTTACGCCTACTTTGTGTCTCTCCATACACAATATTACCCTTCATCATCCCTTCAGGTCATCATCCCTTCAGACGATTTTTTTTAATTAGTTGGTTGACAAAACCGCCGAGTCACGAAAACGCAAAAGCGAAAAAAATTAAAATTGAAAAAACATATTTTTTTATTGCCGCCGACCCTGTGTTTGCCGGTGAATAGCTAAACCTGCAAGTAGATTTAGATGAACACAGATTGTTTTAATTAAAAAAGGTTTCTTCACAGCCTGCTAGTTTTGGATTTGTATTTTTTTCTACCATACGACCACTAGTTTATTTAGAAAAATAGGTTGACTGGTACAAAAATTAATCTAATTTTTTTTTTAGTTCCTCCGACCCCGAGTTAGTGAACGATAAAGTTGACCAGTTTAAAAAAAAAGTAATTTAGATTTTTTTTTTTTTGCCGTCCTCTGCCTATAGCTTTCAAATAATAACTTCTGTCAACCAACTAATATAAAAACACTGGCCTCACATAGATGTTCATTGTATTGTGGCCAATAATAATCATATAATAAAGTCTTTATATATCGAGGGTACAGGTATAGACTATGCAAGCAAAAATGTGCAAAATCAATCAAACAATAAAACATGTACAACCCACTGAGCATAGCTCGTCCGCCGTGGGGCCCTCCCATATACCTGAGAACTGACTTAACCCTTTAACCACTGGACCCGATCTTGGTCTTGGGTTTTACTTTTTTACTAGCACATTAAATACCAGTTTTTAAACATGTTCAGGTAAAACGTGACATAATTTAGAAAGATTTCGAAATCGTTGACCACCATTTTGTCAAATCTGAATAATTTTCACTCAGTTGAAGCTGTGGATCGCGTCAGCGAGGCACAACTTCAAGTGGGTGAAAATTCAAATTGAATAATTTTTCGGTTAAAGGGTTAGAAAAGGGGCGGGTCAAGAATTTTTATAAAATAGGTGTCAATCAATGACCCCCTGAGCCCTCCACTCGGCTCTGACCTCTACCCCCCCCCCCCCCATCAGGATCCGCCACTGTTGAGTTATTTGATGAGCTCGGCATCATGGGCATCTATCACAAATAATTTAATCATTTTCTGTTGTCACTGTTTATTTGGTTTAAAACCTGCTGGAAAACCGTATTATTATATGCGGTTGTAGCATTGGTTATTTAATTGTATATCTTTATCATTAATTGTATAATAAAATGGTATATGAATTCAGCCCTATAGGCCTAATAGATTAAATTTTTCACTGTGATCTGGGGATCGTGTGGTGGATAAACAAGGGTATGGTCCTTATCAAGGGTATATGGTCCTTATCAAGGGTATGGTCCTTATCAAGGGTATAGTCCTTATCAAGGGTATAGTCCTTAACAAGGGCATGGTCCTTATCAAGGGTATGGACCTTATCAAGGGTATGGTCCTTATCAAGGGTATGGTCCTTAACAAGGGTATGGTCCTTATCAGGAGTATGGTCCTTATCAAGGGTATGGTCCTTATCAAGGGTATGGTCCTTATCAAGAGTCTTCTTCTCGTCAATGCAGCATTGCTGTTTTGATGTTTGCCGTTCATACAGGTTTAGGAAGGCCCTACATACACATGTAATATCAACTGACAAAGCAGGGCATATCCAAAAAAAAAAACATAGTTAGCTGGTAATTCCACTTCCCCACATCACATTCAGAATTAGCTAGGCCTATTTAGTATGGATAATTTACGGTACTCGCAGAGCTTAGGACTCATAGATATATTACAGGATATCTATGTTAGGCCTACATTTAAAAAAAATATTTGAGATATATATGTCTGTACAGTTAGGCCCTAAATATCTGTTTTATAAATTTTAGTGAACCCTATGAGTGCCAACTTCACAATGAAATTTACCCACTTTAAGTGGCGTCTCACGAATGCAACCATAGGGGCCTATACACTCTTCCAGTAGTGTCGAGGTTAAAGTTAAAATCTGAGGTTAAAATCTGATGTCTAAACTCGATCTCCGCACTGAAAAAAAGTTATAATGGCCGTATACCCATAACATAGGTATCCAAATGAAGTGGGAAGAGCTGACTTTAGAAGATATTTATGATGATTTCAAATTGAAGCGTGCTCTTTGATCTCCATGGCTCATATGGTTATTTCAGAATAGTACGTGAGGTTTGTGATCAGTAAGTGGTGATCCTTGCTGATTTACTACAAATTTGTAACTTGATTTGTAGTGCTGAAAAAGTAGGCTAGTTATAACACTTATATAATATGCATATATATACATTTTACACTTTAAATTAAAAACTGAAAAAAGTATTATTAGTCGCGCGTGGCGGTCATATATATTTCCCAGTAAACACTATAAACATTTGTATAACAGCTATACAATGTCGACGTTGGGCCGACATTGTATAATGATATAGAAATGTTTTGTGTTTCCTGAGTAGGTTAATCAATGCCCCCCTAAGCACTCACTGGATACACCCTCCATACATATTACATCCACACGTAGCCTGAACAGGTGAAGCTCACAAGAGTGAATTATTTACTTAAGCCGTGCGTCCTCTCTATATCCCAGTTCAGCTGTTGGCCCAATTATGGTTTGATGTTGGGCCAGCGTCGCAGACGTTGGGCCAGCACCAAACTAGTATTAGGCCCGTACTAGCTGGTATCAACCTGTGAGATCACATACCACGGTCATTCTCAAGGATTCTATGGACTCCCAGCAAACACAAAACATTTGTATAACACTTATACAACGTCTTCGACGTTGGGCCAGCATTGTATAAATGCTATACAAATGTTTTGTGTTTGTTGGACTGTGACGAAACCTACAGAGTACAAATCCCAAGATAAACCCTTTAAAATCCGAAGATAAACCATTAGGCCTATATATTCAGAATTTAGCCTTTAAAATCTTGAGAATAAACTTTTAATAGCTACAATGAGACCCTTTAAATCCATAGTTTGAACATTAAAAATATGTTTACACCTAGAGTTTTAGGCCCTACCCTTAGATACCCAGAGTTTAGTCCTTTGAAATCTAAATTTTAAACTTTTGTGATGTTATGATTGACATTTTAAAAACAATAACTCATTAAAAATCCAGGAAATTGTAAATTTTTAATTTTATTGATTTCCCACTTTTCAGTAACATAGGCGCGGAGGGTCCGTAAACTACATGAAGTTGCAGCTTACGGGTTCGACCCCTGCTCTGATAGTCAGGTTTCAAAGAAACAAATGTTTCTTTCTCGCTCAGCTGTATTGTGGGGATCCTCCGTGACCCAGGGGTAGCGTGATCGACTGCAGACCACCCGGGGTTCGAATTTTCCTCCTTTTTCATCTCAACATTCTGAGGAGGTTGTCCTGGCCATAAGTCCACAAATATGGCATAAAGACCCATTCATGCATTATCAATTATTCATTCATTCATTCATTCATTCATTCATTCATTCATTCATTCATTCATTCATTCATTCATTCATTCATTTATTCATTCATTCATTCATTCATTCATTCATTCATTCATTCATTCATTCATCCATTTAATCAATCATTTATTCATTCTTTCATTCATTCATTCAATCATGCAATCACTCATTTATTCATTCGTGCTTAATTCACTTCCTGACCACACTCGCAGCACTCAACCTGTCAATGTCGGCAGTTCGATCCCCCGCTGTACAGTTTTTAAAGGTGATCTATCACCCCTTATATGGTATTAATAATTATGTCCTTATATGGGGTGATTGGCTATCATGTGACCCTCTCAGAGGGTCACATGATAGCCAATCACCCCATATATGGGGGTGGTTGGCTATCATGTGACCCTCTCAGAGGGTCACATGATAGCCAATCACCCCATATAAGGAAACACCTGTGCCCCATCTTGTGGCAGCGTTGATTTATTTGTCACAAATGTATTCATACTATATAAGGGGTGATAGATCACTTTTAACTACTTGATATTTGTCAGGACATTGCAGCTGGCATTTCTGGCCCAATTTGCCGCTTGAAATAAATATCAAATATATCTGGTTTTAAAATGTAATTTACAGTTTGCATTTATTTTTTACAAATCTGCACCTTTACATTTCATAAATTTCTGTCAATATATTTATCGTGAAAAAGAGCATTTTGGACAATGTTTTTAAAGAACGCTTAGCCCGTTCCCCGCTAAGCTATGTTATTTATTTTTTACTAGCTTGAAGATGTGTCTCGTTACCGCGACCCACAGGTTAAAGTGACTGAAAATGACTGTTATTTGTTTAATTTGAAAGCAAACATTTGCAAATCTTGATGTTTAAACACTCATGATTAACCTTTTAACCCTGAATTTACCATCTTCATCTACTACTAGCCGCGAATTGCTCTCGCAATTCTCGAATTGTAGTGGATGAAGATGACCTGACGTGGGTGACAGATGAAAAAATATATTGCTATTATTAAACAGTTCCATGAAAATGTTCGTTCTAAAACTCCTAGATTGTAGGAAATTAATTCATTCTTCAGAGATGCAAAATGACGTTCTGATGCATCGTGGGGGTTTAGCGCTTACAGCGCGGGAATCGACTTTAGTCGTCAGAATCTGACGTCTGTAGACGTCAGATTCTGACGTCTAAAGTAAGTCAATCCCCGCACTGTATAAGAGTAAAAATATTTATAATGGTCGTGGACTCATAACATAGGTATTCAAAATAATCGGAAAGAGCTGATTGAGACATTTATGATGATTTCAAATTAAAAATAAATAACCCTTTGGTCGCCATGTTTAATTCCAAATTATTTCACCTATGTTATGGGTCTACGGCCATTATAAATATTTTAATTCTTTCAGTGCTGGGACCGTCTTTATACGTCAGAATCTGACGACTGTGAACGTCAGATTCTGACGTATGAAGCCGGTCCCCGTGCTGAGAGGGTTAAAGTACAAGAAATATATATTGAAACCATTAATTGTTCGGCGACGAGGAATGACCTCGGCTGATACTTATACGATACCAGCACATTCAGGGCGTTCAGGTTTCGCTATTTGAAAATAATAATGTGCGATATTGATCATTGGATTAAGCTGAATAAATTTAGACAATTAGACAGATAGATAGATAAATTGTACGGTAGGATGTGCCTGTTTGCCATTCAACACACACATAATAAGAACTGTAGAAATTCATATATATATATACATATATTTTAACAAGTGTGTGTTCGCGAAGGCAGCTTTCGAAGTAATGATTACATTATATGTTCTTGCTTTTTTCTACATTTTAATTAAAAACACCAAGCGCATTAGAAACATTTTATGTGTGCAAACATCGGGTACTTTTAAGTATAAATATGCTAAACTGGGCCTGTAAAACATCTCAAAGAAACCCAAAATAGGTCCCCTATATTCACAGACGCTGAACCAAAATTCTGAGGACATATTCCCTACCACGGAATTCCTGTAGGCCAAGAGGTTATATGGATATATATATATATATGGATATAGCCTCCTTCATATGTAATCCCCTGGGCGGGGGCCCTAGGGTAGTGGTTAGCACCGCTGCCTTTCACGCCAGAGTTCGGGGCTCGGTTCCCGGTCTCGGCGGTTTGAAAGAAACAAAACATGTTTCTTCCCCATCCACGTGTGAAAGTCAGTATTGTGGAGAGCCTCCGTGACCGAGAGGAGCGTGCTCGGCCTCAGACCGCCAGGGTTCGAATCCTGTGTCTGGAGGACAGTGTCATCTCATGAATTCATCTCACCATCCTCAGGAGGTTCTCCTGGCCCAGTTTAGCCTATAGGTGCACAAAGGTGGCCTAAAGCCCGATTCATTTCATTTTCATGTAATCTCCTAGCTGTCTATTCAATTAAATCACTCACAAAGGGATTATTTTAGAACTATTTATATCACATAGTTTCCAAAGAGTTGATAATGGAGGGATTCCCTCTGCCTTTGTAGTTAATTGAGTTAATCTGCTCTCTTTACTCAGGGCATGTAGACTATGTGTAACTTCCCCCCCCCCCCACCCTCCTAGTAACACCGCAAACACATGCTGAGCATGTCCATATCACAGCCAGCACAAGGCGTGAACACAATGCTGTTTTAATGTTGGGCCAGCGTCGTAGACGGGAGACCAACATCAGAACAGCATTGGGTGAATATCTAATATTTTCTATGATTCAAACCCAAAATTGGGTTAAGGGAACACCATTCAATCTCCGGGGGGGGGGGGGGGGTTGGAGTGGAGTATTTGTTTAAAATAAATAGGCCTAATTTCGGGCAGACTCTGCCTAAATAATTTACTTGAAGAACTAGGCGCGCTGTCGAGCCGGCTTGAAATAAATAATTTGTCAACCCCCTCCCCCGAAGATTGAATGGTGCTGATGTCGGCCCACCGTCGTAGACGATGGTCCAACACCAGCCCATCATTGGGCAAAGGCCTCGCGTTTGCTGGGTTAATATTTGATGGAAGTTGATGAAGTCCCGCATTATATATCTAACGTCCAGGATGGATTGGCCAATGGTTGGGGCGGCGTCTTACACGTTGGATCACTGATTAACCAATGTTGGACGCTGCCTCTCACACTATTATACAAACACTCCCCTATTATGAGGTCTGTAGGACTCTGTGGCAGGACGCCATTCATTATTCACCAGCCGTGACGGTCACCAGGAGTCAGGGATATGTACAGTCTGAACTCACAACTGAACCATGGATTATAACAGTCAGATAACAGCGGCAACACTAAACAGCGGAACACCAGCGGCAACACTAAAACAAGGAATATCAGCGACAACATTATAGCAGTAGATCAAGGAATATCAGCGACAACATTACACGTGGAAATTTCTGACAGCGTATATGCAACGTAGCTACATTTTAATGTATACATAAGCCTAAATTGTAAGCAGGTAACCTTATGTTGACGATATGTGATAAATAGCCTATATAACCTGATTACGTTAACATGACATAACCTACAGAGTAAATCATATTTTACAACACTTACACAGGCCATAATATGTATTGACTGCTGGGCTGGTTGGTTTAACCGTCACTATATCCCACCACGTGGACAGCCTACGTGAGTACACAGGACTATCTAAGGCAATATAAACTGTAATCCCTTCAAGGGGATTAACATGAGCTTAGCGGTAGCTTAACGTGATCTGGACGTGAGTTTATCGTGACCTGTGATTACGACATACAGAGCTAGACATGTCAGGGATCCAGAGCATAAACAGGATATTACAACGGACAACGTAAACCATGGAGAGGAGTGAATATACATGTATCTGTGAATAGGGAATATTTACTGTGAACAGTGTCATCACAGAGTATGTTTATAATGAGGAATACTTCTGGATCATAAAAGGTAGAGGTGAGTGTTAACAGTGATAACATCTACCAAACAAAGGGGATACAACATTGTCTCGTTATGAGACGTAAATCTATATAGGTATCAGCCCATATCACACTGTCCGACGGAGGTTGGTTCAAAATGAAAGTTAGCTTTTCGGTTAATACTCAGTGAATTCTCAACCATTTTTACGGAAAAAAAATTGTGAGTATTTCAAATGTTAGACAATTGAGAATGTAGCACAATTCTGAGCCCGTATTCTCGTACAAGTTACGATATATCGTAGGCTTCTGATTGGTCGAGATGGCCATCTCGACCAATCAGAAGCCTACGATATATCGGGGCCTGAGCAGCATCTGATACAAATGATCATAAGCCATTACAAGATATTTGAAATGCTTTATGAATTGGATATTGTATAAAAAGAGTGGGCTCACAGTACGAATGCCTAATTTGGCTTGTCCATAAAATATACGTCAGCTAGTTTTTCTTCTTAGCTGAATAATGACCTTTTTGGCCAATCAATAAAAACGTAGCGTTGGCTACCAATGACTAATTTGGGAGTGGGTGGTGTAGATATTGTATGAAAAGAGTGGGCTCACAGTACGAATGCCTAATTTGGCTTGTCCATAAAATATACGTCAGCTAGTTTTTTTTCTTAGCTGAATAATGACCTTTTTGGCCAATCAATAAAAACGTAGCGTTAGCTACCAATGACTAATTTGGGAGTGGGTGGTGTACTGGTACCATAACACATTTTCAGAGCGACAACGACCGGCACGACACGTTAACCTAAATGTGTAATAATGTTAGTTTACCGTCTACAACGGCTGGTCAACATTCAAACATCATTAAAACACCATTGGGACAATCTTTTTTATTTATTCCGGAGGTTTATCCCTACATCCAGCGAAAATATCTACCCCTATATTTTCATGCATAAGGAATCTGTTTCTAGCATTTGATATGTGTTGTATCGACTGGAAGTTTTAGATTTTAAGATATTATGAATTTGAATTTTATAAAATCTCATTTTGTTAATTCATGGCTAACCCGGAGAGGTTTTTGTTAATTCATGGCTAACCCGGAGAGGTTTTTGTTAATTAATGGCTAACCCGGAGAGGTTTTTGTTAATTCATGGCTAACCCGGGGAGGTTTTTGTTAATTCGTGGCTAACCCGGAGAGGTTTTTGTTAATTCATGGCTAACCCGGAGAGGTTTTTGTTAATTCATGGCTAACCCGGAGAGGTTTTTGTTAATTCATGGCTAACCCGGAGAGGTTTTTGTTAATTCATGGCTAACCCGGAGAGGTTTTTGTTAATTCATGGCTAACCCGGAGAGGTTTTTGTTAATTCATGGCTAACCCGGAGAGGTTTTTTCATTTTTTTATTAGCACCTTTTAAACATGCTAAATTTAAAACGTGACATCAATCGAGCAGATTTGAAAATAGTTAACCTCCATTTTGTCACATCTGAATAATTTTGACTCACTCGAAGTTGTGGATCGCGTCAGCGGAACACAATGTCAATCAAGTGAAAATACCGATCAAATAACTTGTCAGTCAAAGGGTTAATGTATTTTTTCTGTGCGTAAATAAGTGTCATTAGCAGCTAAAGGGTGAACGTATTATTATAATAGCAGTCTGTGGCACGATAACACTTATGTGTGTACTGCCACGTACAGGTACAAATATTAGATTAGATTTATTTATTCAATATTACAAACATACATGGGGGATATGTAACCATACATATACGAAAACTCCAGAGATAATAACACTGTATAGCCTACATAGCAACATATGTTAAGCTAATGTTATTTTATTGTTGGGACAGTGTATAAAACAACATTGTTTTAACGTCTAACGTGTGCTTGGATACACGTAGGCCTCTATGAATAATAGCGATGTGTAAATTATTAACCTTTAGCTCTTTGAGCCCCACGAGCCGCTCACAGCGGCTTTTATATGACGCTGCATTATAACATTTAAATTTCCACCCATGCACTTGAAGTTGCGTCTCACTACCGCGACCCACAACTTCAAGTGGGTAGAAGTTATCATAAACTTGTTTTATTCCCAATAACATTGATGTGAACACCCAATAAAACACATTTTAACGATTAAAAACAACTGTAGTCGTTTTTAACGCTATAAAGGCTACGTATTGAATACGGCATGCTGTTTTCGGTATCCAGTCTGGATATACTGAAGCCACTCACAAACGTTAGGCCTATGTTGGTTTAATGCTGGGCCAATGCCGGGAGCCTCTGAGAAACATTGAGCCAACGTAGGGTTTGCCTAGCTGTCAAGGATAGTTTAATTTGTGCTCAGTATTTATTAGTAGGGATACATTGGAAAAAATGTAATAGATTTATTGTTTTCCACATATCTTGGGCTATAAACCCATCGAGGCTGATAAGCCGAGTATGCTGCTAGTCACAGGGGAGGATCCAGGATTTTATAAAAGAAGGGTCTGGTTGAAAAAAAAAATTTGTCAATCAGCTAATATAATTATAGAAACTTGACACTTTAAATTTACTATAGATAGTTGCCTACCTTGAGACACTACCCCAGTATAATTTGATTGTCAAATACACTCTAAACAATATAGTTTCTTTAAAAATAGCCCTGCAAGGCTCCTCCTGGGGTTGCATGGTAATAGTGTTGAAGGGTTCTTTCTAAAGAACCTATATTATTTAGAGTGTATCGATATTTTGTTGCACTTTTGATCGATTTTGAGGCAATTTAAAGCGATACAATCAGGCTAAAATTATCGAAAATCGGTATTTTTTATTTTGGCTCCTCTATATGTCCATAATATGTCCTCATGTCCAAATACTTGAGTTGTGTAAGTTTTTTAATTTCCGTGTTGCACATTTGCCAGTTAAGTGAGAAACAAGGACGAAATTTAATTTCTGACATGCATGTCCCGAATAAAAAAAATACGGGAATAACTGAGAAATGGGGCTCCGGGCACACTTGCTACGTTGCCACAGCAACCAAAAATTATAGCCATATTAAGAAGCCAAAATAAAAATTCAGATTTTTTGATGATTTTAGATACCCTGATGACAAAGTAATGAGTTAGGCATACCGGGTGGATTTTATCCTGATTGTGTTTGTGTTTTTGGAAAAGTCCCCCCTTCCCTTGGAACTGCCACTGAATAACCACGTAGAACATGCCCGAGTTTAATAAACTATTGTCTATTGTCCAGGATTGTTGGTGCATGGATCACGCGGCTTACTGGTGTTAGGCCTAGCGGCCTGTTCCACACATACTGACACACACACCGTCACGGCCGACTGATCACAGAGCCATGACACCGTGACCACCTATCACCACAGGTAAGTGTGTGTCTATGCCATTCTGAGTGCTGTCAATCCCTGACAAATATGAGGCATTGACCTTCACAACGCTGAATTTTTTTTGTAAAAACCATGGAAACCAAAGGGTTTTTTTTAATTTGAAATCATCATAAATGTCTTCGTTAGCTCTTTCCGCTTCGTTTAAATACCTATGTTACGGGTCTATGACTATTATAAATCTTTTAATTCTTTCAGTGCGAGGATCGTCTTAATACGTCACAATCTGACGTCTACAGTCGTCAGATTGTGACGTAAAAAGACGATCCCCGCACTGAAAGGGTCAACCTTTTTTGTATCTTATTAAAATCCCCAGCAAATACGATATTAACTTTTTACTGCTAAGTTATCTAATTTAATTTTTCGCTTCGCAACCGCGACCCACAACTTCAATTGGGTGAAAATTGCTCATAATGTTTTAATTTGACACCGAGCAATTGCAAATCTTGATTTTTAAACGCACATTTTATTCAGTTATTTCACCGGTTGATAAAACGGACAAAAAACGACTTTATTAGTGCAAATATGAGGCACTGACCCTTTTACTGCTAAGTGATCTTATTTAAATTTTCATCCACTTAAAGTTGTGCGTCGCTATAGCGACTCACAACTTCAAGTAAGTGAAAATTACTCATATTTTTTAATTTCAGACCAAGCATTTGCAAATGATGATGTTTAAACACACATTTCATTCGCAATGATAGTAATTGTATCGGTTAATTAAATGGACTGAAACAATAGTGTATTCGAGCTCAGCGGTGAGAGGATTATTATAGACCAATAGTAATTCGACGTTGGCCCATTGGTGATTTAAAATTGGCTTTACGTCTCATGGTCTCTGCATTGTGAATATATTATCCCCACCAATATATATCCCCAACAATATATACAAGACATGAAGTGTGCACACTCATTTTAGAAGAGGAGCCATGTAAATTATCTGACTGACAGTATATGGAATATTTTACAAAACAATAATACTAACAAGAGAATAATTTTCAAGCTTAGTTACTGCCGGGTGTTTTTTCCCATATGGACAAATCGCATTTGTTATGCATTTATTACATCTTATTGTTCTTTCGCCTTTTGAAGGCACATGAATAATTTAAAAAAAAATGACTGAATGAACGAATGACTGAATGAATGACTGAATTACTGAATGAATGAATGAATTAATGAATACATGATTGAATGAATGCACGAATAAAGGAATGAATGAATGAATAATGAAAGCATGCATACATGAATGAATAAATGAATGAACAAATAAATAAATGAATGAATGAATGAATGAATGAATGAATGAATGAATGAATGAATGAAAAAAATGACTAAATAAATAAATAAATAAATAAATGATTGCATGAATGAATGAATGAATGAATGAATGAATAAATGAATGAATGAATAAATGAATGAATGAATGAATGAATGAATAAATGAATGAAAAAATGACTAAATAATTAAATAAATAAATAAATAAATAAATAAATGAATGAATGAATGAATGAATGAATGAATGAATGAATGAATGAATGAATGAATGAATGAATGAATGAATGAATGAATGAATGAATGAACTAGACGTTAATCAAGTGTTGTTTTAATGTTGGGCCAACGTCGTAGACCCCCGGTCAACATTAAACCAACACTAGGTCAACGTATCGTGTTTGCTATGACAACTCCTAGAGCTAATGCTGGATCCTATTGAGCATATAAGTAAATAATGCGCTCAGACGTCCAAACATGGCTAACGTTATCCCCCACACCGCCTTGGTTAACTATACAGTCGCTTTTAATCCGTTTAATTAGCTGTTATTGGCAACGAAATGTGTGTTTAAACATCAAGATTTGCATGTTCAGTCGGAAATTAAACAAATATGAGTAATTTTCACCCGCTTGAAGTTGTGGATCGCGCTAGCGAGCCACAACTTCAAGCGGGTGAAAATGTAGAACTTAGTGCTCCAAGGGTTGATACAACATTTGGTCAGCGTGTCGTCTTTTCGTGTTCATTGGCTTAAGCATAAACCCCGAGCAAACAGAAACAGGAGACATTGATCCAATGTTGTTTTAATGATGGGCCAACGTCGCAGACATTGAGACAACATTGGGTCAACGTCTCGCGTTTTCTTGATTTTGAATGTGTCACCAGCAAACAAGATACGTTGATGCGATGGTGATTTATCCTAACAGCGCGGGGATCGACTTTAGACGTCATAATATGACATTTTTACACGTCAGATTCTGACGTCTAAAGCCGATCCCAGCACAAAAATAATGAAATAAATTATAATGGTCGTAGACCCACAGCATAGGTATTCAAATGAAGCGAACAGAGCGTGCTAAGACATTTATGATGATTTGAAATTGACAAAAAAACTTTTTTTCTTGGTTTTTATAAAATGTCTCAGCGCTTTAATGGTTAACCTTCTAAGCCCTCATGATACATTAAACAGACTTGATTTAACTATGGGTTTTAGAATGAAAATTTCCATGAAACTGGTTTACCAATACATGACAATTTCAAGTCATCTTCATCCACTACAAGTCGAGAATTGCAATAGCATTCGCGGCTTGTAGTGGATGAAGATGACAATGATAAATTCCGGCTTGAAAAGGTTGAACAGTAATATATCCATGACATGTGTTCTAAGGCAGGACGATGATGGCACGCATCACAACAGCGGCCAGGGGGAGTCTCCCTCCAGTGGAGAGGAGCGCTGATTCGTCCAAAGGAAAGAGCAATGACGTCAGAGCGGAAGTGGCCTCCCTGGTGAGTGAGCTGACCAATAAGGTGCTGATGTCACAACCGGGAAACGTGGCGCAGTTCTGTGCCGATTTTCTGGAGGAAAAACTGAGGAAAAGGGAGGAAGAGACAAAGAAAATAGGTCAGTGTGTGTGTGTTCATAATTCTAGTTTTTTTCTATTATTTATGACCAGGTCAACCATTCTGTTGTTTGTAATGATTGTAGTCTTGCGAAGTGTAGTATATTAACTAAACTATAAATAGTCTGGAGATATGGCATGGACTGGTCAATTTTTCGTCTTTTAAGTGCTCTGAATGTCTGGTTGTTCCTCATAGACCTCATAGAGAGGCTTAGGCACTCCCTACTCGAACTTAGCATGTGGTACCCAGCATGAAAAATCGATTCCTCTCCGGTCGTCCTAAGCATTATTTTTCATATTTTTTTCACATTTTTATGTTTCATCAACACAGCCGGCTACAAAATTATTTTAACATGTGGCTGTCAAGATAATTTCATTAAACTGCTTAGGTGCAGGAACTTAGGGCACTTTGCGCTAGAAGTAACCTAGTTTATCATCCTGGGTCAGTATTCTTCTGAACCATCACAGCATACTCGAAGCATTAACCCTAATAGTTCCCAGAACACTGAAATCGGCAACTGTAAAAGTATCTCTCTGTCAAAACATCATGAAAATTTTTATCTCAAGAATACTAGAAAAAGTTGTATCAAACCAGCTCGATCTGTCATCATTTAGCCAGCGACAGCCTTATGGAGCCTATGCAGTCAGCATACAGGATGCATCACAGCACCGAAACTACACTTCTTGCTGTACAAACTGATCCTCTTATGGCCATTAACCAGAAAAAACAGCAGTTTTAGTACTTCTAGACTTATCTGTACCTGGTATGACTGGGCCGCCTAACTCATTTACTGCGCGAGGCCCAGTCACACTGACCGCCCTTTTGTTTCCACAGCCAGCTGTGTAAAAACGACTCTCGCGCTGCCTAACAAAAAACCCGGATGCCATGAAATTGAGACGAATATTTCAAGTACCTACGAAAACTAGGCCAATTCCAACAGGTGTAAACTTGTGATCGAATTAGAACTATTACATGTAAAAATGGAGGTCACTGTGTCAGAGCCTTGCGATGTCATCAGGGTAACTTATCTGCTGCTTTTGATACAATTGATCATAACATCCTTCTTCAGCGTATGAACACGAAGTATGGAGTACGTGGTGTGGCGCTGGATTGGTTCAGATCTTACCTCTCAGATAGAACACAAGCGGTGAAAGTTAGGACGTCGTTCTCTTCTACTTCAAAATTACTCTTTGGAGTACCTCAAGGTTCTGTTCTGGGGCCTACGCTATTCTCCCTGTATTCCGTCAAGGAGAAAGAACGAAATTCGATAGATTCGTAGATCCGAATGTATATATCATATGATTATATTAAGAACCCAAAATAAAATCACCGATTTTTTTATGATTTTAGCCTGGGCCAGTCCCTTTAATGGCGAGGGCCATAGTCGAAAAAGGAGCTAATAATATGACGGTCGGTTAATGATAGGCATATAGACTGTATGAATAGTTAACTCTTATAGTGCTGGGGTCGACTTTAGTCGTCAGAATCTGACGTCTGTAGACGTCAGATTCTGACGTCTAAAGTCGATCCCCGCAATGTATTGAATGTATGTTACAATAATAATATTCTTCTTCATCATCTTTATCCCCATTTGTGTCTTTATTGTAGATGCTCACCGTCTGTTTCGCTTGGCAAGTTTCACTAGTAAATTTAAATCTGAAGGACGTGTAGACCAATCCCTGACCGGCACAGGTGTCTCCAACGCAGTGCAGGTAAGTAAACCTAGCACATCTATAATTCGTTTCACCACTTCCTGGCAGTGCCACATTCAATATGCCTCTGTTGATATTTAACACTTCAGTACATCCTGGCGTGCCACATTCAAAATGCCTCTGTTGATATTTAACACTTCAGTACATCCTGGCGTGCCACATTCAAAATGCCTCTGTTGATATTTAACACTTCAGTACATCCTGGCGTGCCACATTCAAAATGCCTCTGTTGATATTTAACACTTCAGTACATCCTGGCGTGCCACATTCAAAATGCCTCTGTTGATATTTAACACTTCAGTACATCCTGGCAGTGTCACATTCAAAATGTCTCTGTTGATATTTAACACTTCAGTACATCCTGGCAGTGTCACATTCAAAATGCCTCTGTTCATATTTAGCACTTCAGTACATCCTGGCGTGCCACATTCAAAATGCCTCTGTTGATATTTAACACTTCAGTACATCCTGGCAGTGTCACATTCAAAATGCCTCTGTTGATATTTAACACTTCAGTACATCCTGGCAGTGTCACATTCAAAATGCCTCTGTTCATATTTAGCACTTCAGTACATCCTGGCGTGCCACATTCAAAATGCCTCTGTTGATATTTAACACTTCAGTACATCCTGGCAGTGTCACATTCAAAATGCCTCTGTTGATATTGATCACTTCAGTACATCCTGGCGTGTCACATTCAAAATGCCTCTGTTGATATTTAACACTTCAGTACATCCTGGCAGTGTCACATTTAAAATGCCTCTGTTGATATTTAACACTTCAGTACATCCTGGCAGTGTCACATTCAAAATGCCTCTGTTGATATTTAACACTTCAGTACATCCTGGCGTGCCACATTCAAAATGCCTCTGTTGATATTTAACACTTCAGTACATCCTGGCAGTGTCACATTCAAAGTGCCTCTGTTGATAGTTAACACTTTAATCCCTCACGATGCACTAAGGCATCATTTTACATCACTGTAAACACACTTCATTTTCCTACAACTGAGGATTTTATAATGAAAATTTCCATGAAACTGGTTTACCAATACGTGATAATTTTCTTTAATTTTTAAACCACATCAAATCATCTTCATTCACTACAAGTCGAGAATTGCAACAGCAATTCGCGGCTTGTAGTGAATGAAGATGACTATGGTAAATTCAGGCCTGAAAGGGTTAAATATCAAGATTTTCAAATCTCAAATTGAACAAATATGAATAATTTTCACCCACCTAAATGACCATTAGGGCTTAAAAAGTGACGTAAAGCAACAATTTACAACTACTACACTGCCTTCCGAAACAGGGGAGGTATGTGATTTATATATACTGTACATCTGGTAATATTCGCGTTTTTTTTTTATTTTTTGTGAATTTTATTTGGAGGACGATTTGTGAATTCAAGCATCTTGCGCAAATTTTTGTTATAATAGCGCTAGACCTACTGGAGAAAAATAAATTTCGCGAATTCTAAACTTCGTGAAAAGTCCTAAAATCAGAAATTCGCGCAAATTTGAACACGCGAACCTACCAGTTTTACAGTATATATTTGCTATTTGTTTTGCATCCCGATTATTAGGCCATTCAAAATAGGGTACTAGAAGGATCTTTTTTTCACAAATAAAAAAGTGGGGAGGTACGTTCTTCAGTTCCAATGTACTTATTTTTATCGTACTGCTCGCTTATGGAACACCTTTTGTTATCCGAGATGCTAGTAGCTTGCAAATTTTTAAGAAGAACCTGAATGAATTATATCTCACCATGGTAAACTTATTTGATGTGAATAATCGATGTACCTGGATCCTGGCTTGTGCTTTTGTAAATTGTCGAATATAGCGGAATATTTTGTGTCTCAAACTACCTGTGCAATTTGAATCGGCTGTGAGACGGCTATTTGAGCTGTCACCAGCCACGCATGACTAGGGACGAAGGGCTCTGTTGTCGATACTCATGTGTTGGCAGCTGACGAACCGCCCCGCCTAACTTATACTAGTGTATTGAATATATATCTATACATCTAGCACAAATGGCACCTATGAACGATATTCTGCGAATGTTGCATTGTGTTGTCTGCCTGGCTCGAACTCAGGCCGGACACAGTCTCTGATACTGTTCGGAGCAGACCGACATCACTCTACATGATCACGCTTGTCATGATCTGACTTAGAGTATTACCACATGGCATGGATGGCTGTTCCCCTCAAAATTTTATTTTATTTTTTATTTATTTATTTTTATGTTTAGTGAATTTTCAGTCGCCTTTGTTTCCAGACGAAGTGGGTCCTTACGCCGAATTTTAAAGATCTCTAATCAACTGATTTACTCCTTGAGTTTGGGATTGTTTTTCCTCCAGTCTAATATTGCATATGTGGTACAGCATCTTTCGGCTGCGCGACGGCTATATGAGCTGACGTCAGTAGATGCATTCTAGGTTTATAGTATTACTTTTATTTAGGGCTGTATGTAGGCCCATGTTAAAATTAAGAGTGTCATTAGTTTTTACTATTTTCCCTTTACACATACCCTAGTTGTCTGTCCTTTTATATAATAAACAACTAAAGGATTTAGAGGTTTTAATTAGGTTTCTACGCTTTCCAGAGTGTCCTTTTTTGCTACACTGTGTAGAGCACAGTGTAGCTATTTTATCTCTGGTTTTGGTGCGGGAAACAGATGACAGACAATTGTCGGTTATTTTATTTTATGTGTACAGGATTTAGAGGTTTTAATTAGGTTTCTACGCTTTCCAGAGTGTCCTTTTTTTGCTACACTGTGTAGAGCACAGTGTAGCTATTTTATCTCTGGTTTTGGTGCGGGAAACAGATGACAGACAATTGTCGGTTATTTTATTTTATGTGTACATATCGCAAAAATTATAATCTATACTATGTATGTACATTTTTAAATAGCATGTACACAAAAGCATTGTTTTTTTAAACACTGGAGATGACGCTGCCTTACATGATAAGTATGGCAACACCTATAGCCAGTGAACAGTTGGTTTTATATTATACTGTCAAATAATTTTATTATATAATTTTATTTCACTAATATGGTTGAAAGGCCTTGTAGAGGTCGTCTCGATCTGTTCCCGTCAACCAAAGTTAATAACATGTTGAACAAAATACCCAATTAATAATAATGATTATGTACCATTTTTGCATGTTTTTAACTGGAAATCAAATATACAAAATAAGTTTTTAAAAATAATGCTAGCGTCGGTCAGGTAATCGAAAACAGAAATATTTTTCCTGCAATCATCATTATTATGCATAGGCCTACAGACAATGTACGGTTATTCATGCGGATATTTCATGGATACCTCTGAAATCTCCATACACATAACTTCTCCCTTTGTAATATTAGCTATTTTTCATTTATTGTGGGAAATAATACTCTAAGTGAATGGAAATAAAGCAACATTTTCAGATAATTATAGGGAAAACAGTTGAGGACCTGGTATTATGGATACGCCGAATGGATGTCGGCCTAGCCCCATAGGAAAATGTAGCAAATTTCAAAAGTAGGGTGTCTAAAAGGAATAGCTGCTTGATTATGTTGCTACTTAGACCAAAATGCACTTAAATGCCACCTAATATGACATTTTCGGAAGGTGCTATAACGTACTGTTGGGTCTAGTTCATTCAGCGGCACTTAAGGGGGATTTCTCTTTTGATTGCAGTTGTTTTTCTTTTACCCAAATTGGTGTCTCCACAGTGCCTCGGAAATCCATAATTTGCCACCCCCCCCCCCCCCCAAAGAAAATCATAGCAACGAGTCTGTTGTTGTTGTAAAAACATCATAAATTAATACGTAGTCGGCTCGATGTTTGAGGTGGGTTGATCCTTATCTGATGATACACCCATCTATGGACAGGAAAACTTTAAATTATTCATTTTCTGCGAATAGTTGTCTCGTTCTCTGGATAGTAAAGATACATATCAGCCACATTATTTATGTACACACAGACCTAAGGCAAATAAATTGCTTTGAAGCAGGTCAGTCATCTGACATAACTGCTCAATAATATTTATATGCCTATCATGACGTCCCACTCATCAGATAGTTGACCATAGTGCGTAGCCCTATGTGGTGGTGCTTTCTTTATGGTGGTAGTAGTGTTTTAGGTTGAAAAAAATTCCATCGGCGCGTTAGGCTACTTCGTTCTAATAAACCGACATATGACATATTTACAATATAAATAATTTAATAAAAATGCCTTATCCTAATATTCCATTAGAATAAGGCTGTTCTGACACTTGAGATCGCAATTGCGGTAGCTATTCACATCTTACGGTGAATGGAAATAATAAGTAAAAACCCAGGACATTTTCATTCAGCTTGCGCTGGGAATTGCGTCGGCAATTCACAGCGCAAGCTGAATGAAAATAATATAAGTAATAGCTGGATGCTAGGCCGTGTAAAGAACTACGTGATTGATAATGGTCAGATCTAAATGATTATAATGTAGACCTGGTAATATTCGCGAGGTTTTAATTTGCGCAAATTAAGAAATGTCGCGAAAATTATTATTATTATAGCGCTACTAAAGAAAAACGGAAATTCACGAGTTCTAAAATTCGTGAAAAGTCACAAAATCAGAAATTCGCGAAAATTAAAACAGGTGAAAATTACTAGATCCAGATCCACAGTATATAATACATGTTATCATGCTATTTGTTGACAGGACGTTAACCCTCAAAAGGATCAGGTGACATTGCCAGAGGTTGGAGGTCGAGGAGTGGGCGATAATAGCGGATCCAAGGTGACCTACACCGCGCCCTCTAATCCATGTCGTCATCAGCTGGAAGGTCACATGTTACCCGTCACGCACTGCGCGACAGTAGACAAATACCTGATCACCTCGTCTATGGTAAGAACGTGATGACTGTATTATCACATCGAGTATACAATGAAGGTATGAAAGCGATATCACACATTCTAATCAGAACTTGTAATAGACCATTCATCCATAAACGCCCAAGTTTATTATATTTCTACCACTATAATATGTTGAAATAAACATATGTCAATGTCATTATTAACACTGTTTGACATTGAGTAGCATTTTACTGAACTCAACTGACAGACATACTTTCCATTCTTCAGATTCACTTTGCGTGGTTGAGCTATGACCTCAACTAATATTCATCTGGATGATGGAACATTTTTCTGTTTGTGATATCTATATCATTCCTTTATAGGATAAAAAAAGATACCTTTATTTCAAATCGCACATAGTAAAAATATAACATTTGCTCAAAGATTTCGCTTTCATACCTTTATAAGACAAGAAGATATATGCTCATTTCAAGTCGCACACAGTAAAACTATAACGTCAGCGCTAAAGAGCTAGTACAAGTGATATGTAAAATAACAATAAAGATAACAATAAAAAAAAAAAATTGACTCGCAGGAAGTTAAAATTGTATACTCCATTACGGTACATGTGAGTGGCGCCACCTGTGGTATTGTGATTCCTCAGACAAAGTCCGCCGGAAAGATAATATACATTGTCTGCAAACAAATTAACTTCCCAGGCGCTAGATTAAAGCAGCCACATCGTCCTGGGAACGCATGTGTGGTTGTGCAGTCAACTGTAAATAAAAGCCTCAATGAAGGGGGGGGGGGTCAATATGTATGTATATATTTTGATGAACGATACAGAACGATGTACCCCTTATTTGTGAATAATTGGATACATGTAGGCCTATATGTTGCTACCGCGACCCACAACCTCAATGGATGTCAAATTAAATGTCAGCTTCTTTATATTGTGAGCATATCACATTGTATGGTAATACATTGAATTGCATTGCAATTTCTTGCGTGGCATTAGATTGGAATGCATTAAATTGCATTGCACTGCACTGCACTGTATTGCATTGCATCGCAATGGAATATTTTGCATTGCATTCCATTGTCTTGCGTGTTATTAGATTGGATTGAATGGCATTACATTGCATCTCACTGTATAGCTTTGTAATGTAATGCAATACGTTGCATTGCATTGCATTGTCTTGCGTGGCATTGGATTGGCTTGGATTGGATTATATTGCATTGCATTGTAGTCGCAGACAGTTGACCACTTGTGAAACACCATTGGATATACATCTGGTGATTGGTGGTAGTGTGTTTATCAGTTTGTTTATTGCATTTTATATCTTTCCAGGACAGGACGTTGAAGGTTTGGGAGATTTCTCGGGGCAGGCTGGTGGCCAGTTTCACGTGTCATGAGGCAGTGTTAACGTTCGTCTGTGTCAAGGTGAAACACTTACACAGGTATGTTGGAAAATAAAGAGCAAAATATACTCTATATATGGTCAATCTGTCATTCTATTTCAATGGTTAATAGTAAGCCATATTTAGATAAAGCAAATACATGGCTTAGCCCTTCCAGCGTTGGGGGCGTCTTTAGACGTCAGAATCTGACGTCTAAAGACGGCCCCCGCGCTGAAAATATAAAATATTAATTCTAATGGCCGTACACCCATAACATAGGTATTCAAAGGAAGCGAGCGAGCTGACTAAGACATTTATGATGATTTAAAATTGAAAAAACCCTTTGGTCTCCATGGTTTATACAAAGATATATCAGCGTTGCAAGGGTTAAAGTTGAAATGTATGTTACAGGAAAGTGTTAGTGTTGGCTGGATGTCAAGATGGACGAGTGCCAACCTGGGTGCTCAATCTAGAAGGCCACCATGTGACAGGAGAGTGTACTAACATGTTAAGCTGCCACCTACCGAATCCAATCAGAACTATGGCTTTGTCTCCTGATCATAAGTAAGTAACAAGTTGAGATGCAAAAATCTAAGGGGGATAACTGGTGTAGAAATTAATCTCCCAGGTTCCTAGCCATGGGCTGTTTCTAGTCATGGATTGTTGTCCCTAGCCATTTCCTGCTGCTTCTCTGATGATTCTTAACTATTGCTTATTACTTTGCTGTAGGTTCCTAGCCATCGGTTGCTGTATCTCGCTCTGTATCAAGACTATTAGCGAATGAATAATAATAATATTACAAGAAAAACCTATTTCTGAAATGCCAAAAAAGTGGCTTGGAAATGAACAAGTTAATGCAAGTTCGAAAAAAAATATCATAATCACTCAAAGTGACCCAGATTCTTTCGTTATTTTGTGAAAAGGAGCATCAAGTACATGTCAATGAAATCGGACCTTGATGTCCATATTTTACGAAACAATACCCCAAATTTCATCGTTTTTGCTCTCGGCTTTTCAAACTAAGTCACCAAGGTCAATTCTCACTAGCCTAGCATAGGCATGAACTGTTCAACACACTGGCACCTCAAAATATTTTGGCATGACCCGTGCTTATTTAAAAAAAAACACTATATATAAGTGCACGAGGGGGACACACAAAAGCTAATTTACACACAGTTTCGCATAAGCAGCCACTTATTTGCAAATCAAGAGACAAAATTATAAATTTCTAGAATCTGACCCCTTCGCTCATTGTACCAACTTATGGCTATACTTTATCCATTTGTAGCTGTGTTTCACGGCGGTTTACAACAAAAACCACAAGTGAAGAAAAAGTACTCTATTTCATAATTAGGCATGATCTGTTTCATAGGTACTGTGAGCGCGCCGCGAGAGTGGCGGCCCTTCTTGTTAGCCTACAACGTGTCAAGTCATTAGGTGTAACGACCTGCTCGCCGCTGTTGTCCCTCACTGTCACCACCTCGTCACCACCTAGCACAGCAGAGCCCAAATTGACTTTTGTCTTCCTTCGGGTATCTGGCCACAGGTTGCTGTCTGTATCTCCCTCTGACTATAGTGTTTGTCTTGTTTCAGGTATCTGGCCACAGGTTGCTGTCTGTATATCCCTCTGGCTATAATGTTTGTCTTGTTCCAGGTATCTGGCCACGGGTTGCTGTCTGTATCTCCCTCTGTCTATAGTGTTTGTCTTGTTTCAGGTATCTGGCCACAGGTTGCTGTCTGTATCTCCCTCTGACTATAGTGTTTGTCTTATTTCAGGTATCTGGCCACAGGTTGCTGTCTGTATCTCCCTCTGACTATAGTGTTTGTCTTGTTTCAGGTATCTGGCCACAGGTTGCTGTCTGTATCTCCCTCTGACTATAGTGTTTGTCTTGTTTCAGGTATCTGGCCACAGGTTGCTGTCTGTATCTCCCTCTGACTATAGTGTTTGTCTTGTTTCAGGTATCTGGCCACAGGTTGCTGTCTGTATCTCCCTCTGACTATAGTGTTTGTCTTGTTCCAGGTATCTGGCCACAGGTTGCTGTCTGTATCTCCCTCTGACTATAGTGTTTGTCTTGTTCCAGGTATCTGGCCACAGGTTGCTGTCTGTATCTCCCTCTGACTATAGTGTTTGTCTTGTTTCAGGTATCTGGCCACAGGTTGCTGTCTGTATCTCCCTCTGACTATAGTGTTTGTCTTGTTTCAGGTATCTGGCCACAGGTTGCTGTCTGTATCTCCCTCTGACTATAGTGTTTGTCTTGTTTCAGGTATCTGGCCACGGGTTGCTGTCTGTATCTCCCTCTGACTATAGTGTTTGTCTTGTTTCAGGTATCTGGCCACGGGTTGCTGTCTGTATCTCCCTCTGACTATAGTGTTTGTCTTGTTTCAGGTATCTGGCCACAGGTTGCTGTCTGTATCTCCCTCTGACTATAGTGTTTGTCTTGTTTCAGGTATCTGGCCACAGGTTGCTGTCTGTATCTCCCTCTGACTATAGTGTTTGTCTTGTTTCAGGTATCTGGCCACAGGTTGCTGTCTGTATCTCCCTCTGACTATAGTGTTTGTCTTGTTTCAGGTATCTGGCCACAGGTTGCTGTCTGTATCTCCCTCTGACTATAGTATTTGTCTTGTTTCAGGTATCTGGCCACGGGTTGCTGTCTGTATCTCCCTCTGACTATAGTGTTTGTCTTGTTTCAGGTATCTGGCCACAGGTTGCTGTCTGTATCTCCCTCTGACTATAGTGTTTGTCTTGTTTCAGGTATCTGGCCACAGGTTGCTGTCTGTATCTCCCTCTGACTATAGTGTTTGTCTTGTTTCAGGTATCTGGCCACAGGTTGCTGTCTGTATCTCCCTCTGACTATAGTGTTTGTCTTGTTTCAGGTATCTGGCCACAGGTTGCTGTCTGTATCTCCCTCTGACTATAGTGTTTGTCTTGTTTCAGGTATCTGGCCACAGGTTGCTGTCTGTATCTCCCTCTGACTATATTGTGTTTGTCTTGTTTCAGGTATCTGGCCACAGGTTGCTGTCTGTATCTCCCTCTGACTATAGTGTTTGTCTTGTTTCAGGTATCTGGCCACAGGTTGCTGTCTGTATCTCCCTCTGACTATAGTGTTTGTCTTGTTCCAGGTATCTGGCCACAGGTTGCTGTCTGTATCTCCCTCTGACTATAGTGTTTGTCTTGTTCCAGGTATCTGGCCACAGGTTGCTGTCTGTATATCCCTCTGACTATAGTGTTTGTCTTGTTCCAGGTATCTGGCCACAGGTTGCTGTCTGTATCTCCCTCTGACTATAGTGTTTGTCTTGTTTCAGGTATCTGGCCACAGGTTGCTGTCTGTATCTCTCTCTGACTATAGTGTTTGTCTTGTTTCAGGTATCTGGCCACAGGTTGCTGTCTGTATCTCCCTCTGACTATAGTGTTTGTCTTGTTTCAGGTATCTGGCCACAGGTTGCTGTCTGTACCTCTCTCTGACTATAGTGTTTGTCTTGTTTCAGGTATCTGGCCACAGGTTGCTGTCTGTATCTCCCTCTGACTATAGTGTTTGTCTTGTTCCAGGTATCTGGCCACAGGTTGCTGTCTGTATCTCCCTCTGACTATAGTGTTTGTCTTGTTTCAGGTATCTGGCCACAGGTTGCTGTCTGTATCTCCCTCTGACTATAGTGTTTGTCTTGTTCCAGGTATCTGGCCACAGGTTGCTGTCTGTATCTCCCTCTGACTATAGTGTTTGTCTTGTTTCAGGTATCTGGCCACAGGTTGCTGTCTGTATCTCCCTCTGACTATAGTGTTTGTCTTGTTCCAGGTATCTGGCCACAGGTTGCTGTCTGTATCTCCCTCTGACTATAGTGTTTGTCTTGTTTCAGGTATCTGGCCACGGGTTGCTGTCTGTATCTCCCTCTGACTATAGTGTTTGTCTTGTTTCAGGTATCTGGCCACAGGTTGCTGTCTGTATCTCCCTCTGACTATAGTGTTTGTCTTGTTTCAGGTATCTGGCCACAGGTTGCTGTCTGTATCTCCCTCTGACTATAGTGTTTGTCTTGTTTCAGGTATCTGGCCACAGGTTGCTGTCTCTATCTCCCTCTGACTATAGTGTTTTTGTCTTGTTTCAGGTATCTGGCCACAGGTTGCTGTTTCTTCATGGATCAGGTGACATCCCATCGCACGGTGGAGACCAGTGTTAGAGGCACCCTGAAGACCTGGGTGATGGACTCTGTGTACAAATGTACAGTGCAGGTGAGAAGAAATGTACTAAAAGACAACAATTCGATCAGATCAAATCAAATCAAATCAGATTAAATCAGATATGATTTGTACACTCTGGTTATTTTTATTATGTTTTATCAATCACTGTGTAGGCTTATTGCACATACTATTATTTGAAAGGGTCCTTTGGATATGAAAGGGTGTATCCGCCACTTCACAAAGTGGCAGATACACCCTTTCATATCCAAAGGGACGATATAATAATATACTCCCAGAATTGTTTTGTATTTATGGGAATTTGAAAGTGTTTGGTAAAACTAGCGCCACTGCTATTATAAGTATTTCTATGACAATATTATACAATTAAATAATTTTGTGTTTTAATTAATGGTATGTTATTCTGGCGCTGTTCAATAAGTAATGTAGTGTCACCTTTTTTATCACTGTTTGTAAGCCTTTTATTTTATGTTGTAGACAGGGAAATGTGAGATGAGCGTTCAGCATCACGGAATAAAGACCATGAAACAACTGGTGGCCAGAGTCCTCACTCGTATGGCAAGCTACAGGTAACCATAGTAACAGTAACTATAGTATTTTAGATTCTGAAACAACCCAACAAACATGAAACATCGAAACAGTGTTCGTCCAATGTTGGGCAAACGTCGTAGAAGGTGGACCAAGATTGGGTTGATGTCTGGTGTTTGCTGGGAACACGTGACCATAATTCTGAACATTAACGTAGTCCTACATTGCACAGTAACCATGGTAATTGTAAGTAATAACTTACCTGTAGATATACATAAAATAAATGTTAACAAAAAAAATAATGTGTTGAATATGTCTATATAACAACAGGAAACTATTACATATCACACCTAAAACAACTAAAAGATACACAGCACTAAATATTTGTCTTTAATGCTCACACCATTGAGTTATGCTTTATTATAAGTTCACACCATAGTGTCGTGTTTGATTGTAAGTTCACGTCATTGCGATGTGTTTTATTATAAGCTCACACCATTGCGATGTGTTTTTACCATAAGTTCACACCATTGCGATGTGTTTTATTAGAAGTTCACGTCATTGCGATGTTTTTTAATATAAATTCACACCATTGCGATGTGTTTTACCATAAGTTCGCACCATTGCGATCTGTTTTATTAGAAGTTCACGTTATTGCGTCGTGCTTTATTATAATTTTACACCATTGCGATCTGTTTTATTATAAGTTCACACCATCGCGTTTGTTTTATTATAAGTTCACACCATTTCAATGTGTTTTATTATAAGTTCACGTCATTGCGATGTGATTTATTAAAAGCTCGCATCATTGTGTCGTGTTTTATCATTAGTTCACAACATTGCGCTGTGTTTTATTATAAGTTCACACCATTGCGCTGTGTTTTATTATAAGCTCGCACCATTGCGCCGTTTTTTATTATAAGCTCGCATCATTGCGCTGTGTTTTATTATAAGCTCGCATCATTGCGCTGTGTTTTATTATAAGCTCACACCATTGCGCTGTGTTTTATTTTTCACGTTTTTTCAATGAAGAATACTTGCATACAGACAAATATTTCAAAATATGGCTATATAATTTATTTGCAGTCACAATACCAAGTTTGAGGAGGAGAAGCATTTTGGGATCCGCGCATTATGTTTCAGTCCTGACAGTAAATACATCGTGGCGGGATTTGGTCATCCAGAAGAGGTCAGTAGGAATAATTTTATTGTTTAAAAACAAGCAATGTATCGATAACCTCTAAATAGACAGCTTCACAAGAAGGTTCAGATCGATTTCCACCGAGAGTAGACTTTGGGACACAAAATGTGACAGCAGGCAATGATTGCTGCCTTTTCGCTCGGTTTTGTCCTCAGGCTGATGGTGGTCAATCATCGAGTCATTGCTAGGTTTTCATAATTAAATTTATTTATTGTAAATGGCAGGTTTTAAAACCTCTCGCGCAATAACAAAAAATCCATCAACTTTCTTTTTTTAATTGCGAGCAGATAATTGAAGACAGCATTGATAAAACAGTATAATGTCTAAGCATTACCTATTTAAAACTAACGATACAATTGTTGTGTTACCAGATAGGAGAGAAGGATTTTAAGATGGTGGTTGTCTGTAACGCTGATACCTTGGACACAGTATGGGCTGATGGCAACCGACATTATCAAGTGACGTCACTGTCATTCAGTAACCATGGTCTGGGAACATCGTGGTCAGCATGGCAACTGTTACTAGGCACGCAGGGTCACATGTTTGCCATTTTGCTTCACACTAAAGGTAATTTTGAAGATTCAAAATAATGTATTATCCAAAAGGAAGAAATCCTTGACAAGTTTGTTAGACAGACAGGTTCAATCTTTAAAACTTGTCCGTTGTGTGCTGCTTTTTTCAACCAAATATGTTTCAACACTTTCGAGCTTGAATTTACCATTGTGATCTTCATCCACTAAAAGCCGCGAATCGCTGTCGCAATTCGCGACTTGTAGTGGATAAAGATGATTTGATATGGTTTAAAAATTGAATAAAATTGTCTTGTATTAGTAGACCAGTTTCATGAAATTTTTTATTCCCAAAACCTTAGTTATGGGAAAATGAAATATGTTCACAGGGATTTAAAATGATTCCTAGTGCATCGTGGGAGCTTAAAGGGTTAATCATAGTATTTTGACATGTGAATTGCTACCACGTCCACGCTCTTACTTAAAGGAATAACTACTTTTTAAATAATTCTACAAAATACCCAAATGTAATACACATATAAAAAAGCCTATCGTTACTTTAGTGTTTTTTGTCACTTTGAAAAAAATGATAGATACTACTTATTGCTAACAAGATGACTAGTTATGTGGAGTTACAATACATAAAGCACATTATATTCTGGTATTTTATGATTTATTTCAGAATCATCCAATGCACAAGAAAAAGATATACTGCGGCCACGTTACCTATGGCAACGTCGCTTCGAGGAGAACAATAGTTACTGTGCCATCTACTCACCAGATGGGGCTCTAGTGGCATCAGTCCGGGAAAATGTAGTGTGTTTATGGGATGCTAAAAATGGTGCCCTTGTCGCAGAGTATCAAGGTCATAGTGCAAAGGTCAACTGGTTGTGCTTCACTACTAACGGACGTTATATATGCAGCTGCTGCCAAGACGGCGAGGTTAGAATATGGAGGTCACCAAGCACAGGTGAACCTAAGGTTAAGGACAAGCATGAAGGTCAAACGGTTACCAGCAGGGTGAAGACTGGTACAAGTTCAGATCAAAGCCAAAGCCGTAGGAGAAGCAGGGAGACTGTAGAAAACATGACAGAGAGCAGTGTGAACCTGCAGCATGTGGGACGTGAAGGTCACCACAGGCCACATGAAGGTCATGATAAGCAGCATGAGTTACACAGACATCCTGAAGGTATTCAAATAGAGTATGAAGGTCATGCAGGTCATCCAGAAGGATATCTCAGCCAACATGAAGCCGCTGAGAGTTCTGACAAGATGCCCCCAGAAGCAAAGGGATATGGCAGAAGACATTCTGAGACAAAGGGGCATGGCAGAAGACATTCTGAGACAAAGGGGCATGGCAGAAGACATTCTGATGATACGAGGCGCGGTTCTCGGGAGAGTCGCCGTAATTCTAAGGATAAAGGTCGCCCTTTTAAGCAGAGCCGCAGTTATTCTGACGTTAGTACAGACTGTACAATAGACTCCACATCAACAGACTTGTCAAGAGCATCTGAGAGCGATGTCTACAACTCTTCCTCAACGCTGTCCTCATCCAGACCTCCCCCGATATCAAGGGCGTCTACGCTAGAGACAGACTTGTCAGATGATGTCGTCATGACGTGTGACGATGAAGGCAATGTCATACAGACCCCCAGTAGTACAGTGTCACCTCGTCATCAAGGTGACCTCACTCCTCGTGACCTCACTCCTCGGAGTGTGTCGTCATCACGTAATAAATATGAAGTGAAAATGTCACATCATAATGACAATAAACCCCTTCATGTGACTACCACCGCGAGGTGGGCCATGACAACGGAAGTGAACTCTGTCCAGGTCAAGACAAGGTCAGCAGGGCAGGATATGTTGATGAAGTCACCTGAACCGTTATTAGACAACAGTAATCAGAATGGACAATTTGACAGTGCATATATTTCTGAGAGGGGCAAACATAACAGACAAATATTGGCACCTGTATAATTAACTATAAGTCATATCCGGCATGAAATGAATGCCACTCTAGCCACAAGACTTACGTCTCTCATAGATCAAAATATAATTATTTTGAATCATGGAGACCAAAGTTTTTTTTTTAATTTGCAAGCAAGATAAATGTCTTATCTAGCTCTTTTTGATTTATTTGAATACCTTATGGGTCAACAGCTATTAGAAATATTTTTACTCTTCCGGTGTGGGGATCGACTTTGGACGCCAGAGTCTGAAGTCGATCGCCACTCTGTGAAGGGTAATATGGGGATCGACTTTGGACGCCAGAGTCTGAAGTCGATCGCCAATCTGTGAAGGGTAATATGGGGATCGACTTTGGACGCCAGAGTCTGAAGTCGATCGCCACTCTGTGAAGGGTAATATGGGGATCGACTTTGGACGCCAGAGTCTGATGTCGATCGCCACTCTGTAAAGGGTAATATGGGGATCGACTTTGGACGCCAGAGTCTGAAGTCGATCGCCACTCTGTAAAGGGTAATATATCTAACTTTCAAAGAAAGTCTCCATTCACACAGCTTTGCCGTCCAATAATTATACAGCAGTAACATGATAAATGGATGCAAACCGTGGATGGAACATGTCTTCAGCCTCTATCTATGAGAGATGCTTAGCTTATGTCAACAGAGAAGTAGCACAGTTTAGGTTCTTGTCTGTATTGACTACTCATGCCAATGATGTCACTATTACAAAGCCATTTTAACCCTTTAAGCATCATATTACATCGCTGAAAACAGACTTAATTTTCCAACAACTAAGGGTTTTAGAACGAAAATTTCCATGAAACTGGCTTACCAATACATGGTAATTTTCTTTAATTTTCCAACCACTTCAAGTCATCTTCATCCACTACAAGTCGAGAATTGCGACAGCAATTCGCGGCTTGTAGTGGATGAAGATGACAATGGTAAATTCAGGCTTGAAAGGGTTAATAGTGTATCTTTGTCTCTGAACATTGTTCATTTGATCTATACAATGTTGTTATGTTTTATCTGATTTATTGTTGAGTTTTTTTATACAATGACATGTATCTAATCCCTCATCTGGGTGCTATCAATAAAACATGATCTAAGCTGGTTGCATTTTCTATCACTTACAAGTTCTGTTTAAACAAAAACTTAACTGAAACGTTACTTTGACAACACTAGTATCTGGTACATTATTTATGGATACAGCAAAATATTTTATCAAAGGATTGTTAAAGCTAACATATTGTAGCCCACACTGTACCATACCACACAATGTGTCTCTGAACCCACACCTCAAAGTAACTGGAAATAGGTTACCTTACAGTGCGGTACATTGTAGGTGACATGCTATTTAACTGGATACGTCAGCTTTACACAGCAATGTGTCAGCAGATTTCGCATCAATAATAATCACACCTAGTGGATCTAAGTGATTAGTAGGTAAACGTTGAGCCAACACTATCCTAGTGAAAACTACATTATTCTCAATCATGCCCCCGTGAAAATTAGTGATTTACGTATAGTTTTTTACTAAATCATTGATAATTTTGTATTTTGGTATTGAATGCAATGAGGATATGCTTCTCTTGCAAAAGAAAATAAATTGTATATTAACTATTCTGTTGTAATTGCATCTGCGAAAGAGGGTTATGTTTTTTGTCGTGTTGGCTTGTCCGCTGTGTTACTCACAGGGTAATGAACAGATAGCTAAGTAACAATATACAACCAAGTAATATTATTCTTGGGGGGGGGGGGGGGGTGATCTAGACTACGATCCTGGATCCAGAATTTATTTTAAAGATTTGTGTCTCTGGCCAAGAACAATCCCTTAAATTTTAGGGATGACCCGGATTAGGATCCGGATCCAATCACTGTGGAGGAGGCTTACAATCTCAGACTCACTGTCTAGTTGATTTTGTTTAGTGTGAAATTTGTGGTTAAAAATGACATTTTCTATCCCGCTGGTTGCATCTAATATTTACTCCCCATGAATGAATTGAATTAGGTTTAGATTAACCATATTATTGGTGTAATTATTCTTATCAGAGGTAGCTGAATAAAAAAACTTTCTCGTGAAGGAGGCGTTGATAAAAATGCAGCAATAAAATTTGAGGTGTATACATATATGCAGCCGCTTGAAATATACACTTATATTCCAGTCTCGTATATTTTTTTCAATAAATAGAACCGTTGCGGATGGACAATCCTGTATCCCCTACCAAGGCTAAACATGCTAAAGGACAACCTAGATATGCTAGGCAATATAGATACTGGATTTGTACCGAGCTTCTTTACTATACATGTGCATAACAGTGGCCTAAAACCTAAATTAATTCATTCCTATTATGGCAGGTTCCACGATAATGTGTACCACCAACCTACTCTGCGGACCAAAAACTAGAATGTATTTTTTTTTTAAATTAACGCTTTGATACGTTTCTGATATATTCAAATCGCGTGTTTTAGGTAAATTTAATATAACTTTAGCATTTTATAATTCTTAAAAAACATTTTTTCGTGTATTTCTGCAATGCAACTTAGAGAGAAAGTTTGTTATTTTTATAGGACGAATGCGTAAATGATTCGGGGATTTTTTTCACATAGTAGTTATGTAATGCACATTAAAGCATCGTATGGCTACATTTTTTTCGTTTTTGTTCTATTTGTTTGTTCTGTATTTACAAAATAATAAAATGCTAATGTGACGATTTGAGATGTATTGAACGTACATGCAAAAATATAATAACGTTAGCATTAATTTTAATGCATTACTAGTACTAAAGTTTCCGAAAAACCAATGACAAATGTAATGCAACTAAATATAAAACGATGTGGACTAATATTTAAATAGCCTATACCTAAATTATTGTGAATGTTCTATAAAGTGTATATAGGGTATATGTATAAATATACCACAGTACAAATTTAAATGTGAATTTATTTGGTCTCACGGCATAAATTATCAATTCACTGTGTTTTTTTAAAATTTAAAATGCGTGACCGCATCGCATGATTCTTCTCTCTTTTTATTGTTTATTTGTCAGAATACTGACAAATAAAGCCATTCATCCCCCTTGATATAGCTCATGATATATGTCATATTGGGATGAGAATGTGAAAGGTGGCAGTTGAACTGGAACTTAGTTGAAAACTGATTAATTTCGGCCTGTGGAAATGAAGAGTAATATTAGCCAATCGGAAAATTTAACAGGAGTGGGTTCAGATTGAGGACCGATTATTTATTTCATCAAACCATTTTTATTTTGCAATATGAATAATAATAACACATTACTATGGTACAAGTACAACTCTTAACAATCATTTTATTTCAATTCAAATAATACAAATATTCTTAGTTTCTTAAGTCCTTCGTGATGCCCAAGCCACATAATCAGAAACTAGTTAATGTTGTTAAAATAATAGGCCATGCGTCGTCCTGAACGTTTTGGTATAGGATGGGGAATAATGCGAACCACTTCAAGTGCAAAGTGCTGTTCCTTTTCTGGTAGGCGCCAATACGTTGGCTCTTCAACGCTCCGTTTCTTACACTTGGTGTAGCAGTGTACCCATGCTTCATTTGGAGCAATGTCGCACCAATTGGCGCTACCACAGTCAGAAGGAGCAACTGTAACCTGTAGCACAAAGCATATAACATAATTACTTTTATCATTTTCGCGATATATATTACTTTATTATATTTAGTAAATTATAAATGTCTGATGTGAAAATTACGAAGTAAATAGCTTCTTTTAAATTAGCATGTCATGTTGCACTTTCCATTAATGTTTATTTTACGTTTTATGATAATTTAGTAACTAATGGGCTTTCAAACAATTCTTTGATCTTGTAAATATCCAGACACTATATTTATTTTGCTAATTTTTATTTTCGCAATCGTTTTAACATAGAAATAACATACACTGTACACAAAAACAGAGTGCATAGATATCAGGTCAGTATCATAACAGGATTTCATAATGAATGAATGAATGAATGAATGAATGAATGAAATAATGAATGAATGAATGAATGAATGAATGAATGAATGAATGAATGAATGAATGAATGAATGAATGAATGAATGAATGAATGGAGACTTGGGCCACCTACAGGCTATATAGTGAACATGCAGGCTACACATAGCCAGGGGAGTTTTGTGAGATGGATCAGAAACGGAGATTCACCAGAATACTGAATATATACCAGTGGACAGAAAAGAAAAAAATAGTAGGCCTACTTAATAGAAAATGGGGGATAAACACTTCATGATTTGGACCTATGCGAAAAATCAAATAATTTGTATTTTAACCTTTGGCCACTTTTGCCAAATTTACATTTTCAGATACCGTAATAATATAAATGAAAAAACGTAAACGTCAACAGAATAACAGAGGGTTAACACTTATGGTGAGCACCTATAGATGGTTTACAATACATAGCAATGAAAAGAAACATTGTGTTTCTTTGAGACCTGAATGTTAGAGGTGGGGACGAACCCACAAGCCTAGAGTCTTTAACCGTTTCACCAGGCTCCCTATCATAAAGATTTTATACTGCTGTCTAAAATAAAGATAACGAACGAAAGAGCAATCACTGTAAATCAATAGTGTGTTCAAGTAACATTATACGGAACTATACATATTCAGGCTAGTCTATAACATTTTCAAGATATCAAGTTAGTTGAATAACTGAGTATCCCAGCGAAAAAACGCTGGATAAGAATGATAAGATTGATCTCTATCTGAACAATAATTGTAGTCATAATAAAAAACAAAACAATATTAACTCCAGAAGAACACAAACAGCATACAATAATACATACACTATGTATTTCCTTATAGACCTAAGATTGACTTACAAAAGCAGGGTATTTTTCCCGACCATGTTTTACTAAGACATGATCTCCTGTAGACCAAATAACCCTGAGAAGAGACAGCCAATGGAAAGTTTCATAAATTTGATATACAGTTGGGGAAATATGCATGTACCGTAAAAATTAAATTACGCAAAGGTATAAATACATTTTAGCTTCATCCTATATAGCTTATTTCAAGAAAATAGTTATTTTGAATGCAGTATAGTGTTGAGTGTTTTGGAAATGTATTAGATAAGGCCAAATATGGTCTCTTACAAAATCAAACTCAATTAGTAAAAAAAAAAAATAATAAACAAGCAAACGTTTTTCTCTGATTTGCCTAATTTCAACAGCCATAAGGGAGTGAATTCGGAAATGAAATGATGTTTTTTCTGTCAAGAATTATTGTTGTAATAATTCCGAATTCTCCTAGTTATTCTAAACAATTCAGAAAGTTGGGTATTTTACCTGTTTATTTACACGTTACTATTTTATTTACATATCTGTGTAAATCTCATTTTTTACATTTTCAAGTCAGTACAATTATTTATATATATATATATGTGTGTGTAAGGATAAAAAAATATTAAACGTATACAGCATCTTTCCCCAACTCATATATTGATGCAAACAATATTGAACAATCTGTGTTAACCTTTTGTGGTATACTGCTAGATTTGTTTTCTGTTATTCCGAAAGATATATTTTATAAACAAGTTACATCTCTAATAATAACGTTATGTGCATGTTTTAGAAGAAGAATTAATATTTTTCTCTTATACTAACATGATTAAATTATTGTTTAAACGTGTACCAGTTAAAGAGTTGGATGGATAAAAGAAACAAAGTTGTCCAAGCAATGTCTCAACTAGACGCATTATCAAACAGGTAATTAACTCGTTCAGGTTTGAATCACATCATTTTAAACATACTTTAACACAGCAGTCGGAACATATGTGGAGTTATGAATATTAAAATAACAACAGCATTAACTAACCTTTGATCATGTGTAGGTGTGTGAACACCAGCATCTGCTATGTTTAGTACAGCTTCATTTGTGTTGACATCACCATCTGTTATGTTTTCTACAGCTTCATATTTGTTGACATCTCCCTCTGTTATATTTATTATGACTTCAGATTTCTTGGCATATTCTTCTGTTATGCTCACTACAGCCTCGTGGTTGTTGTTGAAATCACTACCTGTAATGTTTACTACAGCTTCATGTTTGTTAATATCACCCTCGTTTTTTACAGCCTCATGGTGGTTGTTGACATCTCCCTCTGTTATGTTTAATATGACTTCAGGCCTATTGGTATCTCCCTCTGTTACATTTAATATGACTTCAGGCTTGTTAACATCTCCCTCTGCTATGCTTTCTACAGCCTCATGGTGGTTGTTAACATCTCCCTCTGGTATGCTTAATATAACTTCAGGCTTGTTGATATCACCCTCTGTTGCATTTAGTATGACTTCAGACTTGTTAACGTCACCTTCTGTTATGTTTACTACAGCTTCATGTTTATTGACATCTTTCTCTGTTATGTTTAATATGACTTCAGGCTTGTTGATATCACCCTCTGTTGCATTTAGTATGACTTCAGACTTGTTAGCGTCACCATCTGTTATGTTTACTACAGCTTCATGTTTGTTGACATCTCCATCTGTTATGTTTAATATAACTTCAGACTTGTCGATATCACCCTCTGTTATATTTAGTATGACTTCAGGCTTGTTGACAGGACTATCTGTTATGTTTACTACAGCTTTATGTTTGGTAATATCACCCTCTGTTATATTTATTATGACTTCAGGCTTGTTGACAGGAGTATCTGTTATGTTTACTACAGCTTCATGTTTGGTCATATCACCCTCTGTTATATTTAATATGATTTCAGGGTTGTTGACATCTCCCTCTGTTATGTTTTCTACAGTCTCATGGTTGTTAACATCACCTTCTGTTATGTTTTCTACCGCCTCGTGGTGGTTGTTAACATCTTCCTCTGTTATGCTTAATATAACTTCAGACGTGTTGATATCACCCTCTTTTATATTTAATATGACTTCAGGCTTGTTAGCGTCACCCTCTGTTATGTTTTTTACAACCTCATGGTTGTTGACATCCCCTTCTGTTATGTTTACTACAGCTTCATGTTTATTGACATCTTTCTCTGTTATGTTCAATATGACTTCAGACGTGTTGATATCACCCTCTGTTATATTTAGTATGACTTCAGGCTTGTTGACAGGACTATCTGTTATGTTTACTACAGCTTTATGTTTGGTAATATTACCCTCTGTTATATTTAATATGACTTCAGGCTTGTTGACATCACCCTTTGTTATGTTTAACATGACTTCAGGCTTGTTGATATCTCCCTCTGTTATGTTTAATATGACTGCAGGCTTGTTCATATCTCCCTCTGTTATGTTTTCTACAGCCTTATGGTTGTTAACGTCACCTTCTGTTATGTTTTCTACTGCCTCATGGTTGTTGACATCTCCCTCTGTTATGTTTAATATGACTTCAGGCTTGTGGATATCTCCCTCTGTTGCATTTAGTATGACTTCAGGCTTGTTAGCGTGACCCGCTGTTATGTTTTCTACAGCCTCATGGTTGTTAACATCTCCCTCTGTTATGTTTAATATAATTTCAGGGTTGTTAACATCACCATGTGTTATGTTTATTACGGTGTCATATTTGTTGAGATCATCATCTGCTATATTCAATATGACTTCATGGTTGTTGATGTTGTCATCTGTTAGGCCTATGTTTAATATTGCATCACATTTGTTGACATCATCACCTGTTATGTTTAAGACGGCGTCATCACCTTCTGAAAAATTCAATAAATCTCTGTAGTCGAAATTGACTAATTCTGAATAGGAGCTCTCATTAGTACTCACCATTTCAACATCTGTGTGATGTATTGGTGTAGATCGGACGTTTTCATGTCTAGGTTCAATCTGTTTTGTCACAGGCTCTGCTAAATTATTCATAGGAAACACCACATTCAACAGTTCATCCACAGTTTCTATACGTCTTTTGGGCTTTATTTGCACTGGTTTAAATTTATGTACATAATCAGCATTGGTGCATTGAATCGGAGTTGTTTTGTTTTCCCGACAACTGTAACAATAGCATGAGAGATTCCTAGCTAATATTTTGTATTTTATACCCCTAGATTGTATTTGGTGAAACTTTCGTACACCTTGCACAGTTTGAACATCTGTATCTGGCCTGGTTCTATCGACTTCGTCTCGCTTCACAAGAAAGAAAATCCTCTTGCTGGGCACTTCACTGGCGAGGTTTGTAGAGCACCAGTTCATCATATTCTGTGCATTGTTAATAATTACTTTTCTTCCTATGATTGCTCGGTCCACTGAAACATTGATCACCCCGGTTTCCCCATCCGACTTCCATGCTCAGATCCAAAGTAACTGTGTTCTGTTCCAAAACATTTACTGCTCAAATCTACTAATGGTCCTCTGCTCTTGTATTGGGAGCCACAGCCGTCACTGTAGATAATTACTTTTGAAAATTGTATCCTCTTAGATAAGTCCGCAATAGATTTATCAAAAAAATAGTTTACTGCATGGAAATCATGTACTGTGTCATCACTAATAAACACATGGGACTCCCGCTTTAATTCCTTTGTTGTTGTGTCTCTGTACTATATCACAGTGGGGTGCATCGTAATTTGCCCTTGACCAAAAAAGGCTGACTTTATTTCATCTTGATAATGGACAGCTCTATTTTTAGCAAAATCCATTATCATCATAACCCATCCACTTGGTAATTCGTTCTTGAGCATATTAAATTGCTGTGACTGTCAGTTGGCAATGAATGTATGCTCCATGAAAGTAGTTCCTTGACACGGTTTTATTATATCTAATTCAAACTCAGTAAGGAGATTCTGAACTGACTTCTTATGGGTAACAAGCTTTCTTCGTATTTTTCCATCATAATCACGCTGTACTCTCGCCCAGTGGTTCCATGTAACATCAACATTAGGCAAACATGCATAGAACTTTCTTAAAGTGGTCTTGATATCTTTACATGAATCACATTGTCCAAATATGCATTAATACCTATGAAATGTCTTTCCATCCTCTCTTGCACAAAGCAGAATATCCAATAGTTGTCGGTCATCGTCCACCTTTCTGTCTATAGTATTCTGTGAGGAAACGTAATTTAGCGCCAAAAGTTTGTATTTGATATTTAAGCAGTAGGGGCACATGCAGACTTCCCTGTGATGCATTGATAGTTTTCTCACACACATAGGCCTCAAAGAAGCAAATCGTGACAGACCGATCTTATTGTTTGGGTATTCTTTCCTAAATATAGAAAATGTTTGTCTTATGGACACTTGCATAAGGTATCCAGCGCCATGTTTTTTAGTCGCATATCTTTTATTCGGCATAAGTCGAGAAATATCTTCTCTCTTATATATAGCTTTGACTAATTCCTTTGTCTTATTTGTGATTTTGTCCCTTCGAGGTAATCTTATTGGGCGTTCAGAGGCACGGCTGATAGTTTTCCGGTGCCATCCAGTGATTTTGGAAACGAGGCGGATAGAAGACCTTTTTATCAAGTCATTAGATAAGACTTGCCTTGCCTTCTTCAGACTAGATCTGTCCACGCGTAACTGGTGCAAATATTCCTTGCAAAATTCTGTCTCGACATATTGTGGTTTCCTTCTTTTTTTTTCTTGGCATTGTAAAATACCAATGCTCTGGTTTAATGCTTTTCTCTTACGTGGGGTTGCTGTACCTATTATGTGTGATACTATAGTTGCAAATTTTTTAGGGGTAGTGGGAAGACACTTTCGTGCATTGCAGGCAGCGTTATAAATGCTCTGTTTTGTCATTGGTGTGTTCTCTTCTTCGGAAGGAGTGACTGGTTCAATAGTTTTGTTTATCATATCTGTAGTTTTCTTTTTTTGGCGAGAGTCTTTCATCCTTTTTCTCTCCTTTTCTTTATGACGCCTGTGTGCTGGTGGGCTGACATACATTTTCCCTCTATTTTTCTCAGCTATATGACGCCAATACCTACGTAGGTCATTCTTCTCCTCTTCACTTTTCCTTTCATTTATTGACGTTTTCTTTTCAGGCAGCTTTACTTTCATTTTTTTAGTAATGGTTTTTTTGGGAGGTTTTTTTTCAACATTTTTTTCTCTGAATTTCTGTTGCCGCTGTTTAGCACTTTCTTTTTCTTTTTCTATCAATGCTTTCATGCATTCTGGCATGTCATTACCCTGTGCTTTCATTTCCTTAAGTTTCATTCGTCGTTCCTTGCTACGTACCTTTTGTTCCTCAAGATATTTGGCATATTTTGCAGGATGTTTTTTTTTAGTTTCTGCCGGTATGACATAATTTTTCCACATTGTTCGTGCAGTGATGGAGTTTGTGGAGATGTGTCAGCAACTATTGACTCTCCTTGATTTGTTGTTTTTCCTGTTTGTGGTGGCCGTTTATGTGCCTTTCGCTTAGCTTTTAAAGTTGTTTTATTGTGTGTTGTGTTGTTTTCATCTTGCTGTGTGGTTGTCTGCAAGTACATCAAATGCAGCTCATAAATGTGAATTCATGCAGCGTGATTCATTCAGTAAAGCCCCAAGTTCAGCCGACCATAGGCCTTTTTTATTGAATTGAGCAACAGGACTGCTGTGACTTTTCAGAAAAATGATATTGTCCCAATTCTATGTTTAGGAATTGTCTACGTTTTTTAAAAAAGGGTTGAATTATTTATAAAGTTTCATGCTCCAAGTTCAGCCGACCATAGGCCTTTTTTATTGAATTGAGCAACAGGACTGCTGTGACTTTTCAGAAAAATGATATTGTCCCAATTCTATGTTTAGGAATTGTCTACGTTTTTTAAAAAAGGGTTGAATTATTTATAATGTTTCATGCTAAACAATTCTACTAGACAATTATCTCTAAGTTGTATGTCTTTTCCATTGGAAATAGTTTAAGAGAAAAATATTCACCAGAATATCTCGGGCTTTAGATAATTCTTAAAAATGATAACGCATAATGTGCAGTAAAATTGATAAATTATTTTAAACAAGTTACTTGGATCATGTGCATACGTGTTTATTGTATTCAAATAATTACTAAAACATAGACTTCCAAAACTATATCATGTCATTTGGGAAAATCAAATACTTTCATGTCGTGGTGAAAAATGCAAATAATTAGAAACAGTGCGCCACAGTCTTCAGATGCTTTTAATGATGGAAGATGTTCTCCCAATACTAGTTAAATGTTTGGCCAGCGTTAATTAACAGTTTGCCCAATATATATAGCCGGATAATGTTGTAAGCATATTTGCCAAACAAATTTGTATGCGTTTGTAAATAAAATATCCTGATGGTGAGAAAGACATATATATAACGTTAATAAAATTACATTAATTATTGGTCATCATGGAAGAAGTAGGCGTATTATGAATCAAAGATTTATATTATAAGTTAAAAACAATATCATTTCGATAATTATGTGAATCTGGAGTAACGTTAACATTCAATATGTCCATTTACCATAACAATAGCAGTATTTTTGTCAAATAAAAAATCACGTTTGCAAAGAAACTGTCCTGAAAGGCATAACAATAACAAAATAACATCCATTATTTGTCACGTTAGCACTTGTATTATGTAAATCTGGAGTAACGTTAACAGTCAATATGTCCGATCAGCATAACAATAGCAGTATGTTCTTCAAATAAAAAATCACGTTTGCAAAAAAACTGTCCTGAAAGGCATAACAATAACAAAATTACATCCATTATTTGTCACGTTAGCACTAGTATTATGTAAATCTCGAGTAACGTTAACAGTCAATATGTCCAATCAGCATAACAATAGCAGCATGTTCTTCAAATAAAAAAATCACGTTTGCAAACAAACTGTCCTGAATGGCATAACGATAACAAAAGTAATCCTTTATTGATCACGTTAGCATTTGTATTATGTATTTCTGGAGTAACGTTAACAGGTTTTCATGTCCAATCAGCATAACAATAGCAGCATGTTCTTCAAATAAAAAAATCACGTTTGCAAACAAACTGTCCTGAATGGCATAACGATAACAAAAGTAATCCTTTATTGATCACGTTAGCATTTGTATTATGTATTTCTGGAGTAACGTTAACAGGTTTTCATGTCCAATCAGCATAACAATAGCAGTATGTGCATCAAATAAAAATCACGTTTGCAAGAAAACTGTCCTGAATTGGTAAAAATCATCGCAACCAAAGGGGTTTTTTCACCTTGAAATCACCATACATGTATTAGTCAGCTCTTTCCGATTCATTTGAATACCTATGTTATGGGTCTACGACCATTAGAAATATTTTTATTCTTACAGTGCGGGGATCGACTTTAGTCGTCAGAATCTACAGACGTCAAATTCTGACGACTAAAGTCGAAACACGTCAGATTTTGAAAGTCGATCCCCGCGTGTAGACGTCAGATTCTGACGACTCAAGTCGATCCCCGCGCTGTAAAGGTTAAAATCATACATGGCATTATTTGTTTTTTTTAGTTTAAAGTGACTTTATGAACAGCTAAATACGCAACGAGAAATATACGTGATATGCAAATTACATGAGTGTGGGTTTATTGGAAGTAAGGTTCATTTGTGTTTCTCTTCAATCAGCATATAGATCACTGGATATAATGGTAGAAGAATTAGCTCACTTCTACCACTAGTTACAACCTCAATCGAAATAAATATCTCGTCATCCATCGGTACCACTGAGCGGATGTGCCTAAGGGCATCACCGGTTATAAATTAGGTAAATATATCTCTCCATAGTGTGTGGAATATGGTCAAAGCTGAGATCTGGCTAGCTTCGAAATTGTCGTTAAAAGCTGTCGTAGCGGTCACATATAGTATAGGCCTATATGTACGGGAAAATCCTGACATCTTGAACAGAGCTTAGTAAATACTTAGGGCAAATTGGGAAATTACACAGAAATTGAAACTCTATTAAAGGAACTGACAGCAAACGAATCATGTGATTTATTACATGTAATCTTTTACTATTACCAGTTACAGAAATTGATGCCTACGGGTAAATATTGTATTTACTCCATCGGGTGAAACATATAGTTTCAGTTGCAGTCACCAGATAGCCATAGCAGTGTTCTGTCATTACTGTGTGAGAACAAATAATATAATTAAATCGTCAGGTAATGCATTTTTTACTCTTCAAAGTGAAAACTTTCTCGTATGAAATCGGCTCTAAGAGTAAAATTGACATCCATATGTTAACTTTTACTTTTTTGACAATGCGCTGTGACAAGGTTTAGAAATATGTGATAAAAATATGCATACAAGACTTGATTATGATCATAATTGCACTTAATTGATCATACCAGGTACAACTTTCTTTTATAACTTCCTACTAAAAATATTTACCTCGTCAAGTGAAGCAATTTTTAGTCCACAAAGTAAGCACTTTCTCGTAAGAAATAGGTTCTTAAAAGTGAAATCCTGATGGTAGCTTTTAGTCTGTTTTCAATGCACAGCATAAGGTTTCAAAGTATATGATAAAATTATCCATAATATTCTTGATAATGATCATAGCTGCACATAAGTGATCATATCATATAAAAAAAAATTATCACTTCCTACTAAAAATATTTACCACATCTGTTAATCAAATGCAATTTTTACTCTTCAATGTTTCTAAGAGTAAAATTGACATCTAGTCTGTTCTCAATGAACTGAATCGATTATGCTGCTTGACCGCATAGAAAAGCTGATTAAGTATCATAGGATTGTTGAGTAAACGTGATAAATAAAAAAAATTAATAGAAAACTAAACCCACATATTTCAGTATTAACTTTGTATTTAGTATTAACAATAAATAAATAAAATTAATCAGAATAAATTTGTTTAATGATTTTGCTTCACACTCTAGTCTAGCTTACTGTTTGCAGTGAATTATTGATTAAAGGTTCCAGAGAGGGGGGTTTTGAGGGATCCTAACCTCATTTTAAAACTAATTTGGAACAACACGCTCAAAGTTGCCGAAATATCAGTATGTTACAATAAATATTTTATTAGATGGTGTGTAAAATACCTGTTTATTAGAGAATCATTTTGAAAAAGAAAATTATGATAACACATAGTTATAAAAAATGGCAGATGAGCATAGGGATCGACTTTAGATGTCAGAATCTGACGTCTGTAGACGTCAGATTCTGACGTATAAAGTCGGTCCACGCACTGTAGGAGTAAAAAATATGTATAATGACTGCAGACCCATAACATAGATATTCAAATAAAGTGGAAAGAGCTAACTAAGACAATTATGATGATTTCAAATTGAAAAAAAATACTATTTCAGCGCTATTAAGACATTTGTGTGTAAAGCAGTTTGCTCACTCTAATAAAGAATTACAGCATCTGGTCAGTAGAGTTAGCAGCATGACTATTGGCATTATGATTATTGGCATTATACTATTGGCATTATAGTTGACAGCATGAGTTTTGACATTATGACTACTGGCATTATGACTATTGGCATTAAAGTTGACAGCATGACTATTGGCATTATGACTATTGGCATTATACTATTGGCATTATAGTTGACAGCATGAGTTTTGACATTATGACTACTGGCATTATGACTATTAGCATTAAAGTTGACAGCATGACTATTGGCATTATGACTATTGGCATTATACTATTGGCATTATAGTTGACAGCATGAGTATTGACATTATGACTACTGGCATTATGACTATTGGCATTAAAGTTGACAGCATGACTATTGGCATTATGACTATTGGCATTATGATTATTGGCATTAAAGTAAACAGCATGATCATTGGCATTATGACTATTGACATTATGACTATTGACATTAAAGTTGGCAGCATGACTTTTGGCATTAAAGTTGGCAGCATGACTTTTGGCATTATACTATTGGCATTAAAGTTGGCAGCATGACTATTGACATTATGACTATTGGTATTAAAGTTGGCAGCATGACTTTTGGCATTAAAGTTGGCAGCATGACGATTGACATTATACTATTGGCATTACAGTTGGCAGCATGACTATTGGCATTATACTATTGGCATTACAGTTGGCAGCATGACTATTGGCATTATGACTATTGGCATTATGACTATTGGCATTAAAGTTGGAAGCATGACTATTGGCATTATGACTATTGGCATTAAAGTTGGCAACATGAATATTGGCATTATGACTATTGGCATTATGACTATTGGCATTAAAGTTGGCAGCATGGATATTGATCCTTGTGTGTTTAATTGTTGATCATTTGAAGCTGGAAATCGCATTTAGAATTCTAACATCAAATGATCGGTAAATCTTAATCTTACGGTACCTGCTATGTAGACATGGCTAGAGTTAAAACGTACCTCGGCATTCTTCGTCTTCTCCATCCACACAATCCCACATCCCGTCACACCTGTCGTTCTGAGCAAAGCAGCGAGTGTGACATTGCTCTGTTAGAACATCACTCCATTTAGCGTCACAGCTAGCATCTGTATTTGATAAATACTCAATATACAATACTATATATACAGAGGGTTATTTGCTCTAAACATGGCTTAGTCAGCTGTTTCTGATTTGTTTGAATACCTATCATATATGTCTTTTTTATATTTTAACCTATTTAGTGCGGGGATCGTCTTTTTTGACACCAGATTCTGACGTCCGAGGTCTATCCACGCCCCGAAAGAGGTAATAAAGTCTGATGTACATAATATGATATTATTGCATCCAATTTAGAGAAAGATTGGCCTTCTGCATGACATGCCCACTATACAAGTTAAACCGTTATCATATCAGTTAAAACTTCTACATCAATACCTCGCTCAAATAAAAGTGTGTGGAGAATGCTCTAGCATACTTGGGCAGATGGTATATGATGTCATAATCTGGTGAAAAATTCCTTCGTCTCAGAACTAAATCTTTAAGCAAATGACGTCAGTTTTGTCTGCCATTACAGAGTTCTAAGCGGGGGTCGACCTCTGCGACATCTCTGTTTGGAGCATGTCGTTCAACAGCACCATAAATTCTGCATCTGCCGTAATTTTCATTCACTTGGAAGTTGTGAATCGCGTTAATGAATGAAAAAAGCCCGCCCATGACATGTCATATGTGGGACTGACCTGCATAAGGCTGGCACGCTTCCCAGTACAATACACAGCGTCTTCCAGATGTACCACACTCCTTATAAGGACATGCTTGTAACGTCTGGTTACGATGCGTAGAAAGGCGAGATAATGGGTTTTCTATAAGAAAGCATACAAAATTAGGCAATTTTACCTTGATTTTTATTTTTAACCAATTAAATAAGTTTATAGAGTAATTATCAGTTTAATAACATCCCTTGTCAAATAGTCTAACTTTTAAAATATACACATTTTTGAATGAAACTTTGCAGGGGGACTCTGGAATATGGTTGAGAATCGATAACGACCAGTGATAAACATGCGCTATGCGTTAAAGTGGCAGCGACTATAGGGTGATTATTTTCATGCGAATTGAGATGAGAGTGCAGTCTAAGCAAGACATTGACAGACAATTAACAAAAAAGCAACCATCTCTAGTCAGTGGCGGATCCGGGGTGCTATTTTGTGCCAAATTCTTTTTATGCCAAATTCTTTAAATATAGTCCCATAAACTAGATCCGCCCCTGCTGGTGGAGTGTGGATTCTGCATGAGTCATGTGTGCTTACCATTTCACAAACCAGTACTATCAATTGATATAATTTAGAAATTAAGCACAGCAATGAAGTAAAGAGTACTTTAAATAACGATTTATTAAATACATTGTTGGCTCTTAAAACTAAATACCATACTCACTTTTAATGTCTCCATAGAAGTTGAAGAACAACAACTGACCTCTAATTGGGGTCACGTTTACAATGATATAGAAGTCATAACCTCTGTAGAAGCCGATACTAGGGTTAGGTTTCAGTCTATTTTTCAGAATCGTATCAGGTTGTAAATGCATCTCTGTTTGAGGTGAAGTCAACACGTCTGAAGAATTCCATATTTGTACTTCGTGTCCTTCAACATTCATGGTGCCATATTGATTTTTTTTTAAATTTTCTGTATACAATTTAACCCTTTCAGTTCGGGGACCGACCTTAGACATCAGAATCTGCCATCTGCAGACGTCAGATTCTGAACTATAAAGTAAATCCCCGCACTAAAATAATTAACGTATTTATAATGGAGGTAGACCCATAACATATACATTCAACTGAAGCAGAAAGAGCTAACTAAGACACTTTAAAAAAACCCGTCTCGATGGTCTATATAAAACTATTTCATCGTTGTAGGGGTTAATTCTATTGTTGAAAGAATTATGTCTGTGTGCCAGATATGCCTGATATGAATTAGTTTTAATTATAGTCCACAATGATTGTATACTGTCATCCAAAAAACTTCAAACTCCGTCGTCCCCCAACAACGTCTCCGTTAACAAAAACAAATGTGTTTGTGACCTGTGGCTCGATATATGGAGCTGATGTGTTCAATATACATGGTTTAATATGCATATCAGATAAATGTCAAAAGTAGGCCTCCTTATCTCAGATTTTGTAAATCCATCTTTTATGTTGCATGCAAAATCAAATATTTTGGCATCCACAAATGTGCGAACGATAGATCGACAGTCAACCTGATTAGTAGTCATCACTCAGCTCAGTGATCACTCAGTGGCAATTAACCATTGTTGCTTTATGTTTGAGGCCCGACATCAAATCCCGGGGGGGGGGGGGGGGGGCATACATGGGATTACTGGGGATGTGCCGCTGGACAGGGTGTCTTTTTTGAGCTCCCAGAATTGGCACAGGGTGCCTTTTTGAGCTTCCACCTCTGGGCACCCGAGTTAGCATGTATTTTGCAGATTTCTCAGGCTATTATCAGCCGAATTCCATCACTATTTTCTAGTCTCACAGCAAATAGCCTCAACATTTCATAAACAAATATAATAAAACTTAAAAAGACCATTAAAACATGAAGTATATTGGTAGTCATTACACCACAAACAGATCAATCAAATTCAGTTTTTATTTAAAAATTGGGACAGGGTGTATTTTGAGCCATGAGGCGAATCGCGACAGGATCAGGTTTTGACCATGCCGGATGCACACCCCTACCCATTTCAAAGGCGAGTACGCGCCCACCCCCCCCCCCCCCCCACCCCAGGGCCCGGGGTCATCAAATCGCTATCTCTCTACGTGTCCTGTTTACTCATTCTCCACACATAGATGTCGCTCAGGTCAACCCCGCTCTCTCTCTGTAACCACACGCCATGTTTCGACAAAAACTGCTCATTTTGAGCAGTTTTGTTGATATAGCTTATAAACACACTTGAGTGTCCTGAATATATATGGCAAATATAAAACACCACTACTCCGCCACATATGAGTTTATATTCACATAGAAATAGAAAACATTCAATGGATTACTTTTTCTGCCTACGCGCTGCTGTGAGAAGGTCCATGTTTACGTTTTTCTGACAGAATTTACAATCGGCTTCAAAACACTGGCAAATATAAATTACTGAATGACATGCGAATTGTGCTGGTTCAATTTATCCACTACTAAACATAATAAATTGCCCTTATCTCTAACAAACTCTAGGATCAAATTAAATATTGAAAAAAGGATAAGTAATGAATTGAAGTGAACACCAAAATAGTTCCGTGGTTATAGGAATGGTTATAAAATCACGTGGTAACGCTCACAAACGGCTGATAAATCTGGTCAATCGCCATGCGTGCATACGGCGAAATGAGCGTGTGGTATCAGAGATATAATCTCTGAGGTCAGAATGCTGTTTACTGATACCTTTCCCAGCAGATATAGTACGAAATGTTTGCCTATTCTCTTGAAACGCTGAATTTGTTTATGACAACCTTAGAGGCCAAAGGAATGCAATCATTATACATTTCTTAGTTAGCTCTTTCTGCTTCCATTAAATACCTTTCTTATGGGTCTACGGCCATTATACATATTTTTACTCTTACAGCTAGTCTGTTTGTTAATTCGTTTCTGTATACATGAATGAATGTATAATTAAATAATCAACAAAAGTGAGTGAAAAAAAGAACAAATGTGGCTCAGCCTCATTAAAAGAATAAATAAATGTATTATAACCTCTTGTAAAGATATAGCATTACCGAGCCAGGAGAGCTCTGACGTTGTAACCATTAAATACATGTCGTCTGTTTGGTTATGCATCACATGATAGAAGCAGCTGTACGTAACTGAATGACCGTTGGCCATTTCTTGTGGCCAGAAAAACGTCTCCAAGCTTGATTTTCTTAGAGGACAGTAACCTGGGAATACAGAGATTATGTGTTCTCACCTTATATCTGGATGTCATGTTAGTTGTCATATTATTCTATTAGTTGATAATCCAGGCATGTCTATTCGCACAACCCTCTGTAGTCCTCAGAGTAACAATAGTTCAGGTAACTCCATTGGTCGCACATAAGAGACCTACTGTCAAATACTCTATTACCAGTACACAAGGGCCCTACCATGGTCATATCAATGGATGGGTACCAATGCGAGAGCTGCATTAGCTCCGCTGTTGAGCGAAGAATCCAGGGCTATCTGCTCACCATCACCATGTAGAAAATAGCCAGACTAAAAGTGCTACTACTGACAACCATCCTAGTAGTTTTATAAAATTACATTAGGGGCCTACAAAATGCATATGTGTCTGTTTGCGATCCTGAAAACTGTAGTTAGGATTTTATTTATTTCTTGGTAATATTATGTGGCATGCCGGTTTATTAAACAAGGCTGTTTTTTGCTCAGATGAGGAGGTCGGAGGTCGAAATAAATATAAAACAAAATAAATACGTTTTTTGTATAATTCTAGGTTAACCTCAGGGTCAGAAGAAATACAAAAAAGGGGTTTCTACTTCAAAAAGAGGAATGAAAACAGCTGTTGCACAAAAAGGGCTGTTGATTCCCATAACGGAAGTAAGCATTTAGGCCACAGAAGGGAACTGTTCCACAATATGTGTCACCCACGACATATAAAAACATTTTTCAGACAGAAGCAATATTTCATGATTATTTTGGGTAACAGTAGGGTCGCCTTAAATTAAAAAAAATCTTTAATGATTTCAATATTACTTAGAAAATAGGGTCGGCGGGTCTGTAGGTAAAAAAATATATAAAAATGAGGCCTTAGCTGCTGATTAACCCTTTAACCGCCAAGTTATTCAATTTGAATTTTTACCCACTTGAAGTTGTGTCTCGCTGACGCTATCCACAACTTCAAGTGAATGAAAATTATTCAGATTTGACAAAATGGAGGTCAACTCTTTTCAAACCTTGCTGGTTGATGTCACATTTTAAATGTGGTACTTATTGTGCTAATAAAAAATGAAAACCCGAATATATGCGGCACCGGCGGTTGAAGGGTTAATACATACAAGGACTCACCCGTTTTTGGTAGTGTTGTTTCCACCCATTTTTCACGACTATCTATACAAAAGACAGTACATTAAAAAGATACAAAATATGACAAAATAAAATGACAATGGAATCATGTACAAAGTAACGAAATAAAAGACGACTGATTAATTCACTATATTGATAAGAGAGTATCATCACAGGTAGAGTTAGCCCTTTCTGCGTGGGAGCTGATTTGAAAACGAAAAAAAATGATTGTAATAATTTACCAAATATTCATGATCAGAAGATTCCAATGAAGCATCGCTAATTGTGAATTGTAACATGTCAAATTGTCTTCTACTGAGCGTTATTGTGATTACATATAGCTCACATGAAGCTTAGTATATCAACATTTAATTAAATTAAGTCTGTGACATATGTGAGAATGTAAACCTGTGGTGAATGAGTAGTTTGCCCAGAACACGAAGGAGGCTTCTGTAGAGCTGGAGATGGCCTTGACCTTTAGAATAAGCGGGGAGTGACCAGTAGACTGTATGTGAGGTGTGGACTGACCTCCCCAGATGCTGGATGACCCGGTTACACCGCTGTCATAAACCTGACACAGAAAATTATAATGTATATAGGCCACACACATTGTTTAACACTTGTACAGCTAAACCCTATATAGTCTGATGTGAGTTCTGCTGACGAATCAGCCGACTTTACATTTTCAGCACTGTTAGAATTGGCGCTCATTGTGGGGCTCCATTATAGCCATGTTGAAACTGCCAAGCCCTGGGATCGAGCCCTGCCACCGTGAGGCCTGAGTGAGTGACAATCACAATAAGGTCATCATACACATACTTAAATACAATCACATGTTTTGTTCAGAAGCTTTAGCTTACATATATTCAAGTGAAAATGAAAAAAAAACACTTCTATTGTTATATTGATCACAGCAAGGCATTTGATTCAGTAGCTCGAACATAATTGTGGCACAAAATTCTCAATTGTAATATGTCTGGAAAACAGTTACGAGTAATATTTAAAACTATCAGTTTGTTTCAGTCAACAAACGTGTGTAGCTTTACGCGAGATACTTTTTGATAATTTCATATGTATGGTACGGCGCCAAACTGTTCAAAGGCATGGAGTGTAAAGTGCTGCCTTATTTTGCTTGTTCTATCGATACTGGTATCGTAAATACTGTGTTGGTTTCCTGACAGAGTTCACTGGTTGTTTCATCACCGAGTTCATTTAGATCATTACAGTGAGTGATTTTGTGTCTATAGTGATCATGAAAACCGATATTTCTCTATTGTGACGTGGTGCCTCGTGCCACCTTTAATCCTGGTCCTGAAAGAATCTGGTGGATTCTGACAGGCTTGTGTTGAAGGGCCGCGATAACAGAACAATACGAAAAACAAAATGTACATAGTAGGCCTACCTCACAATGAATGACAATATTGTAAAATTCTCGGGTAGCTAAAGGGCCAAATGAATTATTTTTAAAATTATTTTTATCAAACAAATGGACTCAGATGAGGACTCGTGATTCTATTAACCCTTTAAAGCCTGACTTTACCATTGTCATCTTCATCCACTACAAGCCGCGAATTGCTGTCGCAATTCTCGACTTGTAGTGAATGAAGATGACTTGAAGTGGGTGACAAATGAAAAAATATACTGTCATTTTAAAAAAAGATACATGAACAGTTTCGTTCTAAGGCCACTAGGTTTCAGGAAATTAAATCTGTTTTCAGGGATGTAAAATGATGCTTTAATGCATCGTGAGGGCTTAAAGGGTTATTTCGAGTAGCCCTGCAACGAACACGAAATTAAAACCTTGCAAAGATGAACCCGTTACCTTGAGCACAGTGTTAGAAGACAAGTCCATATAAGTGAAGCTGATTCTGACGTCACAAGCTCTCGCCGTGAATTTGATCTCGTAGACACTCCCCTTTCCGAGCGTGCATGGTGCGGGGAATCCTGGTGACGTCACAATAGCTTGGTCACCGGGAAGACCACTTATAACACGGCTCTCAGATTGTAGATGGTTCTGTCCTCCATCAGCTGTAAACACACATGCTATGAGAACAAATATAATGCAGCGACCCCAAAGAGACTCACAATAACCCTTTAACCGCCAAATTATACAATCTGAATTTTCACCCACTTGAAGTTGTGTCTCGCTGACGCGATCCACAACTTCAAGTGAGTGAAAATTATTCAGATTTGACAAAATGGAGGTAAACTCTGTTCAAATCTTGCTGATTAATGTCACATTTTATCTTTACCATGTCTAAAACATGGTACTTAATGTGCAAATTCAAAATGAAAACCCGAATATTTTCGGCACCGGCGATTAAAGGGTTAATCAAGCATTTCTAGTGTATTAACCCTCACAACGCTGAATATATTTTTTTTAATTGGACAAATGTGTTTTTCAATTTGAAATCATCATAAATGGCTTAGCTATTTGACACCTTTTATACACATGCACATAGGATACCAAAGGTGTATGAAATGAGGTTTACCTGGACAGTTTTTGGAAAAGGTAGATATTAGGTTCAAATATTGCTCGTTGGTTTCTGTCAAGCATTTGCAATTTTGTTACTTTCTCAAAGAACATCAAATTTGACAAAAGGGAAGACGAATGCGATGATGCTTTTGACACAAATTTAAGTCGGTTTCATCATGGTTGGTAACAAAATGATCTAACTGCACCATGGTATATAGCCTAAGACAGTAATGTGCAGCAGTTATCATAGAGTTGTGTCAAAGCTGTTGATTTTAAACATGTAGATGTGTACCCTGATGACATCGCAAGGCTCTGACACAGTGACCTCCATTTTTTACAGTAATAGTTCTAATACGATCGCAAGTTTATGTCAGTTTAAAATGGCCAAGCTTTCAATGGCACTCGAATTTCATGACATCCCAGTTTTTCGGTAGGCTGACTGTCGTTTTTACACATCTGGCTGTGGAAATAAAATGGCGGTCGGTGTCACCGGGTCTGCAGCCAAGTAAATGAGTTAGCCAGCCCGGTCGTGTTGGGTAGTAGATGTGTATGGTCAAAGCTATTTTAACAAAACATATATTGAGAAACAGTTCTCTAGTCGAGTTCACACGGGCTTCTGCAAACACGAGGTGCCTGAATACAGGATATATTCATTATGTTGTTGTACTACTGATCGAAATATCGTTTAAAGTCCAAACGTATTTCTGTTAACATGATAAAGTATGATTTGATGAATGCTCTGTTATTGACAGCAACTCTTCCATATTACAGCTCGGGATATATTAACAAAGCATGAACTATTGGTTGAGATATTACAAATTAAGGGACAAAAATATTGGGAAAAGCAATGTAACCATGGTAGCGAATGTGTCATCATGTGGCACATGTACCAGGGTGATACTAGTGTAGCGAAGCCTGTAGTCATTTTTTGCAGATAAGCAATTCACACAATGATCAGTGAAGTAGTGTCATTTATTATTGGAGCTATACTCTTATTAACCCTTTCAGCGTGAGGACGGTCTTTATACGACAGAATCTGATGTCTGTAGATGGTTGTAGGGCAGAAGATAACTCATTCAATTCAATGTTATTAATTTACATACTTACAATCACGGGATTCACATGTCATGATGGCCTCTTGCTGACGCCATGGGATTCACGTGTCATGATAACTGCATGTTGACGCCATGGAATTCACGTGTCATGATGACGGCATGTTGACGCCATGGGATTCACGTATCGTGATAACTGCATGTTGACGCCATGGGATTCACGTGTCATGATAACTGCATGTTGACGCCATGGGATTCACGTGTCATGATAACTGCATGTCGACGCCATGGGATTCACGTGTCATGATAACTGAATGTTGACGCCATGGGATTCACGTGTCATGATAACTGAATGTTGACGCCATGGGATTCACGTGTCATGATAACTGCATGTTGACGCTATGAGCTTCACGTGTCATGATAACAGCATGTTGACGCCATGATATTCACGTGTCGTGATAGCTGCATGTTGACGCCATGAGACTCATGTGCCGTGATAGCTGCATGTTGACCATGTTGACGCCATGATATTCACGTGTCATGATAGCTTCTAGAACAGCCTGCTCGATGACTGCATGTTGACGCCATGGGATTCACGTGTTATGATGACGGCATGTTGACGCCATGGGATTCATGTGTCATGGTAACTGCATGTTGACGCCATGGGATTCCCGTGTCATGATAACTGCATGTTGACGCCATGGCATTCACGTGTCATGATGACTGCATGTTGACGCCATATGATTCACGTGTCGTGATAGCTGCACGTTGACACCATAATGATTCACGTGTCATGATAACTGCATGTTGACGCCATGGGATTCATGTGTCATGATAACTGCATGTTGACGCCATGGGATTCACGTGTCATGATAACTGCATGTTGACGCCATCGGATTCACGTGTCATGATAACTGCATGTTGACGCCATGGGATTCATGTGTCATGATAACTGCATGTTGACGCCATGGGATTCACGTGTCATGATGACTGCATGTTGACGCCATGGGATTCACGTGTCATGATGACTGCATGTTGACGCCATCGGATTCCCGTGTCATGATAACTGCATGTTGACGCCATGGGATTCACGTGTCATGATGACTGCATGTTGACGCCATGGGATTCACGTGTCATGATGACTGCATGTTGACGCCATCGGATTCCCGTGTCATGATAACTGCATGTTGACGCCATGGGATTCACGTGTCATGATAACTGCATGTTGACGCCATGGGATTCACGTGTCATGATGACTGCATGTTGACGCCATGGGATTCAAGTGTCATGCTTGCCGCACGTTGACACCATAATGATTCACGTGTCATGATAACTGCATGTTGACGCCATGGGATTCATGTGTCATGATAACTGCATGTTGACGCCATGGGATTCATGTGTCATGATGGCCGCATGTTGACGCCATGTGATTCACGTGTCATGATAACTGCATGTTGACGCCATGGGATTCATGTGTCATGATGGCCGCATGTTGACGCCATGTGATTCACGTGTCATGATAACTGCATGTTAACGCCAGGGATTCATGTGTCATGATAATTGCATGTTGACGCCATGTGATTCACGTGTCATGATAACTGCATGTTAACGCCAGGGATTCATGTGTCATGATAATTGCATGTTGACGCCATGGGATTCACGTGTCATGATAACTGCATGTTAACGCCAGGGATTCATGTGTCATGATGGCCGCATGTTGACGCCATGTGATTCACGTGTCATGATAACTGCATGTTGACGCCATGGGATTCATGTGTCATGATGGCCGCATGTTGACGCCATATGATTCACGTGTCGTGATAGCTGCACGTTGACACCATAATGATTCACGTGTCATGATAACTGCATGTTAACGCCAGGGATTCATGTGTCATGATAATTGCATGTTGACGCCATGTGATTCACGTGTCATGATAATTGCATGTTAACGCCAGGGATTCATGTGTCGTGATGACTGCTAGAACAGACAGCTCTGAGATTGTACAGCAGAGATGGTGCTGTTACAGCAACTCAACTCCTTAACCATCAAAGCGCTGAAATAATTTTGTATTTACCATGGAGACCAAAGGCTTTTTCAATTTAAAATTATCATAAATGTCTTAATTAGGCCTTTCTCTTTTGAATACTAATGTCGTGAGTCTATAGCCGTTATAAATGTGTTTTCTGTCAGAGTGCGGCGATCGACTTTAGACGTCAGAATCTGAACGTCTGCAGACGTCAGATTCTGACGTCTGCAGAGGTCAGATTCTGACGTCTAAAGTCGATCCCCGCGCGGTAGGCCTAAGGGTTAAAATTCAAATCTATCAATGTTAGAATCGCGGATCATTTTTTTCATTGAGTTTAAGGTTCAATAACTGATTTACCTTGGTTGTGTAAAACTGTCCGGCAGAGCCATATGAAGCACCACCTGGCGAGTGACAATGAATTCATCATTTTTTATTACTGTATTCCTGTCGTGGTAGGCCTATTTATAACGTTAACCATCTATAAGTGATCGTGACATTTTAAAAAGTCCACATAGGCCTACGTCACCGTAGCCACTAGGCCTACTACCTTCTCTGAAATGACATGGCCTATCCTGTCAAGCTGAGGTCATCCATTTCATCACAGAAATCATGTTTGAAATTGTCACATTTTTTGTCAGTAGTGAACAGTAGGCGTTATATAAAATCCACATTTAGCTATTGATACTGATTCCGACAAAGTACGTATAGTCATAGAGGTAGTATCCTATATAGCTGACATAGGCCTAGTATGACGTGACAAACAATATAATTATAGGCTTACATATAGTCAACAGGCGATAAAATGCTCCAAATACCTCAGTATATACCCTACAATAAAATACATAGGCCTATAGGCCTATTGTATGTCTGAAACCATATTGAGCGCACGCAATATACAGCTGTCTGTAGGACTAACGTTACGGTATCATGACTTTTACATCAATTTAGTTATGCAGTAGAGTGTTACATGTAGTGGGTCTGGCCTACACAGCAGCTGTGTTCCATCATGTATGCCCCTGGCCGGGGCCCCTGGCAACAGGGGAAGGCTGCACAATATTCTGTTCTGCTCAGCTAAAAAGCAGTATCTGCTTATAAAGTAAGCAGTTGTACTGCCTTTTAGCTATAGGGTCTACATGGCAGAATAGTGTGGAAACTATTCTATATATCTATGGTACTTCGTATTTACAGACTGTTTGCGATACAGTCTGTAATCATTGCCATACCCTTCGTAAAGTTGTGCCCAGTGGAATAAGTCTGGAACCCCCCTGCCAAGAAATATATATCTAAAAAAAACTCGAATTAACATTTAAAAAGAATCAAATTGGGACAAAAAAATATATTTAAAACTAACTATTAAATATCACATATCGTTTGAACCTACATAGAACTAGTATCCCAGTACGATGCTCCAGAAGGAACATTTATATTTAGAGATTGAACTCGATATAACTATAGTTAGAAAGATATCGCCCTCTACTATGTTTCACGTTGTAGAGGGCGGCGATTGCTAACTAGATATACCAAGTTCACAAGTCGATACATCGATTAGACAACTAGATATAACAACTTTATAACTCCATATATCGAGTGGAGAAGTCGTTATATTAAACGAGTTTACAAGTCGATATATCGAGCTGACAAGACGATATATCGAGTTGACAAATCGATATAATGAGTTTAAAAGTGGATATATAGAGTTCATTAATGGATTTATCGCGTTCCGGAAAAATCTTATTTAAGGGTTTCCTTTTGAACTGGTGATATACTGAGGGACAAACAGTCCCCCATATGCCTTAGAATACAAGAAAAAGCCTTTGAAAATTAAAAATTTTCCCGTGGGCGTGCCCCCCGACCCCCAGTGAAATACTCCTTTGTCAAGTTTTAAACACCTATCAGTGAAAAGCTAGATGCGCCCATGAAAACTGAGGTCATATCAGAATATGTCAAAAAAACACATCGACCCACATATAGCAGATCTATTTAGATTATACCCAGGAACATGTGGGCAGGTGATGCCACAATACAAAAGAATGTGATAATTATTAGTGGAAATATACATCTGGGATAAAGATTGCAAAATGTTGAGGGAACATAGACGTGAGGAAAGATAGACTTCGGAAACATATGGAGGTTAGTGTGGGGCACATAATCCCGTAGTCTTCAGAGGTATTCGTTCTCACTCTACCCCTGAAAGCAATGACGCCGTTTCCACCACTGTCACCTGTAGCGCTGCTTATGAGTAGCTATTCTTGTTGCGATATGGTGCTGCACAGCCTGATATCAGTATAGTCAATATATCTATACCTTATCAGGCTGAACCGTATCATCTCGCAACAAGAATAGCTTCCATTAGCAGCGCTACGGGTGCTAGTGGTTTCCACCTATTTGAGCACCCCACTCCACGCTTCTTCAAACTCTCGGCCCCTTCCCTAAATTTCAAGCTCTGCATGAAATTGTGAAGTAATACATGTAGAACAAATATACGTTTTATTGCAAACATATGGTAACCAAACATTTATAATTCAAGTATAACATAGCCGACATATTTCACAACAAATAGAGACACAAATAACGTTATGAAGTACTTCATATGAGTACATTTGATATCGAAATTATGTATTAATTTTTCGAAATGAAACCACAAATTTCCCATATATTTTTGTTCATAAGCAGATAATTAGGGGGATTATATCGATACAAAACCACAACAATACAGTCTAGCCACTGTTAAAACTTTTTTATTATATTAGTTGATATAATCCCCCCCCCCCCCTCCCGTTTTAGGCTCTTATTACTTAATGCTTAAACAGAGGTGCCAATATTTGATAGTATATTCCAGTTGTACATACTCCATTCTTTCATGGCAGCAGTACAAATCACACTTCGCAGATGCCAATGAACCAGTAACGCCTGAACGTTACGCCATTATCATCGATGCTGTCACAACTTTGAAATGGCGCTGGGTAAGTTCCGCTTTGTGTCGCCTATACTGTCACATGACTTGCTGTTCTCATGGCAGATTTTGCCTGGCGATTGCTGTTAGCTTTGATGTCTGATTTTAGGGGGTGTCGCACCCGGGGAATGTGTGTATTGCTAGAGTGGGGTCCCAAATAGGTTGAAACAGGCTCATAACTGGCAGGGTTACAGAGGAAACAACTTAGTGTGCCCCGGTGAGGATGCGTATCACCTTCCTATGGCCCTTGGTGTGTCGCGTAGAGAGGGTCACAAATATGTCAAAACAGGATCACCACTGACAGGGTCAGTGTGGAAGCAAAGGCTTTAATAATATGGTCTCACCACCCCAAATGCCGCTCCCATTGAAATACATGTAAACTGCCTCAATTCCATGGGCCGGTTTAACCTCTTTTCGACAATATCCACATGTAGTTTCGCATATCATGACAAAACCTGATATCCGTCCTTTTTCAAAAACAGGTCCGATATATATTTGGTAGCCAGACAGATTTTGAGCTACAGTCCATATCGTGTATAAACGTCAGAATAGTTCAAAATTTGCTCTTATTCTTACCCTCTGTTACAGACCAGACACACATCCTTTCATCCCACTGTACCCCTGCGAGATTATCATGAAACAGTCATATCTGATATCCTGCATGGTGCAAACAACGTGTGCTTACTAAATATTTTCAAAATTAAAACCTGTTTGTATTTGTTTTTAATTCAACAGAGGTTGGAATAGCCGCATTGAAAAAAAATTGTGTGATGATTCCATCATCAGTATACACCTGCCGTGATTTCGGCTTATTTAGGGTGGTGAGACCATATTGGTTTGGAATGATAGCACCCTCTTGTTAACATCCATCTTAGTTTTGACATGTGGATGACCTTAAACCGTTAAAATAACCATATCAATGAAATCAGTGTATTTAAATTAGTCAAAAATGAGGTATTACATACGATTCTAGGGCTATTTCGGATTCAGACATCTTGGTCTTTTGATATAATGTCCAGAGATCCGAAAGGAACATTGAACTTTGAACTTAAAAGCTTAGAGCGTCCACGTGCACTGCACTGCACTGCACTGCACTGCACTGCACTGCACTGCACTGCACTGCACTGCACTGCACTGCACTGCACTGCACTCACTCACTCACTCACTCACTCACTCACTCACTCACTCACTCACTCACTCACTCACTCACTCACTCACTCACTCACTCACTCACTCAGATGATCAATGCACTTAAATGCATTGAATGCATTGCAAAGCAATTCAGTGCATTACAATGCATTTAAACTCATCCCAATCTTTTTTGATACATTTAATGCATTTAAATACATTGAAAACATTGTAATGCATTGGAATGTATTGGAATACATTTCCAATGCGGGGGGGGGGGGGAAGGGTGTCACCTCCGCGTGGTCCCCCCTGGGCAACTTCTTAGAAGGCCAAGCACACCCAAACCTTTCATCGAACCAGGTTTTGTTATTTTTTTTGACGTGAAGTTTTTTGTGTTTGCTTTCCGGTGGTTTTTCACTGAGATTGTTATGTTTATTTTCGAATAGTTTTCAGTTTAAATTCTTTATATATTCTTTATATATTCATATTTATATATTTTATATATTTTTTGTACTTGTACTTGTGGTGCCTTACAGTGCTCTCACGGATTGTGATCGCTCTGGCGTGCTAGTTCTCGATGACAGACCCGATCCCCAGCTGTGGGGGCATTGTAGGTCTACTCATAGTTCCTCTATGATTTGTTTTTTTGTGTTTGCAGTGGTTTCTCTTTGGCATCCTGGCGATGGACGGGATGTCCGAAAGAAACCAGTGCCATATAATTATTTTTTCACTTTATTGTTTTAAAGGTTTCTCTGTGGCATCCTGGCGGATAATGCAGCATGTCATAGATAAGCCATTGCCGTACAATTAGCCTGTGGTGACTTACGGTGTCCTCACGGTTTGTGATCGCTCTGTGATGTCCTCCAATATTACAGACCTTATTACCAACTGTGGGGGCACTGTAAGTCTATTTTTTGAGAATTTTTTGTGGTTTCATGATGTCTCCGGCCGTACTGGCCGAAAAGTGAAGTAAAGAAGACATTTACTTACTTACTTAATGGTTTCTCTGTTCATTGTTTATGTCATTCATATTTATGTCTAAATGGGTTTATTTTTTTGATTATAGTATATAGTATTATAGTATATATTATATATTTGTTTTGACAATGACACTGTTTTGACTTAGACTTGAAGTTTTTACACAATCACTCCAATTTCATAGAGATATAGTGACTTGAAAAGTCGTTCATTTTATAATCACTTCATATTTTACATTATTTATACTGATATTTTTATACCCATTAAACTGTGTTGTAGTGCAGGCGCTACAACATGTCACCAGACTCGTTACATATAGGTGCCAGGAGCATCGTCATCTTATCATATCAAACACTTTAAACTGAATATTTTAGTACGAACATGCTTTTATTAGCTTTGTCTTTCCTTTACTACTTTAACTATACAATATGGGATATTGTAATACCTGGAATTTTCACTTAAATGGCCATACTGGCCGAAAAGTGAAGTAAAGCGAATATTTTACTTACTTACTACATTTCCAATGCTGTTTGTCGGGTGTCCCTTGCGACAGCGGTTATTTTGAATCTTGGCGAGGGTCTCTCAGCTCTGTAATTTGGTAAATAATTGTGTTCTGTCTGTGTCTCTGATTCACAGCTATAGATTCATATCACCACCCCTCTAGAGTTGTAGACCCACATAGAACGCCTGTATTTGTATATTATCATGATATTATCAAGTGACCGATTGTGGCATTACAGAAGCAAAAATGAGTGATATCTGCGTGGCGACCATTTTAAATCTGATCCATGTCATTTTTCTCCGGCGATTCTATAGCGTGCCCAGCAAACATAAGACATCGACCCAATGCTGGACTAATGTTGGGTCAACGTCACAGACTCTAAATCAATTATTCAAAACAAATATAGACACATTGTAGTATAGTTCATAAAATATGATCTAGTCTAAAAGGTGATTTTGTATATTGTCTGAAAAGGAAGATCATTGGAATAAAAAGAGAAATGTGCTGACAAAGCAATAAAGAACACAAACAGTGTGATGTTGTACATCAATGTATTAAAAAAAAACTATAGTTGATCAATCACATATTTAAGCACCACTAATAAACATACACTTGTAACTAAGCGTGTCATGTTATATTATTCACAACTAGTTTTGTAGACCACATTCTTAGATGAAATTGCTGAAACAGGAACTCTTATATAAACCTAGAGATATTATGATATACCACATAAACCTGGAGATATGATGATACACCATATAAACCTGGAGATATGATGATATACCATATAATCCGGGGATATGATGATATACCACATAAACCTGGAGATATGATTATATACCATATAAACATGGTCATATGATTATTCACCATATAAACCTTGAGATATGATGACATACCATATAAACCTGGAGATATGATGACATACCATATAATCCGGAGATATGATGATATACCATATAAACCTGGTCATATGATGATATACCATATAAACCTGGAGATATGATGATATACGATATAAACCTGGAGATATGATGATATACGATATAAACCTGGATATATGATGATATACCATATAAACCTGGAGATATGATGGTATGCCACATAAATCTGGAAATATGATGATATATCCTATAAACCTGGAGATATGATGATATATCATATAAACCTGGATATATGATTATATACTTATACTCAAGGTTCGTACCCTTTTTATTTGATACAATTTCGGGATTTTTAAGGATATTTTTAAGGAAAATTGAACTCTTTTTAAGGACCATATCAGGCTATATTAACAAATTTAACATTCAATGAAATGTTGCTTAGGGTACAATATTTTCTGTGGATGCGCTAAATTAAGTTCACATCACATGAGGAAATGTAACGATTAAAGAATCCAGACAGCGCGGCACTTGATCAACCAACCTCTAATTCAAACCTGAATAGGAAAACAACCACGCGGCGCGGGATGATGTTCTTCCTTGAATTTAATCACTTTGAGTACTTTTCATCTGAGTGATTTGGATATTTAAAAATATTTTTATGTACGTTTTTTTAATTTAAGCAAGGACCATTACCTAGCAGTTGCCGGAGGGTGATCAGAGTGTGATAATGACGTTAGGATCTCAGTTTAGTGCGTCCTTTTTAGCCTACCATCACATTATTTAGTGCAACATGTCTGGATGGAAAGGAGAACTGGAGCATGGAAAGAAAAAAAATGATTTTTTTTTAATTTTCTGCCCTGGAGATCCATGGGTCAATATGGCTAAAGACGATCAGGCCATCAGCAGCAGCCACTCTTGGTGTAAACAGCATTAGAGGTGACACGACACCTGTACTTGTATGCTTAGGTGATGTGTCCACACAGACACTATAGGCGGATAGTCTTATACCTGTAATCAGGCTCAAGGGGTAAAAATATGCCTAAACTGATTTTTTTGGAAACCTTCCAAATATAATTATAAACAACATACTAAAACTTCCCGTGATTCCCGCTGGAGCCTTTTCCATTTTTCAAGATGACGTTCAGGATGGCCGCAAAAAGGTTAAAAACGCTATATCAATGGGAAAGCGTGAAATGACAATGGGAAAGCGCTAATGTGCGATGGGGTGGCGTCGAATAACACTTTATTCAGTCAAAAATAGCTAATTAATCTTATAGCCATAAATATGACATTTAACCATAAACATTGCACTACAAGAATTGCAGTTAAAAAACCTCATCAAAGATATGGATTACACTTGTTTCTATTATTGATTGTGTAAGATGTTTTTGGAATGATTCTTTGGATCGAACTACTACCAGAAAAGGATTCTCTAGCCAAAATAGAAAAAAGGCATTACAGTGTGTTATTTTAATTTGTTAGAATCCTATTTGTGCTCCTTTGACCTTGAAATTGACATTTCGACTTTGAAGATGAAGTTGAATCACTAAAATAATACCAGAAATTAATCGTCCAGTAGTATAGGTTAGGTCAGTTACCTCTTTTTTCACGAAAAATAGGTATTACACTTGTTCTAACTTGACCTTACAATTGACGTTTTTGACATTGAAGACCTTTAATATTTAATAATACAATTTACTTTTTGATCTTGAAGAAGTCCTTGAATCACCAAAATAATACCATAAATGGATTCTCCTGTTAAAATCGCCTCAAAGAGAAGTATTACATAATTATCAGATTATGAAGTTTGTTGATATTTGTATTGCTACAAATAATATTTTCAGGAATTTCACCTTAAAATTAACATTTGAAGCTGAAGGTCACCTTGAATCACAAAAGTATTACCATGAAATAATTTACAAGTCAAAATCCTATGAAAATGAGGTATTACACATGTTCCCTAGCTCGATTTGGTGAAAATCATATTTTTGATTATTTTAACATTGACCTTGGATTTTCCCCCTAGCCCCACCGCCATCTTAGATTTTTACCACTGCTTAAAAATTGTTTTTTAACCTATGGATTATCCAACTCTTAAAAACATGGATTATAAACAAATTTCGGCAATTTAGGATGGTTTTACCGATTTTCACGGCCATCTTGGAGATGACCCAGTTTTTATCCCTTTTTAGGGGTTAGATTTTTTTTCTGTCATTCACTATATGTCCAGTAGGATAGAAAACCGTTGAGAAGCCTTTTGTCATAATATTTTCGGGGTATTAACATTTTGGCAGCCATCTTGGACGCCATATTGAATAATGAAAAAGGCTCCAGCGGGAATCACGTGGAGTTTTATTATGTTATTTGTAATGGTATTTCGAAGGTTTCCTGAAAAATTCAACTTGGGCATATTTTTCCCCTTCAAAACACAATACTATACACCTACTACCACGTGTAGGTGAGAGGATCTCTGGTGATGTGAGTACTTCCCTCGTGGTGACGTCATTGTAAGTTGATGGAGGACCATTTGCTGTTGACTAAGGGAACCCTAGGTATGACGTCATTAGCAAAGGTCTATGGTGCAGTGGGAATTTACCTAGTGGTGACGTTATTGTAATGTGATTGACTATTTGCAGCTAAAGGTGTCCCTGTGAGAACCCTAGGTATGACGTCACGGGCAATATGTCTATGAACAGTTGCAGCGGGAATTTCCTACCAAGTTGGTGGAGGTCTGACTGAGGGTTCACTGTGTATGACGTCATGATATGCTGGAGGGGAAGCCTCTACTGATGTATCTGTACTGTGTCTTGTCTGAAGAGCTTCAAACATACTCCTAGTTGTACCTGAGAGTTCGTTAGGTATGACGTCATTATATGATGGAGGGGCATCCCTATCTGTTCTGTTAGGGGTCGCCCCACGTGATGGGGTCATTGATTCTCTAGTTGAAACAGGCACAGGAGGAAATATATCGAGGCTTGGTAGCTCTCTAGGGGCAACGTCATTATACGAGGGAGGGGAATTCCTATCTGTAGGTCTGTGTGAGCCTGGGAGCAGCACATTGGATGTGTCTGTATTCCTTCTCTGAAACAATCTCATGTTGTGGTCATAATCTTCAGGTGACGTCACTATATTTGCACCATCTGTTGAAGGTACGATCATACCTGTGAAACCAGTATAAGAACAAACTTATGGGTATGATAATATTAAATCTCCTGTGCTGTAGCATTGATTGATTGATTGATTGATTGATTGATTGATTGATTGATTGATTGATTGATTGATTGATTGATTGATTGATTGATTGATTGATTGATTGATTGATTGATTGATTGATTAATTCATTCATTCATTCATTCATTCATTCATTCATTCATTCATTCATTCATTCATTCATTCATTCATTCATTGAAGAAACCTGTAACTGCTAACAAACTAAATAATTTACTGATTAAAAGCATAGTAATTATTGGGAAAATTTGACATTGACCGTGATGGGGTCATTGATTCTCTAGTTGAAACAGGCACAGGAGGAAATATATCGAGGCTTGGTAGCTCTCTAGGGGCAACGTCATTATACGAGGGAGGGGAATTCCTATCTGTAGGTCTGTGTGAGCCTGGGAGAAGCACATTGGATGTGTCTGTATTCCTTCTCTGAAACAATCTCATGTTGTTGTCATAATCTTCAGGTGACGTCACTATATTTGCACCATCTGTTGAAGGTACGATCATACCTGTGAAACCAGTATAAGAACAAACTTATGGGTATGATAATATTAAATCTCCTGTGCTGTAGCATTGATTGATTGATTGATTGATTGATTGATTGATTGATTGATTGATTGATTGATTGATTGATTGATTGATTGATTGATTGATTCATTCATTCATTCATTCATTCATTCATTCATTCATTCATTCATTCATTCATTCATTCAAGAAACCTGTAACTGCTAACAAACTAAATAATTTACTGATTAAAAGCATAGTAATTATTGGGAAAATTTGACATATGATAAAACACATAGCACAACCAAAGCCACCAAACTAAGGAAAGTGTTCTTCATAGAGTCATACCCAGCTCTTCCGGTTGTAGATTCTGGACGTCGGCGTGCTCATCTGCCAGGTCATCATTATAGGTCTGTACCACACCATCTACTGGGGCTCTGGATACGCTAGTTAGTTGACATTCTACCAGGTCGTTATTATAGGCCTGCACAGCATCTGCTGCTGTTCTTGAGATACAAATCAGGTGACATTTAGCAATGCATGGATATCTTGCTATACCTCTGCAGCACAAACTCAGGCATCCCAAAATACTTGTTAATAAACTATTTGTACAGTTGAAAAACTCTGCGCTGATACAGCTACAACAAATGAAATATTTATATAAAATCTGTAAGCCTAATTTACAAAGCACAACGAAGAAAATATTCATTGAAAAAAAGTTGTTATTGATAAGATAAAGGCATTAACTAATGGTTACAGCCTGGCCGACCGTAGTCACACTTAATCACGATCAAGGGACTCCAGCCGTGCATAATCAACCTGCGTGTTAATGCCAGCATAGGACCCCTCTGTTTGGCCAGGTAATCACCAGAGAGTGCTCTCACCTCGAGCATGTCATGTTAACCTTTTCAATCCTGAATTTACCATAGTCATCTTCATCCACTACAAGCCGCGAATTGCTGTCGCAATTCTCGACTTGTAGTAGATGAAGAATATTTGAAATGGGTGAAAAATTTAAGAAAATTGCCATGTATCAGTAAACCAGTTTCATGGAAATTTTCATTTTAAAACCCCTAGTTGTAGGAAAATCAAGTGTGTTTTCAGGGATGTAAAATGATGCTTTAAGGTTATCAAAGGGTTATCACTAATCTGGGTGTCCATGGATCTCATCTACTGGTCATTGCCCGGTGCCACCACGATCAACTACCCCTGCAATTCGGGAGAGGAGGAAAAATATAACCCTTGCCTGCTTACGGAAGCTGCAAAATACAAACAGCCAGAAAAAAATTGGAAAGTGGGTAGGTGGGTGGTTCCAGGGTCATTTTGGATAGAAAATTAGAAAACGCCCAAAAAAATAAAATCTTTGGTGATTATTAGTTTAAAAAAAAAATTGGATAAGGGGGTGGGTGGATGGGATGAGCTCTATCCAATTTTTTTGTGATGTCTGGAATTTTTTTAATTTGCAAGGGGGTCTTGTCAAGTTAAAACAAAATAAAAAAAGCTAACATATAAAAGCTCGCATTGCAGTCATGGATGATAGAAGCAGGAAAGTAACCAGTTTAGACCATGACTGCAGCTGTAAGCATGTGTACAAAAGTTCACCTAACGTTACATTAATAGTGATTATAATCTGCAGAAGTCATCAATGATTTTACAGCAACACTGGAGAACTCGGTCAGCACAAAACCACACACTATTATACTAAGCAAAATAGTCAAATGATCCTTAACGTCACTTTTCAGCACTATATTCATTTAAGTGACATAGTAATATGTTAAAAACAGCGCAGTCCATTGATGAGATGACTGATGTACAGATGATGGCGCGAGAGAATGAAGGAGCATGGTGAGTTTTTTTAGAATGGTGAAAGGTATATAGTCAACTGTAAAAATACGCAGGATATGGGTCTCCCAGAATTCAATAGTGCCCGTGGGTAGGCCTAGGCCCTATTCCATAAAAACACTAAAATATGTGTTTCATACCCAACGCCTCATTAAGAGTTCCCAGATTATAGCAAGTCCATATATACTTGAGCGACATCTATGAGTTAATAATTCCACCAAAGCTCATAGCTCTTAGCTGTGCGTTGGCTTTGCAAACTAACTGATTATGTTACTGCGGGGAGCTCAAAACAGTTGTCGCAGACGTTAGTCTAACATTAAAACAGGGTTGTATGAGTGTCTCTTTGGAGTATAGACTTGTAATCAGGTTAAATTACTCAGCCAAATCAACTTGTACAAAACTGTATGCATGAGACATACGCATGCGAGTTCTTAACATGACTGTATCTTTAAACCTTTAACCGCCAAATTATTCAATTTGAATTTTCACCCACTTTGAAGTTGTCTCTCGCTGACACGTTCCACAACTTCAAGTGAGTGAACATTATTCAGATTTGACAAAATGGAGGTCAACTCTTTTCAAATCTTGCTGGTTGATGTCACATTTTATCTTTAACATATTTAAAATGTGGTACTTAATGTGCCAATGAAAAATAAAAACCCGAATATATGCGGCACCCACGGTTAAAGGGTTAAGGGTAACTCCATTCTGTCACATGTGTGAAATACTCTATTGCCGGTGGTTTAAAGCCTTAACACAGCTAACATCAGTGTGTGTACTGATGGAGGAGCTGCATTGTTGAGTGGAGAAACTAGGGTACATCTCTAGAAATCCGCCCCAATATTATAGCCAGACATGCGGGCCGTAGCTTCTCTTGCATGAGCGCTGGAGACTTGTGTTCTCGTACCATGTCGTACATCATGCAACAGGCTGCTACAGGAAAAGTCCCCTAATGACCTGTTCCAGGTGGGGGCGACAAGTACTACTACTAGCAACTGTCCCAGTACTCCACCAATGTGATAAGAGTTATCAGAATGATGATCACACCCCACATTAGTGTCAATGATCGTCCATAACCATCATCTAGTCATCTAGTCTATAAAAAATAGTGTTATTCTAACCTGCCGCAGTATTGCAGACCGACTCGACACTTGTATAGACACCAGGAGAGGAGGACGAGAGCCAGAGTGCCAATTCCAAACATCAGCACATACATCAGTACTCTGCCTATATTATCTTTTTCCTCAACCGAGGTGATCTGTACCGAGGTGGAAGTCGTCGCCTTTGTAAGCCAAGACGAATCAGTAGTAGCTCCATAGTAACCTGAAAGGGAAAAGGTCCATCATAAAGCAGCATCAGCTGCAGATACAAAAGCAGAAGCAGGTAGATCAGCAACAGTCAAAAAAGGCTAAATTATTGCACGCAGTATTTGTGATTAATACATTATATACAAACTATTCCATTCTACCCTAAGTTGTAAGCTCAACAAAAAATTAAAAAGGAAATGAATGGGGTTTTAGGCCACCTTTGTGCACATGTAAACAAGGCCAGAAGAAAGCAGGCAGTTTTAACCACAGCACCACAGCCCCCGCACTGTAACCTCAAAGAGGATTGGCTGGATACTGTGGCCAAGTACATTCACATCGTGCTGCCTGTAAAGAAGGCATCCGAAACAGCTCAACAACTACCAAATATAACATTGTCTTGGAACATGATCGTGTCATACGTGAGCTGTTCATCAGTAGTTTGTATTAGGGTGCACACAATATCTTGCTATTCTGTTGGAGAATGTTGTTAACCCCACGTACTTGCATGGAGGCTTTCATTTCTTTATTTTTAACATTCGTAGGCTTAGGGGCCTACGCTTATTTCTACACCCCTACACACCCTAAAAGTAAAAATCTGCTAAAATTGCATTGTTTCTCGATATGTTACTTTGACCATATTATACACTGATACCACAGGAGTATTCAGAGACAAGAGCTTTTTCTACTTTGCAGTAGTATTCGTTCATGAAAGCGCATTCGTATGGCTACGCGAATTCACTTGAGCAAGTATCTTTCGAAAGTTCAAAGACTTGTATGCTAATAAAAGTCTAGGCCTTGACAATTACAGTCCATTTTCAGCATATTATTATCATTGATAATTTTAAATAATAGGCTGAATTTCCCACTCCTTTTTTATACTTATATTTTCACCTGCCTATTACAATTTTTCTAATGAAATGCATACAGGTACAATGCCGTAACCTGTTTCTGGTTATAACTATATTTCTCCTATATCTGAAATTTGCGCATTGTTTTCTTGGTATATATTTTGTCCTCTGTTGGTACAGAGTAGAAATAGACTAATCCTTTACTCAAAAGAGAGCCTGTGTTAATTTCTCTATTTCTAGACAGATTGGCCCAACAAATATTTGTAAAATTATTTCCACAACTCTGTATTTGTTTTTTATTACCCATCCATAGATTGCGCTCACGTATGATCTTGTGTCAGTATGCTTATGTGTGGTTAGAAAACTAGCTCTGTAAGTAGACTGTCCGGGCCTTCCGATAAATACATGGCAAAAGATTTGGCCTCAATGCACAGAATATAGATAGATCCAAAGGGAGACTTAATTATTATAGATAAACAGGGGGTCGAGTCCCTTTGCTAATGTTCATAAGATTTGCTGCCTCAACTCCCAACTCAAGATGAATAAAAGTGTCATGATGCTGTCTTAGAACGGCTTAATATGCTGGATTATAACATTTATTATTGATTAAATTGTATTCGTAATATTATTTAAACTGAAAAATATTGTTGATATAAGGAGTTTTTTTTAGAAATACTACGACTAATCATTAGCTGTACAATGTACAATTATTGATTCACCTTGGTTTTGTAAACCTGTCCAGCAAATTATGCACAGCCACCTGGTGAATAACAATGAACTCATTAGTCTGTGATGATTGTATTCCTGCCGTAGCTATCTATACGGTCACCATAGCAACTTCCACCTTCTCTGAGATGACATTAATTACCTCCATCCAGCTTTTTTTGCTGGAATCATTGAAATTTCAAATTATTTCAAATACCTGTCAGTTTGTTGCCTTTTTCATTTGCAGTGAACAGTTTAGGCACTAAATAAATCTGTATTATCTTACAGACTCAGACAATATACATAGTGCATGTAGTGTGTCATTTATTATGACACTAGCCGCTCGTCCGCTATGACTGTGACGTCAAAAGCTAAATAGAGCAGCCTTGTTACAAATAAATTAATTCAAAGGTTAATTTAACGTTGTGTTTATGTCTGTAGTTGTCCTTAACCCGGTATCCGCATGGATGATTGGACACACGTGCGTCATGTCTATTTTTATACACCTGTTAGCACAGTACTAGTATTACCTGTGCACTGGAGTGTGGCGGTATCCAAACAAATATATACTGTAGATCTGGTAATTTCAACGTGTAGAAATTTTTAGCAAGTTTGTGATTTTGGGACTAGTCCAGTATGGTCGAATTTTATTCAGCCGTACCTACCCAATAAACACAAAACATTTGTATAACATTTGTCCAACGTCGGCCTAACGTCTTCAACGTTGGTCCAACATTGTACAAATGCTATACAAATGTTTTGTGTTTATTGGGCTCAGGGGCGTGCGCAGCTTTCCGTCAAGGGGGGGTCAAGAGGTAAAAATTGGAAAACTATGGGGTTTCCGGGGGCTTGCCCCTGGAAATCCCTGGAAAATTTAAAAAAAATCTGCAACTCAAGGGGGGGGTCAGGACCCCTCTGACCCCACCCCCCCCCCTGTGCACGCCCCTGGGGTTGTTCTAACAGATACTGAGATCACTGATGCCTTGGTCACAATTCACAAAAGGGGCCTTCCCGGGCAGTTCCCGGGTTGTTTTTGACCGTTTTTTGGCCATCCCGCACGGGACTCGGTGAGACCCCGACCGGGTGCCGTCCATTTTTTTCACCCCGTGTGGGCCCCGGGTTACGTTTAATTCTAACTTAAAAGTAGCCCGGGCCCCGGCGATAAATATACCACAGATCAAGCCCGTAAACTGCCCGGCAGGGGCCCCGCCAGGGACACGGGACACGGGGACAAATTTTGAAGAAAAGCACGCAGGGTACCCGCCCAGCCCCCGTACGGTACCCGAGAGAGAGCCTGTGGGGTCCTGATTCGGCCTGTAGGAGACCCCCGGCGGAGTCCCGCCGGTGCCCTTACGATGCCCGAACGGGGGATCATAGTTAATAAGATACGAACTGATAAATGTTCAATAAATAAATCCATAAATAATCAACCAATCAAGCAATAATATTAGATAACTTCTCATTTTACAAAGTGGGTTTGTCACTTGAATCAACTTGTATCACAGTCACAATGTAGCCTATACAAATAACCCACTCTTTAAATTTTCCTTTTTTTGTGGTTAGGCCTACTAACAATTATACAAAAAATCATTTACATTGATAAATTGAGTAAAAGCAGAACTGTTTTTTTATTAATAATTTAAAACATTCTTCCACATAGGGGCCTAATACTTTTCTCAATTGAAGGCCAAAACGCAGCAAAATTTTGTGAAACAGCTATGGATCCATCGTGATGAAAGATTTAAAGTCTTCGTGGTGTTCGACCCTGTAAAAGGTTCTCGTATATTGCTGTTAATGGGCTCTTAGAACCAGTACAGCGTCGAGTCGACCACATTCGTGTTGCAGGATTTAATTTTTCTATATTTCTTGCTCTGGGAGAAATGCCGTACGGCCAACATTGTAACGGTGTCGGGATGCTGCAAGCCTAAACCAGAGGCCATACAGTTAAATGAATATCGTCAGCAGAGAGAATATTGCTTTATCGTCGCTTTCTGCACAATCATGGAAATATCGCGACATCCTCGGGAGTCGGGACTATGATATATACTCTACTCTTATCGAATGACTTCAAGGGCTCTTTATAGTGCTTTATAACATAGACAACACTGCGCACTCCAGGCCTTTGAACAGTTTGGAGAACTATATATGCACAACCTCGATGATACACATCAGACCCGACCAGTATTCGAAACCAGTACCTCTGATTTTCTAGCCACAGCTGGACCAAATGAGCCATCGGGGCCGGACAATATTATATTGCCAGCAGCTTGCATCTCCTGGAGAATGTGTTTTGATAAAAAAAATAATTGATAGGCATATGCCTCTGTAAAGGTTTTATTGTCCGTTTAAATATTGACAGCTTCGACATATTTTTCATTTCCTAATTTTTTTGTACGTTTGTTATGCGGCGCGACTCGGTCATATACGCAACAACAGCAGTATAGGCGTCAGCAGTAGCAGTCATTATTATCCCACGAATTTGAACAGTTTGGGTCATGGCATATGTGTGCACTAAGAAAATATATCGGAGAGGGACTCGGTACCCCAGGCTCTGAGTCAACCACGCTACCAATGAGCTATCCTGGCTTGTCGGGACCCCTGCGAGGCCCTGCAGGAACACTGCCGATGCTCTGGCGGTGCCAGCCCGATATCCCTTACACTTTACCGCCGCCGGTAGCGTTTTCAGAAAATGAGGACAAGTTTCCTCTCATAGCCGGCCGGGCACCCGCCGGGACCCGCCAGGATTCCGCCAGGGTATCTGTAAAACAAGATTTCAGGGATGGGGCCCGTGAAATCTACGACTCTCTCATCCCTCGTTATCACAAGTAGGTCGAATTATTCATGTCATCACACCCTCTTAGTCCAGCAGCCAACTCTGGATATTAGTGTAACCTTGTTTGGCTTATAATTTGTTTTTATCTTGTGAATATGTATCTCTAGTACATATAATACTATCAAGGCGGATATGGGTTTCTCACACGTGAGGGATTCTTTTAAAAATCAAAATTTAAAATGGCCGCCATGAAATAACCAAAGTTATCATATCTTCATCAATAATTGATGAAGACGAGATTATTTTATCACACCATATAAACAAAATTCTCAGTGATCGAGAGACATCGTGCTTGACCTTAGAATAGACCGCTAAATTTTCGAATCTTATATTTGAGGGGCAGTGCGTATCTAGTGACATATATCATCGTTTGACCTGTATGTGCATGCAAATAAAGCAACCATCTGATTTGACATTCAATAATTTGAATTGTAGAATTTATACTGTGTTGCCAACCACATCATTAACACGAATTTTGAGAAATGTATCTACATGTGCGCCAACATAACAATAGGGAGATTACACAAGTAAAATAAGTTAAATTAACCGAGATCACCAAGTCATTCCGCTCAACCCTTATCATTCTAAGGTAATTTATTTTAATGTTCAACCACTTGAGGTTGTGTCTCGCTACAGGGATCAGTAACATAAATTAGTTGAAAACTACTCATATTTTACTTAATTTGAAATCAAACATTTGCGAATATTTCATTTCATTTTATTTCCAATAACAATAATCGGTTGAAAAAACGAATTAAAAACGATTATTGTCGCGATTAGCAGACAAACTGTTCTAGTAAAGCAACAAATAACACAAACAGAGTGGTGTTTTCAGATATATACATTTATTGTAAAAATATTGCGCATTTAAGCACTTCTAATAAACAAAATACATTTGTAAGTAAGCGTGTCAATACAGATATAATGTGTATGTTGAATTAATTAAGAATTCATTCAACATACTTAATTAGTATGTTTAGATAAAACTGTTAAAAAAAGACGTTTGATAAACACCTGGATGTGTTGATGAGCAAATGGCTTTTGATTTAATTGATTTGGATTATTCGTCTGATGTGATGTAATCCGTACATTGAAACAGATCAGATGAGATATGATGATGCACTATATAAACGTCTACAGTACCTAAATCTAAGCTCAGAGGCACTCAACATATATGGAGGTGGTCGATCTTATCTGATAAGCATATATTATTGTTACTAACACACATATTTTGATACAATGTTACTATTCAGCCTTTCTTATCACAGTATATCAGTTCCATGAAACACTGTTACCTAAGAATGAACCTCAACTTCCTATGAGAACAAAACGCAAGCTTGCGAGGTGGAAAAAGCGATCTTTAAGACTTTTAAAGTGTGTTATTATATCTATTATTATATAGTATTATATATATATTATTATATCTATAATATTTTTTATATTGATACAATATAAATCACACAATACTACTGAGGGCGTGTATGGTTTACTACCATGATCCAAAATAATTAAAATGACCTGGCTTTTAAAATTAAACAACCCATGTATATCAGGTTGAACATGCTATTAGCCCTTCCAGCTCACATGCCACAGTTTGGCACAAATGTTGATTTACATATATTGACCAAAACGCTATTATGTATCACAATAAGGCACCCAGGTTTTATGATATAACGTTATGTACTTGGAAATGACTCGTATGAAATCAGGTCATTGATCTGGGAAAGGGAGTTCTAGCGTCAATTCTCATATTGGAGTGAATGAACATGTCTTTATCCTATATGAAATCAAATTATATTAGAGTAAATGAACATGTCTTTATCCTTTATGAAATCAGATCATATTGAAGTGAATAAACATGTTTATGTACTCAATGAAAGCAGATCATATTCACTTATTTTGAAATGAGAATTTGCCAGATATTACAATATGTCAGTGAAAACATGGTGTGAATACTGTGAGTAGGTAGTAGGTGTAGCCTAAATCTCGTTGGCAGAGCTACAAAAGTAGAACAAATGCGTATATTTTGTATCATAATAACATTATCATGTCATCATAAACTATTGTTACAATGCATAGAGCACAACTCGTGCATCAGATCATTACACAAAACAACGACTCAACACCAGCCCAATGCTTTGTAGACGGTGAATCAACACTGAAACAGTCGATGTCCAATGATGCCAAGTCTATCATTTGGTACACCTTATGTGTCCTGATTGTAATATTAAAGTTCCATTGACTGCTAACGGATACTTCATACACGACACTCTACATTTGTAATCACATGTGCATCTACCAATTTTCTCCATCATTGATTTTGACGTCACAATAAATTCCAAAATTCTGGGAAAATGAATATGTCTCCGGCACTGAATGTAACATCACTATCACACCTTGGTCTGCACAAGGGACAGGTACATAAGCTGGACAAACCCTATCATCTCCAGACGCTGTCATAAGTTGGGGGTGGCTGGAACAAAATAGAGAAAATGAATTGAGTGTTGTTTAGTGCAATAATTTTTTTCTTTCAGATCGACTAAATAAACACAGAAACTTGTATCAAGCAGGTAAAATAAAAATTAAAAAAGTCTAACACGTTTTAGATTTAGCATATTTAACATGTTTAAGAAAACAGTTTTTTCTTCAGGATCCCCACTTCGAACCTTGAGATGTTATCTTATACAAAGTTTGAGATGTTATCTTATACAAAGTTTGAGATGTTAACTTATTAAAAGTTTGAGATGTTAACTTATACAAAGTTTGAGATGTTATCTTATACAAAGTTTGAGATGTTATCTTATACAAAGTTTGAGATGTTATCTTATACAAAGTTTGAGATGTTAACTTATTAAAAGTTTGAGATGTTAACTTATACAAAGTTTGAGATGTTATCTTATACACAGTTTGAGATTTTATCTTATACAAAGTTTGAGATGTTAACTTATACAAAGTTTGAGATGTTAAGTTATACGGAGTTTAATATGTTAACTTATAAGGTTTCTCTATTACAAGATCACTCACCTGTCCACTGGTGGTGTCTGGGGCATCAGCTGTGGCCAGTCGTGGTGCAGAAGGCCTTGAAGGTGGCACATTACTGGAACTGCCACGTGTAGGCGAGCTGTTCTCACTTGCACCACCACGTCTTGGCGAAATGTTCTGGCTGGCACTGCCACTTGTAGGCGAGGTGTTCTCTGGAGCTGTAGGAATCTCTCTCGTAGTGACGTCATTGTAAGTTGGTGGAGGTCTGACAGAGGGTTCCCTGGGTATGACGTCACTATATGTTGGAGGGGATGTCTCTCCTATAGTGTCTCTGATGTGTCTAGTCGGGAGAGCCCCAGATATATTCCTAGTAGATGTTGTGCTAGGGACCTCGGTGGGTATGACGTCATTATATGACGGAGGGGCATCCCTATCTGTTCTGTTTGGGGTTGCCCCACGTGATGGGGTCCTTGACTCTCTAGTTATATTAATATCAGGAGGTTCCACAAGGGTGACGTCATTATATGAGGGAGGAGAAATCCTATCCATAGGTCTGTGTGAGTCTGGGGGAAGCACATTGGATGTTTCAGCAATCCTCCTCTGGAGCAATCTCCTGTTGACGTCATAATCTCCACGTGACGTCACATGATTCACATCACCAGTTGATGATGCGATCATACCTGTGAAACAAGTGAGAGCAAAAACAGAGGTATTAGAGCAGTAACTACTATCTTACATGATGTACCATTAATTCATTTATTCACTTGTTCATTAATTAATCAATTAATTAATTCATTTATTCAATTGTTTAATCATGCATTCACTAATTCCTTGGTTTGTTCAATAATTCACTTATTCACACAATCGTTCGCTCATTCATTTACCACTTGTTCGCACAGGCATTCATTCATTGATTCATTCATTCTTTTATTCTTTCATTAATTCATTAATTCATTTATTTATTCATTTATTTATTCATTCATTCATGCATTAATCCATTAATTATTTCATTCATTCATTCATTCATTCATTCCTTGATTCGTTCATTCATTCATTCATTCATTCATTCATTCATTCATTCATTCATTCATTCATATATTCATCCGTTCATTCATTCACCACTTGTTTGCACAGTCATTCATTCATTCATTCACTCATTCATTCATTCATTCATTCATTCATTCATTCATTCATTCATTCATTCATTCATATATTCATCCGTTCATTCATTCACCACTTATTCGCACATTCATTCATTCATTCATTCATTCATTCATTCATTCATTCATTCATTCATTCATTCATTCATTCATTCATTCATTCATTCATTCATTACCTATCTGACTACTTTTTCATAGCTAATTACCACACACCATTTATTGTTTCTTTGTACGGTTTATTATAAAAGGCATGCAGCATTAATTGTTTAAGTAATGCGAAGCAGTCAACATTACTTTTTACCTTTTAATATATATCAATGTTCTGCAATCTTATATGATAAAATGCATAATAAAAAATTGTGGTATTTGATTTGATTTGATTAATGCCGAAAATCATTTCATAAGAATATCCATAAAACTAATGGTTCAGTAAAATGACTAATGCAGACAAAACATTAAAATTGATCAATCAAAGTTATCACAAAAACAACCTAAAGTTTTGCTTCACATAGACATACCCAGTTCTTCTTCTAGGTGCTGGTTGTGGACGTTTGCTTGCTCGTCAGCCAGATCCTCATTATATGCCTGTACTGCATCTGTTGTGGCTCTGGAGACAGGAATCAGTTGACATTTACAGCTGCATAAACATCTAGCTCTCAGAAAATTGCGGATGCATCGGCCTGCACTCCCTATGCAGTCGGCAGTCCCTACGATACACTTAGAGCAGCCAGTCCCCAGCTCATTACAACATCCGGTGATACAATCAACGCAGCCACTACAACATCAAAATGTACTCATATTGCATAATCTATATATCAGTCACACATGTCAAGGAGAAAGAACGAAATTTGATAGATTCGTAGATCCGAATGTACGAGGTGCGAAGTGCCTAGGATATTCGGATCTACGAATGTATTGTAATGGACTTAAACTAAACAAAATACACAAAGTGGGTGCATGTGTTCCGAGATTTGATATCTAGAAAATTTCAATTTTTATAGTCGACGTGGTTAACCATGGAATGTTAGCCAAGTAGTGTCATGGTGAAGCTTGTGTATTGTGCACGACCGGGATAGTAGAACAAATAACAGTAGATTCGTCGATCCGAATCGGCAGTTTTAACAATAGATTGACTTCACATTTGTATTTTAAATATCAGTCACACAAACCACACAGCAGTTGTGAATGATGACTGCACAATAATATAATCTGCTACTCCTGTCACTATGCATGCACGTTTAAATTAGATATGTTTTGTTATATATGCATACTTACATTAATCTTGAGTCTATTACAAAAGAATTGCATTATCGAGCCTAAATATCATATAGTGATTTCCCAACTAAGGGAAATGACAAGTTTCACCACTTGATGAAAAAAAAACAGACATATGCCTACAGTGACAAGCTTAGTAGTGACAGGCCTCAAGCCACATTTGAGAAGACAGTTGAAAGATTTAAGACTATATCAATCGTTGAACACATCGCACAAGTAAAAAATATGATTGGGAGATGTGCTACATGCGGTTGTGCTGATTTATGGAAGTGTCATCTAATTAATATGGGACAGCAATAACGGCACAGTAAGAATCTATAACATCACACTTGATATAATCAGGCTCTTGTTCGTATAGAATGATATCTACAAGGATCACATCAATACATATGTTTGACCTTACATCGCGGGGATCTACTTTAGTCGTCAGAATCTGACGTCTGTAGACGTCAGATTCTGACGACTAAAGTCTATCCCCACACTGTAAGAGTAAAAATATTTATAATGGGCGTAGACCCATAACATAGGTATTCAAATGAATCGGAAAGACCTAACTCAGACATCTATGATGATTTCAAATTGAAAAAAACCCTTGGTTGCGATGTTTTTTTCAAATTACTTCAGTGCTTTTAAGGGTTATTAATATAACTTAGGGAACTGCCAATATTTGCTGGCAATGCTAACCTGCCACAGTATTGAATGGTCTCCTGAAACTGATTGCAGCACGCCACAAACAGGATGAGGCCCACACTACAGGCTGCAGATATCAGTATATACGTCAGCACCTTGTTGGCATCAATTGAAGAAGGATCTGCATTACAAGCGAAATAATCTGCATTACAAGGGAAATAATGTCATTCCAGCCCGATCAATCATAACTGATTGCGTGGCACCACCATACACTACGATACCGGAGACCTGTATATATATGGTACCTGTATCTCATACCCCAACACCATGCACTAGGATGACCTGCATTACGAGGGAATAACCTGCATTACAAGGAAAATAATGTTATTCCACCCCGATCAATTATAAGTGATTTCGTGGCACCGCCATATACTACGATACCGGTGACCTGCATCTATATGGTATCTGCATCTCATACCTCAACACCATGCACTATTATGGCCGTAATGGTTCACCCTAGTGATTGACAGGATCCTGTGTGATAAAGGAAATTATATTATTCTAACCTTAAGCAGTCAACAATGCATTCACGTGCCTTATAGAGAAGCCATAAAACCATGACGGCCCCCACAACACTGGACAATATGATAAGGAGAATCTTGAATCCCCCTTGTCCTCCACTGTAACCTGTATCATAAAGGAAATACTGTTATTCTAACCTGCAGCAGTAATGCAGATCGACTCGACACAAATATAGACACCATAGCAGGAGGCCGAGAGGCAGAATGGTAAAGGATGAAATGATCACATATATCAGAACACGATCCGTACCAGCCCCATGGTAATCTGCAAGGAAAAGAACATTTTCCACTATGAAGTCTTAGTTATAATGATAAAATAATGCATAAATCATTTGTATTTCAAAGTAAATTAGCATTGATGTGACACTAGTGTACATAGTGAATGGGAAATATGTGCACGGTAGGCCTTTGATAAATTACACGATTGACTGGAAATAAGGTTTCTAGGTGTATCTCTTTACTCAGCCATGAACAACTCACTTTTAGCCGGACTACTAAGAACTGTTGTAGCAAAGCTGCAAAGATGTCCAAACATTGCAGCTAGATTAACCCGGGCCCGATGGCTGCTCATTCGTATCGACTGGGGCTTGTAACCTGGGGGTACCAGGTTCGAATCCCGGTCGGGACCAATATTTTTTAATCGTGGCTGTGCATATACAGTGCTCCACACTGTTCAAAGGCATGGAGTGTACAGTGCTGCCTATGGTGCTGTGCACTATAAAGAACCCTTGAAGTCATTCGGAATAAGAGTAGGGCATTGTCCCGGCTTTGGGCTTCCTTCTGTCGCGATATTCCCATAATTGTGCAGAAAGCGACATAAAGCCATCACCCACACGCCTGCTACTGATCACATTGAGCCGATATATATGAATCTGCATTGGCTGCCTGCTACTCAGCACATTGAATACAAACTATTGCTGTACGAAATCGCCCTCCTGCGTACATTGCAGAACTACTTCAGCCATACGTGGCAGGATAATCGCAGGCAGTTTGAGGCGCTGGTGCCGCAGTTTGATAGGCTTAAATTGTTATTGTTGTTTTGACTTTTACCTATGATTGGTAGCGGTCATAACGGCGGGCTCTGAGAAAGCTGTTGGTTATGGAGGCGACACTTGAACTTGGGCAAGCGATGTGAGAGCTTGGTAGAGTCATAGCACGTAATGTACGATGAACAATTATAGCACTGCACGGTGTGAATGTTTAGCACTGCACCCATGATGACAACATCCTGACAAACGCTTGATATGGGAATGAATAAAGATCAAGGGATCGGCTCTACTGGTTGTCTTGTTTGTAAGGAGAGGTTCTTTTAAAAACTTTAAAATAGCCGTTCACTGTGTGTTCCACATACACTACATTCTTGGGGTAGTAGGGATTTTAGCAAGGCGGCAGCTCTGCTCTGAAATACACTGACACTAAATATCAAGTCCGCTTAATCACTGACTGTGTTTAAATCTGTGTTGAAGACGTTTTTTTTTGAAAAGAACATTTTTATAAACTTGTAATGTACAGTGCTACGAGCAACGTTTTGTTGGAATAGCGCTTTAGAAGAAAAAAATATTATTATTATTAAAAATCTTAACCGTAAACTAGGCAGGGCGAGATATCAAATGTACCTGTTGGATTGGGAGGTATGTATGTTACTGGTTTATATCCGCACTCCTCATCCTCTCCATCCTCACAGTCCCACATCCCATCACACTTCTCGTTCCGAGAAAAACAGCGAGTACCACATCGCTCGGTGAGAACATCTCTCCACTGAAAGTCACAGCTAGCATCTGTAATCAACACTTACAGTGATAAAATATTTTTATTGATAAAATATATAATATTTATCTACGTTGACATAAATGGCTTAGTTAGCTCTTTCTGTTTTGTTTGAATAGCTAATTCATGGGTCTACGGGAAATAGGCGAGAAAAGAACTAGTGACTGGTGATTTTGAATATGTATATTCAAATATATACAGATGCTAATTCCAAGCTGTCGAGATCGTGGACTTGAAGATTAACTTTACTGTGTGACGAAAAGTTACACTGAGTTATTTAAAAGTTTTTATCACGTTTTTTGTAATGGTAGAGCATCGGGTTGGTTAGCTTGAATACTGGCCTGAAAAATGCCAGATACTGGTCTCTCATCCATAGGTTCTGATTGGCCAGCCTCTTTCCGCACAGGTGAGATCTCCTCTCCTATTCGCCGATTAATCTGTCCACTCCTAAGCACTACTTTCGGAAATTTCAATCCGTTTTATCAGTCGATTGAATCACTATTACTGGGAGTGAAATGTGTGTTCAAACATTATGATTTGCAAATTTTTGGTCCCAGTTTAACAAGTGTGAGTAATTTTCACCTCTTGAAGTGTTGTGGGTCGGCTTAACAAGACACAACTTGTCGTGGTTAAAAAACTAAATTGCATAACTTGGGAATGTTGGGAAAAGAACATTCCCCAATATTTTTACAACATCCCAAAACAGCCAGGGAATAATTAATAGGAGTGTATTTTTGCTAGTGAGTGGAATCCAGTTTCTGACCAGGGTTCATGCTACTATTATGGTCAACATTAAATATCACCAAGGGGCTTTTATGAGAAGGTATGATACCATCTATGACACCGGGGGGCCTTAGAAGAGGGATCATAACACCAAGATCACCAAGTGGCTCTGAACGAGGGTGATAACCGAAGGCCTCTAGAAGAAGGAGTTATAATAACATTAAAAGTACTCAGGGGTTAAAGAAGAAGGGTCATAAAATCAAAATCACAGAGGGATAGGGGCAGAACTGGAGTCATAACATCAAGATCACAGAGGGGCTCTAAACGAAAGATATATTAAGAGCACCTAGTGAATATAGAAGAATTGGCGATAACACCCTGAACACTGAGATGAGGAGGCATAGCACAAGACATACAACACACATACTGTACATAAATATACACCCGTGACGTCAGTCTATTGTTTAAACAGTAGATTTGGATCTACGAATCTACTGTTATTTTGTACTGGTCAGGTCGGGCACAATATACAGGTTTAAACATGAAACTGTATGTCTTATGTTTCATAGTTCAGCCATACTGACAATGAAATTGAGGTTTTCTATGTCAAATCTTGGAACATCTGCACATATTCTGTGTATTTTAAGTCGAAGAAAGTAGTCAATTACATTAGATTCGTAGATCCTAATATACTCGGCGTACATCCGGATCTACAAATCCATTGAATTACGTTCTTTCTCCTTGAAATAAATATACATCTGCAGTTAGATAAGGATGGGGATAAGTTTCCCATATAAAAATATCTACCTCACTATTCAGATGTATCTATGATGGTAGACTTTCTGAAATGCCTATTACATGACATGTACGGGCATATGCGCCTGCAGATAGAAATATGGGTATCTTACATGCAAACACGAAGCGATGAGCCAGTGTTGTTTTAATGTTGGGCCAGCGTCGCAGACGGTGGGCCAACATTTTAACAACATTGTTCAAGCGTTACGTGTTTGATGGGTAGCATAACCCATATATAACCTATGCACACGCCCAGACAAGCCATATATGGGCACTGACCTGCATCAGACTGACACGCCTCCCAGTACAATACACAGTGTCTTCCAGATGTACCACAATCCTTATAAGGACATGTCTGTGACGTGGCGTTACCATGCACATAATGGTCTCTGTATTCATGTTTCTCAGCTTCTGATAAATCTGTAAGAAAGTATACACAAATGAAAAATGAAATGAAATGAATCGGGCTTTAGGCCACCTTTGTGCACATATAGGCTAAACTGGGCCAGGAGAACCTCCTGAGGATGGTGAGATGATTGAGATGACACTGTCCTCCAGACACAGGATTCGAAATTCGAGCCCTGGCGGTCTGAGGCCGAGCACGCTACCTTTCGGTCACGGAGGCTCCCCACAATACTAACTTTCACACGTGGATGGGGAAGAAACAATTTTGTTTCTTTTAAACCGCCGAGACCGGGAACCGAACCCCGGACTCTGGCGTGAAAGGCATCGGTGCTAACCACTACCCTAGGGCCACCGCCCTATACACAAATAAGCTAACTTATCATGAGCAGCTGTAATATTTACTTTTGTAGTGGGAGTTATCCGATATTGACTATTGATGGCTTAGTGTAAAGTAATACACCATGTATATCAAAATGCCACCGGTTTTCAGTCAATTGTCAACATGTTTAAAAAAAACGGTATATCAATAATTTTCAAATATAATTACTAACGAGAACACATGTTCAAAAACAATTACAAAAAGTTTACAAACAAACAACCATCTCTGATTTCCTACATAGTATTTGAGTGTGGTACAGTTTTGATCATGCATGTTTACCACAAGTCAGCTTGTAAACTTATGCATGCCTAACGCAGTAGGCAAACGCAGAGATGATAACTACTGTTGATCTGACCAGAACGGAACACGACAATCCATGATTGGATTGGGGCAGTAATGGGTTGGTCAGCCGAGCCATCAAGGCTGATGGACTGGCGACCGTCGCCAGGAAATGTATGTTAACTCAACGTGCCGATTATGATTATGTGTGATTAGATGTTAAATCAATGTGGTGATTATGATGATGTAAAGTTTATATAAGAGACGGACGTCGGTGAGGAGAGTGATGCGGGCTTGATAAGGGATTGACGCGGGCCGGAGTGCTGCCCAAGGCACGATGGTGCGCGCTTTACTTTAGAACTAAGCTGGGTTGTGTATCTCTGCCATGAGGAAGCAGAGTGAAGTGACTATGTAACTGTATTTTATATTAGATGTGTCCTACAGTGGAGATGAAATAAACACGACGCTCGACCCAGCAATGAAGCTATGTTTTATACGAATCTGGAATCCATAGTTTTAAAACCAGTCCGTCGCCGTCCGCCTTGTCGTGTTGGCGTCACTCACCGAATCATTACAACTACAGTATGAAATATAAATATAAGACAGCAATGAAGTAAAGGGAACATTCATATTAGCTATTATCAAGTAAGGTGTATTATACTCACATTTAAGTTCTCCATCGATGTTGAAGTACAGCAACTGACCCTGAATTGGGGTCAAGTTCACGATGATATAGAAGTCATGACCTTCATAGCCGACCATGCTAAGGTTAGGTTCATTGAGAGGGTTCATAATTATTTCAGGTTGCAGGTGCATTTCTTTGTGAGGTGAAGTCAACACGTCTGATGAATTCGAGATTAGTACTTCCTGCCCTTTAACATAGATGGGGAAAAGTATTTATGGCTCAACTTTTCAAAGGAAATTTTAGCAATTTAAAAACATTTTAACTCTATTTTATTTGAGATGCGATTTGGGTATTTTATATCAGCTGAAAACAATTTGTAATAAAAAATATGTCAATTAGTTGGTGAAAAGTATTTATGGCTCAATTTTTCAAAGGAATTTTTAGCTACATGTATTTATAACATTTTTAAATTAATTTATTTCAGGCGTTATTTTGGTATTTTGCATCAACTGAAAGCAAATAATGATCATGCAAAACAATCTGGTTGGTTATTTTTTATTATTAAGTAAATGGATGAATAATTTATTAATAATAAATGGAATAAATGCGAATGTTACTACAACTATATTAAGAATAAATACATGCACTCTAATGAATGTACAACTGTTTCTAAAAAATGTAATATTACCAAGCCAGGAGAGTTCTGACGTCGTAACCATTAACGCTACGTGTTTGCCTTCTTCTTTGTTACGTCTCAAGTGATAGAAGCAGCTATACGTCACCGGATGGCCATTGGCCATTTGTTCTGGCCAGAAAAATGTCACCCGAGAATTTGGTTTTCTTTGAGGACAGTAACCTGGAAAAACAGATATGTTAATTGACATGCTTTCTCACACTCTGTGCAGTGGCTTTTATTATGAGACGTATATTGGTATCAGCCTATATCACACTCTGTACAGTGGCCTCATTATGAGACGTATATCGGTTTCAACCCATATCGTAATGCAAACGTTGTTCATTTTTTCGCACGATCAGATATGCATATGGCACTGCTTTTTGGTCGATAAAGGCTCAGATTGGTACGCGTCGCCAGATACAGGCCGAGCCGAAGGCGAGTGTCTGTATCGGCGACCACCCACATGTTTATACCCGCCGACAGATTAACTTGTATCGTATGTTTTTTGCCGATTTCACAGTCAATTCTCAACTGATTTTCATGAAATTTTGCAAGGAATATTTTCGTGTCACCCGGCGACTACCGTGAAATTTTTATCGGAAAATATTGTATAGCTAAAAAGTTAGACCATCTCGCATGTAATGGAATTCAGGGCTAAAAACAAACTTTAATTTAACCAGTTTAATGGGTTTATAGAGGGACGTCATAATTACAAATTTACTACATGTCAAATGGTCTAACTTTTGAACTATATAATATTTTTTAATGAAAATTTCACGGCAGTCGCGGCGTGACTCTAAAATAGTCCTTGCTAAAGTTCATCAAAATCGGTTGATAATTGACTGAGAAATTGGCGAAAAACATGCGATACAAGTAATCTGACGGCGGGTATAACTGATAATTATTATATTTAGACTACAATGCGTCAGTAAACGTAAATAACTCGCAACCGCAGAATTAATTGTTGACAAGTTTTGGTCGATACAGAAAGTTATCAGATCAAGTCTCGTGGTCGATAACACCTGTGGGAGTACGATAATGTAAAATACAGCACTCGTTGAATGTATAAGGTGTTCACCTAAAGGCCCACACCTTATTCATTGAACAAGTGCTGTATTGTTCCATACCACCCTCATATGGACATGATGAACACCGTTTGTATATCACTGAAGGTCAGTATTGCAATTATAATTTTATATACTAATAATTCAGGCCTTTCGTACATAATAATAGGCTATAGCTAGTGCGCTAGCCAACGATTCCCTCCTTTGAACAATATCGGTAGCTATACTGTCCCAGGTCGTTTAATGTTATCATTACACGTTTATATGTTTGTTTTTTTTGAACAAATTGTGTGAAAAATGTTGTGGGAGTTTCCCTTTAAAAAAATTTTTTTACTGTAGAATCTAATAATGTATGCGTTTTTGCACCCCATTAGGCCTATTGTGCGTGTTTGCCAGCTTAATGGATGCTTAGTATAATCAGCTGTCTGGTTGAATCCTGAATTTATCCATTGATAGTTTGGGCCGGTCTGTTAAATATTGGTATTCTTACACTAAAGGCATTTCTGGAAGAAATCATTTTATTCATCAATAATATTTTCACACTAATATTGGGCGCAAAATCCACAAATAGTATTGTATTAATAATTTTGATTTACTTTTCCCAGGTACACACATATAGTTACTCACTACCACATTGTTTAACTCTTTAAGTGCTTCATTACTACTTAACATTTCCCTTTCATTTGAAGTTGGCATTGCTCACGCAATTGGCAACTTCAAATGAAAGGAAAATACCTCCTCAATTAAAAATTAAACCTGCTAAATTTCACAATGGGGGCTTTACTCAAGATTTATACATGCATATTTGTTCAATTTCTGTCAAATTTTAGTTGTGGAAAAACAGTATGAATGCGCTTAAAAGCGTCGCCCGCACTCAAAGGGTTAATGATTTTTTTCTGGTTTACCCATTGAAACAATAATTTACAGCCTCACCAGTTTTCGGTAGTGTTGTTTCCACCCATTTTTCACGACTATCTATAAAAAACACAGTGCATCAAAATAATACCGTGTATGTGAAACTAAAATAAAAATACAACCATATACCAAGTATCATATTAAAATATGACTGATAAATTTACTATACTTATGAAGAACCTCGCTACGTTCGGTGGAAATAATACCCGTTAGTGTATGTTCATTTAAAAACAAAAATATGGACTGAGATAAATTTACCAAATACGAATAAGCAGAGTTCATAAAAGTAGGCCTACTGCTAATCATAAGTTGTAGCATAAGGAATTGCCTCTTACTGTTACCATAGAGTTAATTATTAACTATATGCTGTTACTGAGCTGCATGCAATTTCAATATATATCTTTACTTTTGAATACATACATGCACTTTGTACAAGTAGCTTCAACGAATAACATTTAATTAAACCAAGTATGTGACGTGTTTGACTTAAGTTATCAGACCTGTGGTGAATGTGTAGTTTGCCCAGAACACAAAGGAGGCTTCTTTGGAGCTGGAGATGGCCTTGACCTTTAGAATAAGCGGGGAGTGACCAGTAGACTGTATGTGAGGTGTGGACTGACCTCCCCAAATACTGGATGACCCGGTCACACCACTGTCATAAACCTGACACAGAAAGGAGATACTTTGACCACATACAAAAAAATACTTAACCCATTAACCGCCGGTGCCGCATATATTCGGGTTTTCATATTTTATTAGCACAATAAGTACTACATTTTAAATATGGTAAAGATAAAATGTGACATCAACCAGCAAAATTTGAAAAGAGTTGACCTCCATTTTGTCAAATTTGAATCAAATCCAAATTGAATGATTTGGCGGTTGACACAGAAAACAATGTAATGTAGAGGCTATATAAATTGAACAATAATGACAACCAGCACCATCCAGTATGTTTGTCAGAGACTTGAAGATATAGAATGTATAGCTTGATAGCAGGTCTTGATATTTAAACACACATTTCATTCCTAATAACAGTGATTTACTGGGCTAATAAAACGGGTTAAAACGACCGTAGACGTGCTTAGGCTCGGCGATAACATAACCTGACTAATGGTCTTAATTCACATGTTCTCTTTCAGAAATTCGCGTTTGTACACTTGACCTCTTCACCGATTCGTTGTGCTTGTTGTGAAAAATAGGTCGGGGAAAGTGTTATTACCAATAAGAAAGGATCTTCGAAACTGAGCCAAACCAAACAGAGGCTGGCCAACCACAACCTACGAATGATGGACTAGTTTATGACCTTATTCTGGCCAGTGTTCAGCCTTCAATCATCATGATTACTGGGGTTCATAGTTACCTTGGACATATCAGTCATACTGACCTTGACCACAGTCATACTGACCATGAGCACAGTCATATTGACCTTGACCAGTCATACTGACCTTGACCACAGTCATACTGACCTTGACCTCAGTCATATTGACCTTGACCAGTCATACTGACCTTGAACACAGTCATACTGACCTTGAGCACAGTGTTTGGAGACAAGTCCATATAAGTGAAGCTGATTCTGACGTCACAAGCTCTCGCCGTGAATTTGATCTCATAGACACTCCCCTTTCCCAGCTTGCATGGCTCGGGGAATCCTGGTGACGTCACAATAGCTTCGTCACCGGGAAGACCGCTTATAACACGTCTTTCAGATTGATATAGCTGTTCTCCATTAGCTGTAAACAAAAGCTCTTAATAAAAAATCAAGCTAGAAGGATCAAAAGCTAGAAAGACTGGATTCGCCAATACTGGCAAGCAAGATTGTGGTCTGACTTGTCTCAAAATTTGTAGTAAGACATGGCAAGACTATGTCCCGAGTTAAATCCCTATGGAATCGACATGTCTAATAATAGCCATGGCAAGGGACTCCTACATATTAATAAGACCACAATGATGTTAATAAACATTGAGTAACATGTATGTATGCCTACAGTACAGGTTGATTGACGCTGGGTTTAAAAATATCTTCAAAATCAAATATATGGACTTGGGATTTGGAAACTTACTCTTAAGTCTTATGAAAGCGGTGTTGAGTATGGAACACATATAGTATTATTCATCGTGTGTGGTGCATGGTTTGATGACTATGGGTGTAAATGTGATTTTATTGTGGAATAGGCCTACCCACTATTGTATTCTGCGACCACTGAATCCAGCTTCTAAAGAACAGTGGACTACGGCTTTAACCATTGCAATGTAACTAATCGCGAAATTCTGTGAAACTCAATGACCTCGACCTCCTTTGTTTTCACCGAGCTGGCTAATACAATGAAGTATGGGGAGGGTTCTTATATAACCTTGTTTTCACCGATTGACGTCACTGCTTTTCACAGAATAAAGCATAGGAGAGGGGGGTATTATATAACCTTGTTTTCACCGAGTGACGTCACTGCGTTTCACAGAATTGTATTCTGAGACCACTGAATCCAGCTTCTAAAAAACAGTGGACTATGGCTTCAACCATTACAATTATGCTGAATTATTTATGTATAAACCATAGAGACCAAAGTGTTATTTTCAATTTCAAATCGGCATAGATGTCTTAGTTAGCTCTTTCCGATTTATCTGAATAGGCCTACCTATGTTATGGGTCTACGACCATCACACATTATTTTAATTCTTTCTGCACGGGGATCGTGTTTATACGTCAGAATCTGAAAGGGTTAAAACAGGTCAGTCGTTTAATAACGGTTTTTGTAGGGATTATAAGTTTACTCCCCAGTTTTATAAATTGTGGTTTGCACACAATAGCCACAGAAAACGTGAAAATATCGCTGTAGGTTCCAGTACGATATAAAAATTGATCAACAGCCTATTACATATTACATCAGCTGATATTTTTTGAAACCTATTGAATAAAATGCATAGTACAAGTGTTTAATATGCAGTATTAATAAAACAATTCATATATATTTTCACATAAAAACAGATAATCGTTAGAACCAGTGTTGGTCCGATAGCACAAAAGCAATGAAGCGAGATAATCATGGTAATTGTATATAAAATCAGCATTTTCAGTGAATAGGGGCACTGACCCAATGCTAAATCAATGCCGGAACAGCGTCATAAACACCGACCCAGAATTAATTCAGCACCGTGTCAGTGTCTCTACATACAGTACAGGGTATTTTTCAGGAGCATGAGCCACCGAACAAGCGCCGTTCAAGTGTTGGCCCAGCGTCTACGAAACCGGGCCAACCCAAAAACGACACCCAATCAACGGCTCGTGTTCGCCGGTGAGGTGTGATAACTCAGTATTGACCCAGCAAACACGAGGCTCCGATCCACCGCTGAGACAATGTTGTAACGACGTTGAAGACGCCGTACCAACACTACAACAACACCGGACCAAAGACCCGAGTTCACCGGAGAGTGATACATGTGACACGATTGCCCGACTAACGGCAATTGTATCACATGCACAGTAGGCCGGGAGCCAGATCTTGCCCTCGTACTCACAAAAGCTAAGAAATTTTCACTGCGATTTTTATTTAGCTCGACCATTGGGACATAGCGAGTTTTGGTTCTTTTTTGCCAAACAGGACGCTTTAAGTCCTAGGGCCTATTTTACCATTTTTTAGAAGGACACCAAAATAAAATTGACAGCCATTCGAAAAATTGTTCAAAATAGTAGTACTTTTATTTATTTTCACTATCGGTTTAGTCATAGCCCTGTATATAATATACATGTAGGTCACTGAAAAATATTTGTGCCCAGATTTCATTTTAAAAACCTTTTTCAACTCTTTTATCAATACGGGCGCCTAAAAAATCCAAACATTATAAAATATGTGTCAAGTTTTGAAATCTGTTATTTTTGTTGAGTGGTACTTACAAGCAAACTAATTCGCAAAAAGTGTCCCCATTATGTCCCCAGGGGACTGGAAGTTAAAAAGTTGAAAAATCTAGGGCCAATTTTTGTTTATAACTACATATTCAGGATACGCGCGTCATTATCGCTAACTGTAATTTGCAGTAAAATTCAAATGTGCTGATATATCTGCGCCCAATAGGCTATAATAATAAGTTAACTCATGCTCTGGATATTTGTTATTATATTTATTATGAATATTTTATGTTAATCTCATTTTGATGTTTATGTTTACATGTTTATGAAGAAAAATATATAAATGACACTTTGAATGCTAAGACCAATTTTTTGCTTACAGTGTATATATACTGTGGATATTTGATATTGTATGTAATATAAATATTTATTATTAGTCTCATATTGATGTATTGTTCAAATGTTTGATGGAAAACCAAATAATATGTCTAAAGACACTTTGAATGCCAAGGCTGAGGTTTTAAGAAAAAATCTAAAATAATATATAATAAAGCACAATGCTTGAGACTTGTATCTTGACCAATACGGCGTTATTATAACAATAAACACAGGATACATATATTATATTTAATAACTGACTGGATGGACAAAGTAAAAAATAATTCTTTTATACAGTTTGAATGCTAGGGCAGAATTTTTGTTTGTAAAATACTATAAATAATCTGGCTATTATTATGACAAGTATACATATTTTATGTTTATCGCATATTGATGTTTAATTCTTTATGGAGAACAACAGTAATATATATGAATACACTTTAAATGCTAAGGCTATTGATGTTTCAATATTGTGAAGAGCCTCCGTGACCGCCAGGGCCCGAATTTCGAAGTCTGTGTCTGGAGGGCAGTGTCACCTCATTTATCAGCCAATATGCACAAAAGTGGTCTAAAACCCCATTCATTTCATTTCATATTTAGCATTTTGTCACCAATCCGAGTATCCCTACAGATTATAATAAAAAACACAAGATAAATAAATATATTATATTTAATAAGTGAACGAGGGGGGGGGTTAACATTTAATGGTATGCGCTGAAGCAAACGAACATGGGTGTATCGATACAAATCACCAGGACAGATGCAAATTTGGTGCTAATAAATGTCAAAACCGTTCTACCAGGTTTACTAAGCGTCGATCTGTATCCAAAAGTTAAAGGCCTACGTGTACCTAGCGGCATATGAGAAAATTAAAATTATTTTAAAAACAAAAATAATGGAAACTGACAGTGGAGTGGGCATTTCAACCAAGGAGTGGGTATTATGTCCATATAATTAATCTTTCCTCACATGGTATTAGTGTGTATGTACATTATGTATGTCCATATTGTCCAGACATAATTCAGGCAATATTTCATTAATAGATGCACATCTGAAATATATGTCGATTTGCTTTGATTATACAAACATAATATGAGAAAGCTATGTCACCAACAAGTTAATTGAACAATTGGTAAATAAAAATATGTTTATACTAAGTTACTTAGCAAATAATCTTCGTCAGTTGTATTGTTATCTTCGTCAGACTGTGCAATATTCGCATATCTATTTAATTGTCCGTCTAACCTGCTGCGTTAAAATGTCAACTAATTGCTGTAGAATTGTGTAATCTAGAAACCACAGTGTTTTGTAATCCACTCTCGTTTTCAATGGCACATCCATGATGTGTAGCAGCAAGTGGCATTCTCAAAGAGGACTGATGCGATCTTTTTCAAATAGCGTCCTGAAAATGTTTGTTTTAAAGTGCTATGACAAGGTGGATAATTGAATAAATCAATTGCTGCTGAGTATTTGATGGTAGCCAAGTTTTCACATACATTCTTAACTTTGACCTCCCGAACTTCATTAGCCTATTAGCATGATTAGAGTATATGTAACCATAAACAGTGCAACAAAATTATGTTAAATAATTCAAAATTAGGATGAATGATTCAATAGATATTCTTAAGGATCCCATTCTTCACCTAAGCTTGCTAATGTAGGTACATATTAGATGCATTCTGCAGAACTTTGTATGATTTATCTTTACCCCATCGTTTAAATGTTGAAACAGCATTGCTACACGTGAAAGCAGAGCCTGCTCAATCAAGTTTAGCAGGTTTTAAAGCTCACAGAAGAGCAAATGACCAGAACCTGCTCAAGTGAAATACACCAAGCGGCTAAAAGTTGCTCAATGTTGTTTGTGTTATTATCAGAACCTGCTCAATCAACTTAGCTGGTTTTATTACAAAAAGACACTTTTTGGTAATACAGAAGCAATTGAGTCCCTTTTGATTCTGAGGTGTATTCACTCGTTTTAACATATTCAATGTGTATGCATGATGATTCGAGAATCATTTTCTTTCTGTGCTGTGTAGAGCTAAGATTTAGTTCAGATACGGTACTGGTATTGTTGAAATATGTGAAAACAACCATGTGGCTTCACCACCCTCTAGATGGCGACAAATGTTGTTGAAAGCATTGGTATTATAGTACAACTTGAGTTTAACAGTTTAAGCAGACTCATCAGTTGACGTTTTTGTTCGTTATTGGACAGCAAGAACTTTTTCAGTCTCCAGGTATTTACTTCATCCCCTTTATTTAAAAATCGTGGACCTCTTGTGAGACGTTCAGATATTTTATATATCCTTTTGGTACGAGTCAGTGCTAAAATGCACACTCTATGAGTGGATGGTAAAACTATATTAGCAACATCGATCATTTAAGCTGGAACATCTTTGATGTAAAATCTGGCATTTACGTCATCGATAAAAGGTCATTTGCTATCGGCGGTAAGGCAAAATTGTTCTCGTTTGTAATTCATCTTTCTAAAATCAGCTTTATAAACATGTACACCTGAGGAGAGACATGTATCAAACGTTTTTCATTATCACTTTTAAAAGGATTTGTGAAGCTATTGAAATCTACAGTGACCATGGTGATGGATGGTTATGATCGGAATCTCACTACGTTTCACCTGTGTTGGACGAAAGTATTTGCTACTCATCTTTATCCACATAAAATTATGGCCTGCCACCCATTTTATGAGCGGCCATCACATAATCAACTAGTTCATGATTTGCTTTGACAGATTTGATAGACTTGAAGATTTGCTGTGATTCTATTTAACCCGGCGGTCTAGACCTTGATCTGAAGACGAATTTGCAAGTCCCATTATAGTTTATTGTCCTGTCATGATTTCATGAAACTGAGAATAGCGCAGCACCAATTGCATCATTTCTGCTCCATGGTGTGTTTGCTTTTAAAGCACTTGACATTAGCCACCAACATTTCTGGTGGATTAATTTTTGAATGCGAGGTCAATAATAAATACATTAGCTTTTTTATTTATGAACCCCAATTTATGTTTAAGCCCGTATTTTGTGTATAACATTGGTGCGGCAGCTGGTTATGATACATGTCAATTCAACGAAGCATTACAAGCCTTACAGCATGATGTTTGAAGTAAATATGTTGAATGAAACAACATGAAGCAACATTAACACAATTCCACAAGCAGTCTTTTTTGTATTTAAACAATATTCCAAATTTAAGAATTAGGCGATAAATTATTTGTTGGCTTGTTATATGGGATATCTATATTTTCGTTAAAATTGATGTTGAATATATTTATTCTATATTTAAGAGTAAATATATATATATATTCTATACTAAAAGTGTTTGTGTGATGAGTTGTGTAAATTAAACTTAAATTATTAATTGAATGTAATTATGTTACATGACTATTTTCTGATCAGAAAGATCAGTATATTGAAATTAATTGTATACATCTAGCTGTATAAAAACAAGGATTGTTAATTTCACCTTGTGATCATTTATTAGCATAAATATAATATATTTATCTTCTGTTTATTGTTATTATCTTCAGGGATATCTGGATTATAAATTAGTGCTCGAGATACCAGTCGACATGTAATGTCTCAAACATTGTTCATTAGCATTCAAAGTGTCATTATATATACATATTAGTGTGTTCTCCATAAAACATGTAGACAGAAATTTCTGTTTATTGTTATAATCTTCAGGTATATTAGAATAATGCCATAATGATCAAGATACAGCCTACTAAGTCTCAAACATTGTGCCTTATTTTACATTATTTCACATTTATTTTAAAAACCCAGTCTTGGCATTCAAAGTGTCATTATGTATATAATTTTCCACACAACATGTAAACATAAACATCAATATGAGATACATGTAATAATCATGTTAATAAAAATGTTAAATGGCCATAGTAGATATAGTATTTTAGAAACAAAAAATCAGCCTTAGCATTCAAAGTGTCACTTTATATATCATTGAGTTCTGCGTAAAAATGTAAATAAACACCAATATGATATTCATGTATAATAAATATAATAAAAAATAACTATAGCATGTCGAGTTAACCTAATTATAATACCCTGCTGTAGGCAGAAATATCAGCACATTTGAATTTTACCGCAAATTAGAGTATGCGATAAAGGCGCGCGTATCCTAAATATGTAGTTATAGAAAAAAATTGGCAACAGATTTTCTTTAACTTTAACTTGCAGTCCCCTCGGGACACTAGCGTGCTTCTAAATAGCACTCAACTAAAATGACAGATTTCCAAACCTGACACATATTTTATAATGTTTTTTTTTTTTTAGGCGCCCGTATTGATAAAAGGGTTGAAAAAAATATTTAAAATAAAATTTGGGCACAACTATTTTTCAGTGACCTACATGTGGCCGAGGGCTATGACTAAAACAATAGCGAAAATAAATAAATCTACTACTATTTTGTAATTTTTTTCCGAATTGTTAAAGCGTTCTGTTTGGCAAAAAAGAACCAAAACTTGATATGTCCCAAGCATCAAGCTAAATAAAAATCGCAGTGAAAATTTCTTAGCTTTTGTGAGTACGAGGGCTAGATCTGGCTCCCGGCCTACAGTATAAAAGTACAAAACGTACACATTTATGTAGAACTGCATATTTGTGACCAGAATATGAGTATTAAGAGATGAACAGATTAATTGCTGAAACAATGGATTAGTAGTTAAGCCATATATTTAAAATTACTTCCTCAAATTCAAAAAATAACCCACATATTTTAGCCTAGAAAACAGTGTAGTTGTGACTAGAATATGAACTGCTATTACTAAATCAGCGTGGTCCGTTGAAGATGAAATAGTCGTGATAAGCAGTGAAAGGATTAATATATGGTAATAGCGTGTGTTTGTTTGACAGTTTAAGGCCCTTCGCATACAATTTGAGCCCTAACAGTGTCATATAATCACATATATAGGCTACGTTTAATACCAGCTAATTGTAAAGCAAATAACACGATGAGGGAATTGAGAAAATATTTTGTTGTGGAGGCTCACCCAGCAATCAGGAAGCGTTGAACAAATGTTGTTTTAATGTTGGCCAACCGTCTGCGACATTAGCTAAACATCAACACAACATTAGCTCTGTGCAGTTGATTAAATAATTCCAGTCTTTAATTTTGTCTTCATGAATATAACTAGTTTTCATTCATTTGTCACAAAAATATTTACATATACATTATTATTATATACTGATCGCAGGGTGGCCCTGGCGTGAGCGGTTTTTGTAAACCTTAGCGAGGGTCTCCCGTCTAATGTATTTAGTTTCAATAAACGTTTCTTCTTCTTTTTCTTCTTCTTCTTGAAGTTGGAAATTACCCAAGCGATTCCAGCTTCTAAAGAAAAAATACACTTTGGCCATAATCAATATATTAACCTTCTCATATTTCAGCGCTTCAAGGGTTAAACACGATCTATTTTAAGTATATTGCGCTCTGCATTAACACCATGCCTGGCTTCCCACTCGACACACGACGTTGATGCGACGTTGAATCAACGTCAGTGACGTTGATTCAACGTCGCAACAACGTTGGTTGGCCAGTGGGTTGTCCTTGACATCATAGTGCAAATAACATTTTATGTTATTTTCCTTCCAACCAACCGTTTATGCAACGAGACAATGCTTATTTAATATCGGGTCAGCGTCGCAAACGGTGGGTCGACATAGACCCAGAATTGGGTCAATGTCTTGTGTTTACACGCATGGTTAGTTCACATCTTGTTCTTTGTTTTCTAGTGAATCACATGCCTGATCGGATATATTTTGAATATATATTTTTTAATAAATGATAAAGCCAATGCAAGTTATACATGTTATATAGACGTGATGTTTTATAAAATGTGATCATTTTCTTTTATTGTCGGTTGGGAAACGCGTTCTAGCAATTCCCACCTTGATCACATAAAGGAGGTTCTGCCAAATGGTACATTTTAAATTTTCACCCTATTAAAGTTGTGTCTTGTTACGGCAATCCACAACCTCAAGTGCATGAAAATTAGCCACTAAACATATTAAATTTATTCTCACGTTCCCTTTAGGAAATTTAAGATTTATCTTAAAGGGACATTCCCAGGCTAAAATCATAAAAAATCGGTGATTTTATTTTGGCTTCTTAATATGACCATATGATGTAAACATGTCCATAGACTAGAACTGCAGAAGTTTGTTCTTAATTTTTGTGCTGCGCATTTACCAGTTAGGCTAGATATAGAGACGAAATTCCTGATTTCTAATTTTGGACAACCATGTCAAAAATAAGAAATACTTTATTTTTTTGATGATTATTGGGAAACACCTGGACTTTCATCTACTACGCTTTTTATTACGCTTGGTTATTTTATCTAATCATCATGTTTTCATTCATCTTGAGGTGGGATTTGCGGTGATAGAAAAGGAGAATAAACATCTCGACCAATCTGGGCCCGTATTCTCGTACAAGTTACGATAAATCGTAGGCTTCTGATTGGTCGAGATGGCCATCTCGACTAATCAGAAGCCTACGATTTATCGTAACTTGTACGAGAATACGGGCCTGAACCCTATGATATATCGTGACTTGTAAGATAATATGGACCCTGAATTTTAAAGGGGTCAATGCAGGGCCGTCGCTGCAAGTGATTGAGTGTACAACATCTAAATGAAGATATTGAATGCACATCACCTAAATCAAATGATGATGAGTACAACATTCAAACCATGTACATATTCTGTGAAAACAAGGTTATATAACACCCCTTCATACATCATTGTATCAGCCAGCTCGGTGAAAACAATGGAGGTCAAGGTCACAGAATATAATACTCATTGATGCACGTGACTTCTCTGAGCTGCACTGATAAAAACATATAATTGTTGTTTGTGTTTTGGTTCATGCACACCTAAAACGACCAGCCTGTTTTCGATGGTGCCCAGGGTATTATTTTAATCTTTACAAATATTGTTATTTTTTTCTTTCTAGCGTGATAGCGATAAGTCTACTTGTCGCGTTTATATCATTTAAAAATAAATGTGTTAATTAAAAATGGTATCCTTTATCAGAATAAGGAACTTACCTGTCATTTGAGATACTATTTGCGTATTTTTAAAAATTAAAGGCCTAGGCCTATATTCGCCTGAAGGTGACAAAAACCGAGAGGAAATGTTAAATTATTTAACCCTTGTGCAGCTAGAACCGTATATATACGTTTTCAAACAATGGTTAGACCAATTAAAATATATATAATATTTTTTCTTCTAGATTAATGATTTAATTCAGATTTGAGAAAGTGCATGGGCCTAATTTTCATCAAAAGAAAATATTGTTTTCATTATTTGAACCTGGAAATTTCGTTAGCAATTTCAGCTGCAAATGAATTAAAAATAGTAAAAACAATTAAATTCAGTAGTAGAGCCTACAGGGATTAAAATGATATCTAAACATTATTGCTATTGCTATTGAGCAAAAAACGATCTTACTTTACCTTGATCGAGGAAAAATGTCCCACAAAGTGTACAGAGCCACATGAAGCCCCACCTGGTGAATGACCAGGAACTCATGATTAGAGTATAGGTTGCAGCTGTTTACGTAAAAACTATGGCTACGGTACTCCAGACACCGTCACCATAGCAACTGCCACCTTCTTCCGGATCACACGTCTCCATGCCAACTAGTCACCTTCATTTTCATGTTAGTTGTACTGTACTTGATACTCCTCTTTGTTTCTGTCTCTTCTTGTCATTGCGTGGTTTATAAATCCTACTTAATACTCCTCTTTGTTTCTGTCTCTTCTTGTCATTGCGTGGTTTATAAATCCTACTTAATACTCCTCTTTGTTTCTGTCTCTTCTTGTCATTGCGTGGTTTATAAATCCATATTCACACCAGCAGATCCAGCACACTAAGAGTACACACTAGGCCTACACTACATGGTGGGTGTTATGCCATGTACAAGGATTTAGGCCCTGTATCAGTCATTGATTTAGTAGTTCTTGTATCACCAGTCATATTATGACAGGTGACGATAAAAACACTAAGACTGTGGTGTCCACACGATACAGAATAAAAATTAGAAAAATAACGAAATATCGCCGGTATCTGGTCTGTACGCCTATATCGCACTGTAGGCCTACTTAAAATTGATAAATAATATCTATGTTAAAAAATCCAAATACAGATGAAAAAGAAAGATTTCTGCCTTGAGTCGGCCTTGGTCCAGTAGCCTTCAGCTTTAATCACATCGGGGGCTATGGATCCAGTAGGCCTATCTGTCCGGTATGGCACTCTGTATAAATTCAGTATCTGTGTGGTATGACTATATGATACTCAGTATCCCCATGTTGACAGACAAACAGCGTCATGTGTGCACCAGAGTATGACTAGATCGTATATTAGTCATTTTCTATCGATTGTCAACTCAGCGTAATGCGTCCTAGTGTCACTATGCTGATATCCAGGTCTATACACGTTACAAAGATATACACTGTGCAAAGGGGGGGAGGCGTGGCGAATTGGTAGAGCGCCTGACTGCTACGCCAGTCATGCAGACGTGCCGGGTTCGAGCCCCGCTGATCCTACTTGGGCCTTTCTGAGAGTCAATGTGACTACAGGTCATACGCCCAATATGGCGAACCACGTTTATTGCCATTTCAAAAATATAATATCTCCAGGTATAATTTTTGTTTGAAAATTATTTTAACTTGGGAAATCCTTTCTTCCCAAATTTCACTTAATAATGATCAATGACTTGCACCTGTCATCATACATGACAAAGAAAGTATCAGACGATGTGAAGTATTTTTTGCCGAAAAACATCAGAAATATGCGCCGTATAACTTGGCAATTAGAACGGAGTTGGAAAAATAAAATTTAGTCACCAAATATTTTTTAAATGGCAAAAAACGTGGTTCGCGATATTGAGCGTATGGCCTTTAGGTGATCACAACACACACACACACACACACACACACACACACACACACACACACACACGCACGCACGCACGCACGCACGCACGCACGCACGCACGCACGCACGCACGCACGCAGGAAGTGTTAATTGATTCCGCAATTCCACCTCTAGATGAAATAAAATGACCGGATTTTATGAGCAATTATCCAATTATCGTACTCCCACAGGTGTTATCGCCCACGAGACTTGTGCTGATAACTTCCTGTATCAACCAAAACTTGTGCCCCGGTTGCGAATTATTTACGTTATACTGACACTTTGTAGTCTTGATATTTTAATTATCAGTTAAACATGTGGGTGGTCGTACGATAAAATGCATATGGCACTGCTTTTTGGTCGATAAAGGCTGAGATCGGTACTTGTCGCCTTCGGCTCGGCCTGTATCTGGCGACGCGTACCGATCTGAGCCTTTATCGACCAAAAAGCAGTGCCATATGCATATCTTATAATCTGTCAATGAAAGTTCAGAGTATCTTATTGTGATATATAGTACATTTTTTTCAATGAAATAATTTTGTTATAAATGCAGCATGTGAGATACGAGGTTGAGATACGAGGGTTAATCCTTAAACCGCCAAGTGCGGCTGTAGTCGGTTTTAATGTGTTCTACTAGCCGTTTAAATCACAGTTATTGGGGATGAAATGACACAATGTGTACTTAAACATCAAGATTTGCAAATGTTACGTCTGAAAGTAAACGAATATGAGTTATTTTCACCCTCTTGAAGTTGTGGGTCGCGGTAAAAATGAGATGAAATGAATCGGGCTTTAGGCCACCTTTGTGCACATATAGGCTAAACTGGGCCAGGAGAACCTCCTGAGGATGGTGAGATGATTGAGATGACACTGTCCTCCAGACACAGGATTCGAAATTTGAGCCCTGGCGGTCTGAGGCCGAGCACGCTACTTCTCGGTCACGGAGGCTCCCCGCAATACTGACTTGTGGGTCGCGGTAGCGAGACACAATTTCAAGTGGGTGAAAATATAAATTGTTTATTTTAGCGGTTTTAGGGGCATTCTATAGATATGCCTAATAAATTTTGAAGATTTAACTTTTGAGACAGTGTGGAAAATCCCAGCCCTGTCCTGAGTTGTGAGATCACATTTTCCATAAGATCGAAAAACCCAAAGATTTGCTGTAAGACTGAATGAATCACGGAAACCCTTACACTGCTCACCCTAGACACTGCTCCTTCGCATGCTAAAATGTGCAGATGGTTGACGTCATATGTCCCCCGCTCTCAATTTCAAGTATTGTAGTAAGCTTCTGATTGGCCGGCTGTCTTGCTAAAAGTACCCTGATCGGCTGGCGAGAATATTATGGTGGCGGAGGGGTGGGTGTAGACAGACACCTGTATGGAGCCCAGCAAACGCGAGCATTTGACCCAATGCTGTTTCAATATTGGCCCACCGCCAACGGTGCTGGACCAACATTGAAACAACATTGGGTCGAGTCTTCGTGTTTGCTGGGAGAGCTGTCCGCATTTTGATACACGCGTGCCGTCTGTGTCTGGTCGGAACAGGCTGCACAGTGCTCTGTGTAGGAAACCCTCGGCTATGTGTGGTTTATCTCAGAATTGATCCCACTTCAATCGCTGGCTCACTCACTCTCACATACCCTTTGCTCATCTATGGATTGGTCGTTTTCTGTAGTCCTTTCACGGGAAACACTCGAACCAGTGAACCAGTGTTGTTTTAATGTGGGTCTACCGTCTGCAACGCTGGCCCAACATAAAACCAACACTGGGCTAACGTCTCGTGTTCGCAAGGTTACACCTATGCCTACACTGTGTACTTAACCCTTTAACCGCCAAATTATTCAATCTGAATTTTTACCCACTTGAAGTTGTGTCTCGCTGACGCGATCCACAACTTCAAGTGAGTGAAAATTATTCAGATTTGACAAAATGGAGGTTACCCGTTTTCAAATATTGTTTTTTTTTGTCACATTTTATCTTTACCATGTTTAAAAGGTGGTTCTTAATGTGCTAATAAAAAATGAAAACCCTAATATATGCGGCACCGGCGATTAAAGGGTTAATAATAATGTGTTATGAGTTTACAGACATTATAAATATTTAACCGTTTCAACGCGGGAGTGGCTTCTGACGTCAGATTCTGACGTCAGAAGCCACTCCCGCGTTGAAACGGTTAACTCGCGTGTACCAGTCTGTTTATATAGTTGTATAGGGCCTATAGCGTAAAACCAGCCAAGGACGCTTACAGTACCACCCTTTCACTTCATCACCATGTAAATAACTTCTACCTAATTATATGACTTCAAAAACCCTTTCAGTACAGGTTATTTGTAACTGTTTTCTCCATGAGTCAATAGTTAGCAAACGCCACCGTGCACAATGTGTTAGGAGTTAGCAAGCATATCTGAACCGTAAGATGACGTTCCACTGGCGACACCGAAATGCATTTCATTTGACTGAAAAATATTTCGGTCATATCAACCATTTTTGATGATGTGAGTATCTTACGTTTCAGATACATGTACATGCTGCGTTCTAACCCGGAACATAGTGGAGGGCGAGATCGTTCTAACTATGAGTCAAAAGATTTACTGCTCTTAATTCTAAATCAGTTTCCATCATTCTTTGTAGATAAAGTGTTTATATAAAACGCCTGAATTTTAACCATTAAAGCGCTATATATAAAAATAATTTGTCAGCCCCTTAAAGTTGTGACTCGCTACCGCGCCAAATAGTGTATAGCAGGCTGGCCTTTTCGGGGGATAGAGCTTATCTACGTATTCTATGGAGTTTTTCTCGTGATATATCTAAGGACGCATTTTTTGCTTTTTGTCATTTCTACTGATTAAAAAAAAATATATTTTTACAACTTCACTATCTAGGCCTACTTTTTTTTCCTATCGTGAGAAATATATTTAATATTGGCATTATATTGTTTCAACTCTCGTTCAATGAATAAGGTGTGAGCCTTTAGGCGAACACTTTCTTCATTGAGCATGTGCTGTATTTGCACATATCGCACACAAAATGAACAACGTTTGTATTTTCTCACACTCTCAAATCACACATGACATAACTACCATACATTGTGCTCAATCTACAGCTAGAGTGCGATATGGGCTGATACCGATATACGTCTTATAGTGAAAACCACAGCACTGAGAGTTAGAAGTGACAAAAAACACGTCAAATACGGCTTCAGGCGTATCAGACTCGGGATTCAGGGGTTTGAATTAGCTCTTACCCAACGAACACGACACTTCAACTAATGCTATTTTGTTGTTAGCCAAACGTCGCAGACGGTGGGCCAACATTAAAATAGCATTAGTTAATGTGTCGTGTTTGCTAGGTATCCGCAGAGGTTGCTGGCGATATAATCTCATATTACCAGAAATACATTATAAGGCATATTTCTGATATTACCAAATTCTCCACAGTTGATCACGCTGATAAATCACAGTTTTCTGTGGTGAGTGATCTCGATCATTCATTGCAAAAAATGAAATGAAATGAATCGGGCTTCAGGCCACATTTGTGCACATATAGGCTAAACTTGGCCAGGAGAACCTCCTGAGAATGGTGAGATGATTGAGATGACACTGTCCTCCAGACACAGGATTCGAAATTCGAGCCCTGGCGGTCTGAGGCCGAGCACGCTACCTCTCGGTCACGGAGGCTCCCCGCAATACTGACTTTCACACGTGGATGGGGAAGAAACATTTTTTGTTTCTTTCAAACCGCCGAGTCCGGGAACCGAACCCCGAACTCTGGCGTGAAAGGCAGCGGTGCTAACCACTACCCCAGGGTCCCCGCCCTCATTCATCGCACAGAAATAATAGGACAGATTGGCCGAGCTGATTGGTTCAATTTTGATCAGTTACACGGCAACGTGGGACTCGAGACATGAAACCCTTTCAGCTGAGAGTCACTCAGTACTGAAGCTTCTATTATAGGACTTAGGTCGTTCTTAGGCTATTCTTATAGTCGGACGTGTCAGCTCTCCTCAAGTCAAGTCTTTAGAGTTTAGCGGGGAGATAATTGTTGTAAAGTTACTGAGCCGCGATTATCATTTTCAAGCTCTGAGTCCTACTATACAAGCCCAAACTTTATCATTGATATATACATATTTTTCTAATCAATTATGATTTAATCAGTAAATGCGGGACTGTATCCAGACTAAGACAAGGGGGGGGGGGTTACAGGACGACCATGTTGGTGATGAGTAAAATTGACTTAATTGGCAATAATGTGTTTTCGTCCACCCTACAGCACACGGGTATATGTAGGGAGGAGGGGGGTGGTGGGGGGGGGGGGGGAGCTACAGACAGCTCCCTCTTGGATACGGCCCTGAAACGTAAGGGTTGTCTCATTAGCTCACCAGTCCACAAAATGTATTGTATTAGTACCTTAGGATATAGTTATGATCCGATATGAAAGAAATGAAAAATGAAATAAATCGGGCTTTAGGCCACTTGTGTGCACATTTAGGCTAAATTGGACGAGGAGAACCTCCTGAGGATGGTGAGATGAGTGAGATTACACTGCTCTCCAGGCACAGGAGTCGAAATTCCTTCCCGTCATAAGCAGGCTTAGTTGTTTCCACACTAACACTGCCAGTGATTAGCCTGTGTGGACCTATTCGGGACCCCACTCCAGCAAGACACACGTGCCCGCGCGCGACACCCCTCAAATCAGACATCAAACTGATTGTCGGCAATCGCCAGGCAAAATCTGATATGAGAACAGCAAATCATGTGACAGTATATGCGAAGCGATGCGGGAACTAGCCCAGCGACGTTTCAATGTTGTGACAGCGTCGATGCTAATGGCCCAACGTTGACGCAGCACTGGGTCACTGCCATCTGCGAAGTGTGATGTGTACTCTGCTCATCATAGATAATAGAGTGGGTACAACTGGATTATACTGTCAAATATTGATACATCTGCTTAAACAGCAAGTAATCAGAGCCTAAAGCGGGTGATTATATCAACTAATATATTAAAAACAGTTTAAGCAGTGGCCTAACTCTATTATTGTGGTTTTGTATCGATATAATCCCGAGTCATAATTTTCTACTTATGAATGAAAATGCATGGAAAATATGCAGTGTCATTTTGAAAAATAATACCTTATTTCGAGATTAAATGTGCTCATATCAAATTAAGAAAATAATCCACAACATTATTAGTGTCTCTATTTATATTATAATATGTTATACTTGAATTCAAATTTTTTTGGTTAACATATTTATTGCAATAAAAACTATATTTGTTTTACATGTACCACTTCACAATTTTATGCTGAGGTTGAAATTTAGGGGAGGGGCCGACAGTTTGGAGCCGCGTGGAGTGGGGTGCTCCTATAGGTTGAAAAGGCCTCATAACATTCAGGGGTTGAGTGAGAACGAATATCTCGTTACCTATTTAGTATAATTAGTTGAAATAAGAATAAAAAAAATCTCCATTTATCGGCTGAGCTGGGCTTTTAGAGAGAACACGTTTTCCCCATAGCAGCTAAATCATAAGAGGATTTATGCCGGTTGTTTTTCAAACTCTACAACACGCATTGGAAAGTGCTATTGATTCTGAAGTGTGTTTCTAGTTTCTGTTGAGAGGTTCATCATGTTTCACTTTCTCCAGTATTATGTCGAGCAAAAAAGAATCGCTGGCCATTGGACCTGTTCGCCATGTAACATCTCAACTCTCCGGGGCGCATACAGCACTGCAGCCATGTGGCGCTAGTAACTTGTCGTACAACAATTCCCACCAGGTACTCATTTTTTCAGCGCACCAGATAATATGTCATGTGTTTTGTGTAGCGATATATAAGAACTTAATTATTATTATTATTATTATTTACACCTGAGTGAAGTGAAGCACTCGGGGGTAAAGTGCCTTGCCCAAGGACACAAAATTGTTACCACAATGTCCACAGCGTTGGGAGGGGAGAAACATGATAATTCTCTGAAAATCCTGCACCCAGCGAGCGTTGAGCTCGCGCGGCAGGCAGCGGCTAATTGCAAAGCGCTACGCTCTAACCATTGTGCCACGTCCCTCATCATGTTTCCTTTGCTCCATTATTATCACAGCGAACAGGAAGCGCTCATCCTATGCTGTTTTATAATTGGGACACAGTCTTGAACTTTGGTCCAACATGAAATCATGATTGAGTTAAATTAAGTCTCGTGTTTTTTTAACTCTCACAATGCTGAAATATCGTGTGTATAAACCATGGGGACCAAAGTAATTTTTTTAATTTGAAATCATCATAATTGTCTTAGTCAGCTCTTTCTGATTTATTGAATACCTATGTTATTGGTCTACGGCATCTACACATATTTTGATTCTTTCAGTGCGGTGATCGACTCAGATTTTGACGTCAGCAGACGTCGGATTATGATGTTTAAAGACGATCAGATGCTTAATGCGACAGCTTCTCCAACCACTTCCCGTCTGCAGAGATTGGACGGGCGTTGATGTTATTGTTCCATAGACGTCCGAATCTGACGTCCATGGGCGTCAGATTCTGACGTCTAAAGTCGGCTCCCGCAATGCAAGGGTTAAACTCTCATGATGCCTCAAAGCATCATTTTACGTCCCTGAAAACAACTTTCCCTAAACCAAATAGGCTTCTTATTTTGGGCATGCATGTTCGAAATAAGAAATTGGAAATTTTCGTCTTTATATCTCGCTAAATGCGCAACACAAAAGCTATAAAAAACTTACGCAGTGCTAGTCTATGGACGGTTCTAGGGCAATTGCCCCCGGGACAAACGCCCCCCCCCCGGACAATTGCCCCCGGACAAATGCCCCCCCGCGGACACGACCCCCCGGACATCAACCCCCTGGCCAATTGCCCCCCGTACCAATAGCCCCCGGTCAAATGCCCCCCTTTTTTTAAAAAAAGAAGTATAAAAAACATATAAAAACTGTTTATTGAACAGCAGTTATTATTTAAATTGATTATTATTATTTGCATATTTTTGTATGCATTTCACGATATATGAATTAATATAGGTGTGATGAAGCCATGTGTTAACTGAGCGATAAGGTGTGATTTATACTATACATGTACCCACACAGGTTAATGTACAATTTGTTAATTTGTATTCACAATTAAAAAAAAACGGGGGGTATTTAAAAATAACGGGGGACATTTAAAAAAACGGGGGACATTTAGAGGGGGGGGGGGGCTATTGGTACAGGGGGGCAAAAACGTGGGGGCATTTAAAAAAACAGGGGGGATTTGACCGGGGGGCTGATGTCCGGGGGGCTTGTGTCCACGGGGGGCATTTGTCCGGGGGCAATTGTCCGGGGGGCGTTTGTCCCGGGGGCAATTGGCCGAATACCCTATGGACATGTTTACATCATATGGTCATATTAAGAAGCCAAAATAAAAATAGTGATTTTTTATGATTTTAGTCTGATTGTGTCGCTTTAAGTTATTAACTTTCTACAAATTGTATATATATATACCTTCTGTCGATTGGGCATATTTAGCACCACTTGAGTGCCGTCAGTGATTGTGTCGGGCCTATACTGCAGTTGGGCCTTCCTATACTGAACGGTATCATATGCAATAGTACATTATCATATCGTATATCGTATATCCATTTATGCTACTGGCTATTGGAGATATTGACTAAACTGACACTTTTAGGTTTAAGGTTCGTTTTATTGTTTATAAGTTTAGGGGACCGTCCCCTCCCGGTTTAAGCTTAATAAATATTAACCGCTGAAATCACTGTTATTGGGAACAAAATGTGTTTAAACATTAAATTTAAATGCAAATAATTGTTCACAAATAATAATTGTTGTTCACAAGTAGTTTTCACCCATTCACTACCGCGACCCACAACTTCCAACCAAGTGGGTGAAAATTGCTCCGTAATCAAGTAACTCTGAATTAAGTTAACATACACACCTCTAGTTGTATTAGAATAATTTGAACTACAAGAGTGATTTACACCCATTCACGCTAAGCACGACTATATTAGGTTTTTTATTTCGTCTTATTAGTCGACCAAATCACAGTAATTGGGAATGAAACGTGTGGTTAAACATAGAGATTTGCAAATGTTTGGTATCAAATTAAACAAATGGCACTAATTTTCACCCACTTGAAATTGTGGTTCGCGGTAGCGGGACACAACTTCAAGTGGGTGAAAATTAAAATAAGATAAATTAAAAAAGATCACCTAGCGCTTTAAAGGTTAAAGGAACAGACAAAACAGGAAAATGAAAAGAAAAACTCAAATAGATTAGACTTTTATTTTAGTATGTCGTAGATCAGACGATGGTCATTATGATTTTACCACCCATCGTGATCCTGACATGAAAATAACGTTATTCTATAAGTAATACAGAAATATTCCCAAACAAGTTGTTTCATGACTTCGAATAAGAGGCCTGTTCATATACATTAGCCGAGAGGTGCTATCCCCGAGAGGTGCTATGCCTCATCAACATCACTAAACACATCAGAGTCTGTCTGTTTGTCTAAATTCAGCCACTCAGCTCCCCTGAGAACTCCTTCATTGACAGACCTCGTGTCAAGCTGTGGGGCGGCTGCTTTGTCACCCGTGTGACTCCCATCATGCATCTCATTTGAAATTATATCACCTGCTCTCTTGCCAAACATTTGATGTAAAAGTGGCCCGTCATAAGACCTCTTGCCAAATAATTGATGTAAAAGCGGACCACCACCAAGGGATTTCTTCCCATAAATTTGATGTACTATAGGTCCATCGAATAGCCGTTTTCCGTAGATTCGATGAAGCAAGGGACTTTCATATGATTTTTTCCCGTCAATTTGAGGTAATGCAGGTCCATCATATGATATCTTGTCGTCGGATAAAGACATTACTGTCTCATCAACAGACTTTTTACCAAACATTTGATGAAGTAGTGGTCCGTCAATGGATCTCTTGCCATAAAGTTGATGTAATATTGGTGTATCATATGTTTTCTTGCCATAAATTTGGTGAAGTAACGCATCAAACGATCGTTTACCATACATTTGATGCAGCATTGGTGCATCATAGCTCTTCTTGCCATACATTTGATGTAACATTGGTGCTTCATAACTTTTCTTGCCATACATTTGATGCAACATCGGTGCGTCATAACTTTTCTTGCCAAACAATTGATGCAGCAGTGGTGCATTATAGTTTCTCTTGCTATATGTTTGCTCAGGTATAGGTGCACTATATGACCTCTTGCCAGTTAACTGATGTAGCAGAGGGCCCCTGTAAGCACTATACCCACCGTAGCCACTGTAGGCTCGCTTACCCAAAATACTGTGTAGCAATGGTCGACCAGTCCATTTCTTTGCATTCTGCCCAAAACCAGCATTCCTGATAGACCTCTGCTTATCATCAGGAATGTTAATTGCCTCATTTCTTATCTCATCATCAAATCCTTCTGCTGAACTGTCAATCTTAGTGTATCCACCAATCACTTGGCTACCTGGATCACGTGAAAGCTGGGCGTTACCACCCTCATGCCACGTGATAGCGTCACGTGATGTTTTCTGTTTGTGGTCACTAGGTGGTTCTGACCTGAGGTACACAGCGTTGGTCTGTGATTGGTCAGAGCCTGAGGGGAGATCCGTGACGTCATTTTCTGGTAGCCTGATTACCCCAGTCTGATCAGACAGGTTGTGCGCTGTATGTGCGCCCACTGCGTTCACTGAGGCAGCAATGATCAGTATAAGCAGCAAGAACAGAGAATGGATGACAACTCCCGCCATGGTGTCTGCAACAGACAAAACATAAAATAATGATTTTAAGGTGGCCTAGTGAGTACGGAAGCATTGCAACGACATGTCAAAAATATTTTTCATCTCATTATATCGACTTATAAGTCGTTATAGCGACTTATAAGTCGTTAAATCGACTGACTATATATGTCGTTATAACATATGTCGATTTTACGACTTACTAAGTCAATTTATTGACGTATAAGTCGATTTAACGACTTATACTAAGTCGATTCAACGACTTACTAAGTCGATTTAACGACTTATTCTAAATCGATTTAAGGACATATAAGTCGTTATAGCGACTTATGCTAAGTCGATTTAATGACTTATTAGTCGTTATATTGTCTTATACTAAGTCGATCTAACGACTTATAAGTTGTTATAACGACTTAGTAAAAGTCGATTTAACGACATGTAAGTCGTTATAACGAGATAAAAAATATGTTTGTCATGTCTTGTTTGTACTGCTCACACGGCAATTTAATAATTATTTTTTGTATAACTGATAAATCTTCAAGTCATACTGTTTTCAAGATATTTATGCATCACGAAGTGAGGTGTAAGAATTACGGTTTTACAGTTAATAATTATATTTCTACATTGCTTTACCTGGCGATGATATCAGTATAATTAAAATCAGTCTATACGGTTTTACAGTTAATAATTATATTTCTACATTGCTTTACCTAGCGATAATATCAGTATAATTTAAATATGTCTATGTTGTTCAATGAGTTTGATGGGTACACGTGTGTGTACTAACTTCAGTATGTTGATGTCCTGGCATTGTATTGGCTGAATAAACTTGTCTTGTCTTGTCTCTGTTATAATTCTTATACTAGAGGTGACATTCAACAGGTATTATACTTGAAAATAATCTGGAATAATCTTAACAAATAACATGTCTCAGAAATGGTTTGACTGACAGTGTTTGACAAACCTGATATATTTACCTTGGTATTAAAGGGTCCTATCTGCCTCTTCACAAAGTGGCAGAAATGACCCTTTAATATCAAGGTGATTCTACGGTAACACAAACTCCATGGAACCGATTTATTATAAACTAATTTATATTTTACATGCTTTAGTCATAATTGTATACTTTTGTATGTCACATTGTATATTCTGAGGCTCTCTGCGTATATGATAAGCTTATTATATTTTGTCAGTGTTATTAAAACTCATTTATAATTATAATAATAATTTATTTCTGACAAAAGTTTTGATCATACGTTATTTGAACTTATTCATGAGCCCCCCCCCGAGCAGTTTCATTGTTTGATCATCTCCGTTCTGAGCTCTCACCTAATGAGCGTGTCTTTCTTTATATTTTGTAAAAAATATATAATTGGGACCAGTCGGAAAGTCATACTGGGATATGACATTTATGTCCCTCTCCTAGTCATTCCTCTCCCCACCGGTGACACCGGATTACCGCATCATGGATCATATATAGGTCAGTATCCAGGTGTAGGGAATGTACCTTGCCCATGATTTAACTAATTACATTCTAGACATCTTGTGATATAGTTGAACCAACGCAATGAAAATAAAGGCAACTGTGGCTATCTTTCATGTTGCTTTTTTCTTCTTATTTCTTCTCCTTAGAATTAGCTCTAAATTCGGTTCATATAGGTGTGTGTGTGTGATCTGTTAATCTGGTGTGTTTATATTCAAGTAAGAGCGAAAATTATGCTATGGCATTCATCAGGATTTTTTTAAATTTTATTGTCCATTTATTTTAAAAAAATAGAGGGGCTGTGTCAATACAGCTTTGTTTATTATGCTACAATATAAAACTACCTACGAAAAACGCTACTGTAATGCTAAACCAGGTTTAGTTATTTCTAGCAATCAAATTTTAAAATATTTACACTCGTCGTTCATGTATTTCACTCCCATTCCGTGAAAACATGCTTAGGGCGAATAGAGCAATGCCATTATTGCTTAATAATTTTTGTTCTCAAATCATTAGCTGTAAAAAAGAACGCAATTTTCAGGGATGATTCTGCGATACATCATGAACAGTTAAACCCCAAAGCGCTGAGATATTTGTACATAAACCAAGAGAACAAAGGGGTTTTTCAATTTGAGATCATCATAAATGTCTTAGTTAGCTCTTCTCAATTCATTTAAATATCTTGAAATGCGGGAATTGACTTTAGACGTCAGAATTTGACGTCTACAGACATCATATTCTGACGACTAAAGTTGAAGGGTTAAGCATATTATTGGCCATCTGCACCGATCACATCCTCGAATCAAGCCACAACAACAGCCACATAGAAATACTGTAGATCTGGTCATTTTCGCGTGTTTAAATTTTCGCGAATTGCTAATTTTGTAACTTTTAAAATTCGCGAATTTTGTTTTCTTTAGTAGCGCTATTATAATGATAATACTTTTCACGAGATTCTTGAATTCGCTAATTTTTCGTCATCTCGAAATTCGCGAAAATTAATACTCGCGAATATTACCAGATTTATAGTATGAAAACCTTATTAGGTTAGGTAAACGTGGCGTCAATTATATTTTAGGTCAATAATTGCGACGCTGTCACAGCATAGATGCAGCATAGGTCATATCCATCTCTTGTTTTCTGGGTCAGGTCAGATCACGTGATCTGACACTACCCATATACCTGTGCGGTGCCAGCAGGCATGTCGTCATGGTTATTTCAAACCTCATTATGATTTGACCTGTCTGTCCGGCTCACAACCTAAAGGGCGCTGTTCATCAACCTGTTGATGATTTCGCCTGATAGATAAGTCTACCGCAGGCGCAGTAAATGATTACGTAAATAGTGAAGCGATGAAAATGCGGAATTGGGTTCGTTATTGATATTTTAAAAGAAGATTAGATCGCAGAAATAACAGGTGATATACAATGTAGCGATCCGTGGCCTATAGATGATCACATTGACCCACTTTAATCACTGATTACGTTAGATTATAACGGTGTTTTTTTCATTTATATAAATACATTTCAGCGGCCCGACCCTTACAGCGCGGGGAACGACTGTAGTCGTCAGAATCTGACGTCTAAAGACGTCAGATTCTGACGTCTAAAGTCGACCCCCACATTGTAACAATCAAAATATTAGTAATGGCCGTAGACCCATTATATAGGTATTTAAATGAATCAGAAAGAGCTAACTGTGACATTTATGATGATTTCAAATTGAAAAAAACCCCTTTGATTTCCATGGGTTATGCACTAATTATTCAGCGCCTTAGCGGTTAACCCTTTACCTGCCAATGCATAGCCATAACAGAGCTGAGAAGATATCGAAACAACATTTTCTGACCAACTTTTCAAGCAGACAGTATTAACACTTACAAGGCTGAATGATTTATTCATAAAGCATGGAGACAAAATGGTATTTTTCAATTTAAAATCATAATAAATGTCTAAGTTACATGTACCTCTTTATGATTCATTTGAATACCTATGTTATAATGGGTATAGGGCAATTACTAGTAATTAATTTTAATTATTTTAGTGATGATCACATTGACCCCCTCTAATCACTGATTACGTAAGCCTTTTAACTTGCAAAAGGTGTAGTCTGCGACACTTATTTTAGGGGCATAGACCAGGATCCGTAATCTCGTACAAGTTACGATATATCGCAGGCTTCCGAGAATACGGGCCCAGAACATGTGGAAAAATGTACGGAATAATCGTCATCTGTCGTCATCCTTGTGGAATCAAAGTGGACTACCGCCTTGAAGAGATTAATCTGAAATGGACTGAGAAGACACTTCAGATCCAAACTTAAATTATAATACTATAGACCTTCGTGATGTCATCACAAAAGCAAAAGAAGCATGTTTACCCACGCAAACTGGAAAAATTTAAAAGGTTCAAAAAGTAGCCAATTATAAATTGTCAACACTATATGAATCTCGATATAGGCTTTGAGGTCCACATGTCTATATGCGTACACTACAAAATATATATATTTTGGAAACCTCTTGGGGAAACCCCACAGGTCATGGATTCACTTCTTAAAAATTGTCTGAACGGTTACTTTTTCAACATTGAAACTGTTTTTGTGAAACATTTTCTACAGCAATTCCCACCACGCAGTGAATAAAAATTACCCATTTTTACAAAATACACACGTCTAGTATATCAATTTGACACTTCAGCGCGGAAATCGACTTTCGACGTCAGAATCTGACGTCCAAAGTCGACCCCCGCACTGAAAAGAGTAACATATGTATAATGGCCGTAGATCCGTCTTTCCATTTTTGAGAGGTCCATCTTTGATAAACAGGACTCTGTTTAGTCATTTGAAGCTGGAAATTGCGTTAGCCATTCCAGCTTCAAATGAAAGAAAAATACATAGATAGGAAGGGTATTCCCCCTGCCCCGGGGCCAGGGGGAATACCCTTCCTATCTATGTATTGTTCATTCATTTGAAGTTTTGAATGAATGAAAAACAGAAACAAACAATTCAGTGGCACAGGTGTAAAAACATGGTTTAGCTGATCTTTGTTTTAATAGTGTGTTATGCCAGTCAATAACCAGCCAAGACACGCACTGGGCCATACATTAGAATATATACCCGGTAAAGACAAAAGTTTGTATAACATTTGTACAATGTTGGACCAACGTCGAAGACGTTTGGCCGACATTGTACAAATGTTATACAAATGTTTTGTGTTTACTGGGTAACTACTAAGACATATAAGCATCCACACGTGTAAATAATCCCCCGTTTGTGAAATATGTATACATATGTTATTGTAATAGAATAGCTCGGCTTTGAAATATAGATTGAATCAGGATTAAACGTACTACTTACCTAGCACTGATTGTACCCTATATGATCACACCACTCTCCGCCATCCCACATATTTACCCCTTTAACCCTTTAAGCCCCCACGATGCATTAAAGCATCATTCTACACCATTGAAAACATACTTGATTTTTTTCACAGCTAAGGGTTTTAGAAGGCAAATTTCTTCAAAATTGTTCCACGAATACATAGTATTTTTTTTAATTTACCACCCATATCAAATCATCTTCATCCACTACAAGTCGAGAATTGCGACAGCAGTTCGCGGCTTGTAATGGATGAAGATGACAATGGTAAATTCAGGATTGAAAGGGTTAAACCCCACGATGCACCAAAGAATCATTTTGCATTTCCGACGAATGACTTTTTATAGAACTGTTCTAATAATTTAACAATATTTTTTCATTTGCCACCTACTTTAACTTGAAGTAAAAAGGTCAAATATCTCGCAGATATTTTTTAAAATTAAAAAAATTAATCTCCAATTTACAAATAGTATTTTAGGAAATTCGAGGCCACAGTTATTTCTATCTGTGTTTGACAGATTTCATTGTCCGATCTGCAACTATACTGGTGAAGCTATGTTGCTCAATATACACGAATATGAACAACAAACATCCCGCATGACAGACAGAGAACCCTAGCGCCGAAGCCCTATTTATTGTTTTGTATTATTGTTGTCTTATTTTTGACAACATAACTAATCCCCTTTTATACACCCCTCCTAATAAGTCGTGTCTGTTCATGCGTGTACGAGAACAAATTCACACCACCTGATGGGAGGTGTTATCATACACAGTAACTATGTCACAACACCATACATGCTATACTGTCATTTCACGGCTGATTGCACTGGGATCAGTGATGAGACACCCAGCAAACATGAGACGTCAAGCTTTGTTTAGTTCCAAGTTAACCCCATACAACGCTGAAATATTTCTGTATAAACCATGGACATCGAAGGTTTTGTTCAATTTAAAATCATCATGAATGTCTTAGTTTGCTTTTTCGCTTCATTGGAATACCTATGATATGGGTCTACGACCATTATAAATATTTTACTCTTTCAATATGGTGATCGACTGTAGAATTCGCACGTCAGAACGACGTCTACAGACGTCAGATTCCGAAGTCGAAGGTCCTCAGACTCAGACTCAGATTCATTCATCGTCAGATTCTGGCGTATAAAGTCGGTCCCCACGCTTAAGGGTTTTAATTCCAATATACTTCTTCACTTACCATCGTAACAATGGGGTCACCCATATAGAACACCATCTCAACTTTACACTAATTTGACCTGTGAACCCTATTAGTCAGAATAACCAGAATTAAGTCTATCACGAGCACGTGACACAGGGCGAGATCTGAACGTGATGTGAGACAATGAGACAACTTCACCCTGATTCTCCTTTTGCCTGAATCAGCGGCGTTATTACCATTACCAGTTCTCGATTCGCCTTTTGTCTGGCGAAAAAGACTGCTGAAGAAAAGACAGATCAGACACAAAGAAGAAATAATGGGGTATAATTTGTATAATTGTTAGGTCCCCGCTCTGTATCACAATGGCAGATACAATGTGACAGTCACTTCCTCTCTTATTTATAAAGTTATTTGTAAGAAAGTGCGTGTGGGATGTGATGTCACATTACGATCAAATTATAACAGAGGAGCTTTCTTTCTAACGATCAAATTATAACAGAGGAGCTTTCTTTCTAATGTATAGCTGTCTGTGTGCAGTGGGTGTGATAGGTATACTGTCTGAGGAAGAGAAAGGAACGGTTTATGTCGTAAATTATCTAGTAAAATTATATCTTGTTTATATAGTGGTGTTTAACCCTCGCGATGAATCATTTTGTAAGACTCGATGTCATCTTCATCCACTACTCGTCGAGATTTGCGACAGCAATTCTCGACTTGTAGTGGATGAAGATGACAATGGTAAATTCAGGCTTGAAACGGTCAACAGATCAAAATCAGACATGCAAGGCTAGTAAGTGAGTGAATGAGTGAATGAATGAGTGAGTGTGTGAGTGAGTGAGTGAGTGAGTGAGTGAGTGAGTGAGTGAGTGAGTGAGTGAGTGAGTGAGTGAGTGAGTGAGTGAGTGAGTGAGTGAGTGAGTGAGTGAGTGAGTGAGTGAGTGAGTGAGTGAGTGAGTGAGTGAGTGAGTGAGTGAGTGAGTGAGTGAGTGAGTGAGTGAATATTTAGATTCACTTTCCCAGCAAAAAACACGACGCTGCACCCATGTTGTTTTAGTCAAGTTACTATTTGCGACTTGAAATAAAACTTATCTTATCTTTTTAATACAAGTAATAGAGAGTGGTGTAAAGTGACACTGGTATAAGTGATCACCCACTGGAGTAAGGCTGTTGAAAGTCCTAAAAACAGTATATCAATATTCTCGAGTATCTCCATATTTTTATCGAAACATATACAAAAGACGAAATATTTGTTCTATTAATCTCTGATATATCTGTTAAGTGCATATTATGATGGTAAAACAATCCCAGTGCAACGGCAGGAAACCCATTACTATTTCAATAACATATTTTCACAAAGTATCCAAATCACGGAGCGTTTATCTGTCTGATTTTCTGGTCTGCTAGTTTTTCGCTGATTGTCTAGCCAGCTGTCCGTCAGTCCGTCTGTTCAACTGCCTTACCGCACTATATACCAGAGTCGTCATGCACGAAATGCCGGTATAACGTTACAATAAAGTAAGAAACGTTAATTTTTTTTTTAGCGCAGCTGTAGAATAAACTTCAAGGTTGATTGTGTGCGAGACCAAGTGACAAACCAAAAACATCTGCACGTGATTGGTCAACCTAGCGATGTTTTTTTCTGATAATAACATCAGGTGTGGATCACGCCTTTTATCTGCATCATAGAAGCCGGTCATCATGTCCCTGTTTATGACTTGTAAATAAAAATGAATCGGAATTTAGGCCACCTTTGTGCACATATAGGCTAAACTGGGCCAGGAGAACCTCCTGAGGATGGTGAGATGAATGAGATGACACTGTCCTCCAGACACAGGATTCGAAGTTCGAACCCTGGCGGTCTGAAGCCGAGCACGCTACCTCTCGGTCACGGAGGCTCCCCACAATACTGAGTTTTACACGTGGATGGGGAAGAACTATTTTTGTTTATTGACTTGTATCTGTTGGGATATGGTACTGATTTAATTGGGATTGTCAAATAAAATCAAACTTCTAATAATCAATAATAGGTCCTATAACAAGTCACGATGTTATACGTTGTGCCATCTACTTTTGTGAATAATCACGTCGTTTCTGTTGTTGTGTCAATTTTGCATGAATCGCGGTGTCTTGTGGAATATGTTCACCACCCCCATTCCTCCACCCAGTAAACACAAAACATCTTTATAACATTTGTACAATGTTGGACCAACGTCGATGACGTTGGTCCAACATTGTACAAATGGTATAAAGATGTTTTGTGTTTGTTGGGCAGAGTGCTATTCAATAAATGAGCGAGTTATTTAAATATTCAATCTGAGCATATTAACTACATAGGCATAATTTGTTTATACCGTGACACAAAACAGCTACATTTCGCATATGCTTTTCTATTTTATCGCATATTTTAGGAATTAGTCCTTCACAGAATTCAGGCGCCATAGAAATAGACAGAATACACGTCGTTAAGCTGTTTTATCTGGAGATAAAAAGTGCGAAGAAAGTGTGAATCACACGACGGGATCAGAAAATCACAGCCGTCATTCAACTGTTAGTTAAATTATGGGTCAGACAACTATACCTGGTACCCCCCCCCCCCGCTCGAATAGCTATACGTTACTACTGATGATAAGAGACTAATATAAACAACTTACTTGTATCAAAATCTGTTTACCTCTTGTAAAATGATTAGTTGCTTGATGTGATACCTCGGAGACGGAGCCCGGTGCTTGTCAGATGTTATCTTGGAGACGGCGTCCTGAATATTACAATCTTTTCACTGTGTCACGCCTCTGCGCATGTCAGAATCTGGCGCATGCTCACTCTGCTGGTTGCTTCCAGCTCAGGTTTACCAGCTGAAAGAATACTTTGAACCAGTGTTGTTTTAATGTTAGTCTAGCGTTACAGACCATGGACCAGCATTAAACCAACATTGGTTTAATGCCTCGTGTTTGCTGGCATCCAACCACGTACAGCTTTTACTCGGACCATTCTACCAATCCACCACTACGCTAGCCCTCAGAACGCTGATTATTTTTGTTAAAACCATGGCGACCAAAAGTGTTTTTTTTAAATTTGAAATCATCATAAATGTCTTAGTTAGCTCTTTCTGATTCATTTGAATACCTATGTTATTGGTCTACTGCCATTAGAAATCTTTTACTCTTACAGTGCGAGGATCGACTTTACACGTAATAATCCGACGTCTACAGACGTCAGATTCTGACGTCTGAAGTCGATTCCCGCACTGTAAGGGTTGAGCGCACAGGGGATACATTTCATTTGTGTTTATTTTCAATATGAAAAACAGTCTCCTAAAAAGTAACTATAGAATATGTATCAATACAAACGCAAGTATTATCAGTATGTACTGTTATTTACCTTTTCGTATTAATACAGTTACATATTATAAAAATATATAATGAGTAATTAAAACATATTATAAACATATTTATTAGGCAATTAAAAAAAATACAAAATTATAATCCAAGGTTTTGCTCGTTGAGTGATGACATGATGACTGCTTCCATGCAGGCTGCTGTAGTTGGTATTTGAGGGGGGGGGGGGGGGGGGGCTCCGTCGTGTCCTTAAATTATAGTGGAAGTCAGGGCCATAATAATATACTGCGTGTAGTGTAATTAGAAACAATTTTTTAGAAATTATGCCATCTACCCAGGGGGCAAGACCAGATTTCCTGACACGGCGTGTTGTAAAAGGTTGAGCACCTGAAATGATATCTACATATATCTGGGATCACAACCTAGGTGCACAACCTTGCAAATCGACTACTCAAAATTGGCAGGAAGCCAATAACGGCGGCCATTACCGAAAAACAAGAATTTGTCAATATCTCGGTCAATATTTAAGAAAAAAATATTTTAAAGATGTCTAGACCTATGTTTTCAAGGTCAAAGATTAACATAAAACCAACCCTGGATTGATGTTATGTCTACTTAGCATGCTAGTAGACAAAGCTATGCTTTTGTGTTTTGAAAATAATATTCACCTCTAATTGTAACTAAGCACTATTGACAGGAAAACATTCAACGTCATAAAAATAATATGTTTATTTATTATGATAAGCTTGATATAAAAAAGAATTAACCTTTGCAGGTTTATAACATTTGGTATAATAATATCTTCACAACGTAATCAGGCTATAGTTTCATAAATAACAAAATTTAAAAAAAATACTGACAAAACCCCCACTCTAGGAATTAGCACACAGCTATATATCAATGAGTCTGGAGGATAATTCAGTGTAGTTAACAGATGACTAAAAATGTAGATAGCTGTTTAAATATCACGGTCAATTACCCTCACGCTGATGAAAATATGCATATGTGTAGTATATCGGACATCTCCAGAAAATTAGACCAAAACACTGCTGTTGGCTGATCTCCTTATGTTCTCTGTAAATTCAACATGTTTCCGTGAAGAACTGCAAGCTGTAGGTTATAACCTTGTATTTTCAGAAGCTGCTCAGTTGAATCAATCTTGTTTTCAATCACTGCTTTTACAATGTGCTCTGTGGAACTTATCCAAGACTCCATGTCTTTATCAGCCACCCAAGTGTCGAAGGCTTCCCAGAATAATCGCCACATGGTTTCACTTAGAATTCGGATAACATACATTATCTGATAGTAGTGAGCTTTCCCTTAAACATCTTGTTGTCGATCCCTTCTGGCAGAGGCTTGAATCCCTGGTAATCTTACAAATGACCTTGACGTAGCTGAGAGCCAGGTGAAATCCACCTAAGTCCTAACAGCAAGACTACATTGTTGAACTCGTCCTTATACTTGTCCCTCATAGCAGCTGCAGCTTCATATGTCGCCTGCCCTCCAGTTATTACAGTCCACTGGTCGCTGAGCAAACATGATGTCTTCACCAACCGTGTCATTTCCTCCACAGCTGGATTGGTCGGGGATGCTGGGATGAAAGGTTAGCATCCACTCTTGCTGGCTTGGTTGTGTAGATAAAGTCTTGCACAGAATGCAGAAAATCCTGGTAAGCAACTTTCTGTCTCACATGGAATGACAAGAAGGTGTGATGTGGTTGCCTCTCTACCCAAGCGATATACAAGAAGCATGTATTCAGCTGTCCTGTCAGCTTGGGTGTGTAATCGGTCTACACCCATGATATTACCAGATTACCAATAGACCTGGATATCTGTCTATCTTTTGCTGAAATGCAAAGTATCGGTATGGAAATGCTAGGACCAGAAGAAAGAGTCTTTTGTTGCTCTGGTGTTGATGTAGAGATTGTTATTGCCTTGGCGTGTTGATCATTGTCCGAGGAATCTTTTTTTTCAATGATCATTGCTGTTGTCGCATTGAAGCCACAACCCTCTAATGTCTTCTTTTTCCAATCTAGATTGTTCATTGCAAAGACGTGTGGCATCTTCCTGTTGTTAGACATGTTTTGTGGAATGTACATACCAACTTCTTCCACCTGCTGCATGATCTTATTCCTTGAGCCAGTCGGTTGTTCAGAGTAATCAAAGATTTGCTGTGTGTCTGATTGAACAGATAGTGAGTTGTAGCTATTTCCAATGAAGTATGTATCCCGAATGTGTGCTGCAAAATTCGTTGAGACATGGTTAGAGTTTTTTCTTTCACTGCAGACTCTACTTTCACTCTTCTAGAATCAAGAAGATCTGGTGTTTCCTCAGAGAGCACAATGCTGGTGAAGTTAAACGTTAAGCTTATCTGGAACCATTTTCTCAGCAGCTGAAGTATGATATTTCAACTGCACTGCTTAGCAGCATTTCTTTGCGGCACGTTGTAGTGTCCTATGATCATCACTTGTGTGCTTTTACAATTGAATCCTGATCCACATGCCCGACTAAATATGACCATTAATTTACCGTAGTTCTCTTTCAGCTTCCATTTAAGGCTGCTTGCTCGGTATACATCAGCATTTTTTACTTATAGCTTCTGGATAATGGTTCTATACTGGTCTGGCAGTGATTTGATCAGAAAGCCACACTTATCATTGAAAAGAGGTGTGCGGATGGCCTTGGACTTATTTATACAAGATTTGTGATGGCATATATCATTTGCCACCATGTCTTGTCCTGGACCAGTCAATCTTAACATGATATGCTCTCTTCCCAGCCTTTGAGCCTGAGCCAAGATTGCATTTTGGCTGTTTTTTAATGGACACCAATTTAGTTGGTTCTTTGCATCTGTACCAATTTTTGTTGCAGATCATACATGTGTTCTTTTATTTAAATATTGGTGTGTTCTGTTGATTACTTGTGTGAGGTTTCTCAGAAGATGTAGGCCTACTGCAGTATCGTTGGACTGAGTCTGCTGCATTTTCTTTCTGATGACGTTTTGTTTGAGCATAGGTATAACTTTTCGTGTTTGTATACCAGTTTCTACATTTATCATGCCACTTAGGGACCTTGTCGTCAAGCCATGTCCCCACTTCTACATCATCAGCATAATATAAGTGCCATCTTGTCTAGCATTCATTGCCAGAATCAACTATTTGCTGGATGTGATATCACACAGTGGTTTTACACTACATTGTTGACACACAATGCACTTTGTATAGTCTATGCTGACAATAGAGGTTGACTTTTTCTTCTTTGAAGGTTCAGGATTCAGTGACACACCACCTTCTATGACCCTCTTTGTTGACATGCTGAATTTGAGTGACTTGGCTTCTAACTACCTACCACACACCACCACCAGACAAATAAATAACCAGCCACCATAAGCAATAACATTCAGCTAGCAATGTTAAGATGTGTAGACATTTTACATGACACTTCATTAAATTTATTGGAATGACGACGCGCTTACATTGTTATGTTCTATGCTAACAAAACACAGCACTACTCAACGTGATATTATGTCAAGGAGTCATTATTTTGCATCAAGCGTGATTTTATTGTGATCTTTGACCCTCAAAACATGAGTCTAGATAACTTTAAAAACAAAATATATCAAATATTGAGCGAGATATTGACAAATTCCGTTTTTTCGGTAATGGCCGCCGTTATTGGCTTCCTGCCAATTTTGAGTAGTCGATTTGCAAGGTTGTGCACCTAGATTGTGATCATAGACATATGTAGATATCGTTTCAAGTGCCCAAGCTTTTACAACACGCCGTGTCTGTTTTCCAAAAAAAATGATGTTTGCCCCCTGGGTAATCTGGAGATAGTTATTAAGGCTCTCTCTCTCTCGTCTTTGATATTTCCATGTGTCAAGGAAAAAGTGGTTGCATAAACTATTAACCACCTTCAAATTTATAAATACTATTTATAACCAGATCTTAACTGGTTATTAAGCAATTAATAAAAAATTATTACCTTCTTTTGCCTATTTATAAACATTTTCTTACATATTAATTATACATTGTATTAACATTTGTATTATTGTTAAAAAACAACATTATCTACACTATTTTATATTTGTCTTTGTGTTTTCATATTGTGACATTTTTTCAGTATTGATTTGTGTAGTATGTCAATAAAATTGATTCAATTGAATTGCAATATCTACTGTAATTGAATAGTTAAAGACAATGTATCGTCTAAAAACTGAATATGACAGCAGTACACCGTGTCAAAATCACAGGTGGCGCCACTCGCATGGTTTGTACTGGAGTATTCAAAGAATACTCCATTACAACTCATGCGAGAGGCGCCACCTGTTGTCTGAGAGTAGGGGGCTGCTGACAGAGATTCTGAGAAGGCGAGATGGGCTGATCTCAGCACAAGTCACCACATCAAGCCCAAGCCTTTAGGCGAGGGCTTGATGTGGTGACGAGTACTGAGATCAGCCCATCTCGCCGTACCCAACGATGCAGTACTGTAGATCTAGTGATATTCGCGAGGTTTTAATTTTCGCGAATTTCGCGAGAATCACAAATTCACGAATTTAAGAATCTCGCGAAAATTATTATTATAATAGCTCTACAATCATCGAACTTGATAATTCGCGAATTCTAGACTTCACGAAAAGTTCCAAAATCACAAATTCGTGAAAATTTGAACACGCGAAAATTACCAGATCTACAGTATGCATTTTCTCGTACAAATATATTTCTGAAACAGCAAAATCAAACTAAGCCGTGAAGCGTTATTAGGAGAGAGTGTGCGATGGGCTGATCTCACCATACGTCTCGTAGTGAAAGCCAACATCATTAGTGCGAGATGGGCTGATCTCACCATACGTCTCGTAGTGAAAGCCAACATCATTAGTGCGAGATGGACTGATCTCACCATACGTCTCGTAGTGAAAGCCAACAGCATGAGTGCGAGATGGGCTGATCTCACCATACGTCTCGTAGTGAAAGCCAACAGCATGAGTGCGAGATGGGCTGATCTCACCATACGTCTCGTAGTGAAAGCCAACAGCATGAGTGCGAGATGGGCTGATCTCACCATACGTCTCGTAGTGAAAGCCAACAGCATGAGTGCGAGATGGGCTGATCTCACCATACGTCTCATAGTGAAAGCCAACAGCATGAGTGCGAGATGGCATGATATGCTGTTCTCAGATGGATTTAAACACAGTTATGTTAGTACGCTTCTTGCACAGCAAAAAGTCTATAGGTCGGTGTGACAACAGCATGGCACCTTAGCTGACACGAGAGACGTCGGTCCACCGTCTGCAACGCTAGTCCAACACTAAGCCAGCACCGGTCCAACGCCTCCTGTTTCCTTACAGTGCGGGGATAGACTTTAGACGTCATAATCTGACGTCTGCGTTGTAAGGGCTCACATACAATAGATTATAAAATAAGGCCAAGCATACAATATCACTCACATGATTTTTATATTATGGAGAATCGCTGCTCTGTTTCATATATCTTCTCCGACTGCAGTAATTAGATAAAGCTATATTATGACTAAATGAGAACCCTCCCATCATAGCTAATCAGACAGTGAGAGACAATAACTTCCTCTTATTTATAGCTGTAATGCGAATAGAAGTAACTATTACAAATTACACAAGTGTTATTTATAATATGGACAAACTTCTATTAATTACATCAGTGTAATATATCAAAGACAAAATATATTTCTGATGGAGTGTACAATATCTTTTTTAACCCTTATAAAATATTTTTATACAAACTAAGACACCAAAGGGTTTTTTCAATATTGAAAACATTGTAAATGTCTTAGTTTGCTCTTTCCGCCTAATTTGAATACCTATATTATGAGTCTACAGCCATTATACATACTTTACTCTTTCAGTGCGGGGATCGACTTTAGACGTCAGATTCTGACGTCTAAAGTCGATCCGGGCACTGAAATGGTTTATTGATTTTACATAAAATACCCCTCGAAAGCGATATGTAATATGTACATATTACATACAATTATTTTTTACTATTATATTTGGAGACATCAAGGCAGCCGAGAAATCCTTGTTCTCTTCAATTGATATATAGGTTTTAAAGCTTTTGCCAGCGAGTGATGCCTATATATAGGCTATGTCAATGTAGCCCCAGATTGACTGCGTACAAAATCGTGGGACATTTCTTTGGACTGTCGTATCTGAGTATATCGCTAAATAATCAAGTCAAAAATAGTTTTTTAGAATCAGTCACATTTCAGTTCCATGCCCGTATGCTCAGCTCAGAGGTCGCACAGCGATTAAAAAGTTATAGACATTTTTCGGACCTTGGGGTCGAGATCGCTTTCAGTCACCGCCATGTTTAATGTTTCGGGTCAAGCAAATTAGTCTGGGAGCCAAGTCCTGTAACGTGTCACTTCGCTTGACCCAAAAAGTGGCAAAGGTCTGAATAGTTATTATGACAGGAAATAGCCGTAGTTCATCATTAGGGTGGGTGTAGAACTTCACTGTGGCAGCAAAGTAACTGATATGAGGGATGTTCAAGGGTACCCTCGAGCCCAAATACAGGGATATTTTCCTGCCACATACACATATCAGCTCTTTGCCACTTTTTGGGTCAATCAAACTAAAAAACTAGCAGCTTTTTTAAAACTGGCACCCAGACTAAATTTATCAATCCACGGCCTCGGAGAGGACGACACGGCTAATGTCATAGGGCATATATATACTATGTCACATGACATATATAAACTATATCATATGGTATGTATATGCTATGTCATAGGACATATATGCTACCGGTACACAGGGTTATTTTCAATTTGATCTCTTCATAAATGTCTTAGTTAGCTCTTTCTTCTTCATTTGAATACCTGTGTTACGAGTCTACGTCTTTTGGACAAATGTCTTCTCCCGTGAGGTATAAGGTTCTCCATGTGGGAAGAGCTGCATGTTTCATGCAGGCTCTATATTTATCAATAGAAACTATCCTCAATAAACCGGGGTTTTTTCATTGAATCATCTTCTTGTGACGAATGAACAACGTAGGCTTAACCTTTAAAAGCCCCACGATGCATCACAGCATCATTTTACATCTTTGAAAACAGATTTAATTTTCCTACAACCAAGGATTTAAGAACGAAAATTTCCCTGAAACTGGTTCACCAATACATGACAATTTTCTTTAATTTTTAAACCACATCAAATCATCTTCATCCGACTACAAGTCGAGAGAATTGCGGCAGCAATTCGTGGCTTGTAGTGGATGAAGATGACAATGGTAAATTCAGGCTAGAGAGGGTTTTAAGGTTGGGCCACTGTGTCCAACGCTGGCCCAACATTAAGCCGGCATAAGTTGAAATGTTGTGAAACTGGGGAAGTAATAAGGCGGCTAGTTACAGCGCTAATGAAGATGTTGGATGAGGATTGCCTAATTTATCTGGCCTTGTCATCATTAGCTGGTCCAGGGCTTCATTGATTGGCTGTTTTATTCGTTTGTTGTACAAAATAGTTTGTCACAAAGATACAAAAAACTGTAGCCTGATATCAGATTCATTCATAAATTCAATCCAGTATTCAAAATTTTATTCGTTCATCAATTGGCTCTTTAATAAATAAATAAATAAATAAATTAGTTTTAAATTAATTTATTAATCCTTCCTTCACTAATTCATTCAGGCTTTGTACATCGATCTGTTCAACAAAATGTTTATTCATCTATTCATTCATTCATTCATTCATTCATTCATTCATTCATTCATTCATTCATTCATTCATTCATTCATTCATTCATTCATTCATTCATTCATTCATTCATTCATTCATTCATTCATTTATTCATTCATCCATTCACTCATTCATTCATTCATTCATTCATTCATTCATTCATTCATTCATTCATTCATTCATTCATTCATTCATTCATTCATTCATTCAATCACTCACGTTTGCTCGTTTGATCTCTCCCTCCCAATCAATCCATCAGTTGTTCATTTATTTATTCATTCATTGTATTTTAAGCTTGATCACCGCCGTGCAAAGGCAAAAGGCAGTATCTGCTTACTTTACAAGTAAGCAGATACTGCCTTTCACTTTTGCACGGCAGAGTAGTTCTCCCTATTTTCAGCCCTAAATGAAACAAAATATTATAAGATGAGAAAGACCTCCGCGACTAAATTTCTTCATTTTCCGGCTATTACCACAGCATTATCTCCAAATTGAAAAGTGTCTTTTATGCCTGTAAATCAGCGTGATTATTGGTTGTTATGTAACCAGTGAGCACTGATTTAGCTGACCTTGTCATCATTAACTGTTCCACTGCTTTATTGATTTGCTGTTTTAAATGTATTTCTCATTTGTTGTACATAGTTTGTCACAACGATGCACAAATGTAGCCTAATATCAGATTCATTCAGCTATTCAACAAAGTATTAAACATTTCTTTGGTTCATAACTTATTCTCCAATAAATAAAAACTTTATTTATGTAATTAATTTACTCATCCTTCATTTATTATTACTTTCTTTTATTTATTCATTCATACATTCATTCATTCTATTTAAACTGGAATAGCTCTCCTTATTTACAGCGCCAAATGAAACAAAATATTTTAATTTGAGAAAGACCTCCACAGCTACGTTTATTTTATTTCCGTCAATTACCACAAATTATTATCTCCATATTTCACTAAAATCCCCCATCTTTTTTTTTGTTAATTATCGTGCTGATTGGCTGTTAGGCAATTAGTGAGCACAGCTTGCAGTTCCGCCGCCGGCGACTTATATGGCACGCTAACACATTGTCAACACCAGAAATACAACTCCCAGCAAATACAAGAGGTCGAGCCGATGTTGTTTTAACGCTGGTCTATCGTCGCAGACGGTGGACCAGAGTTAAAGCAACATTGGCTCAACCTCTCGTGTTTGTTGGAATAACATGGTAAAAAGTGATTCCGGGTTCAAATACAATTGAATGGACTTAAATCACAAAGTCGGAAGGCCTGTGCAGCCTGTACTAAGGCTAGCTATCCCAAACAAACAAACAAACAAACAAACAACCTATTCCACTTTTTACGGTCATCTTTTCCCAGCATCGTCACCATAGCGATCTAAGACTCTTTATTGAGTCTGGGGGTGTATTGAGGAGAAGTAGAAGAAGCAGAGAATGTTTAACATTGAGTGTGTATGTTTTTATCGAGGGTTCTGTATCGTTTTTGTAACGTTTTCCAAAGCTACTGTCACTATGTATGCAACAAAATAATAACAAAGGTTTATTTTAGAGTCGTTAAGCCAACGCTGCTGTATTTCTGGCCAACGTTAAACCACCATCGGCTTAACGTCTCGTGTTGTCTTGGAGATAACGTGTCACGTGATATGGAAATGACGTCATATTATCCCTAGCTGATTCCGCAGTATTTCCCACAACTGAGATGTTTTTTGTATTTTTGTCATTTATAGGATTAGTTCTGTTGCGTGAGCTCAATACCAGGACAATGCCCTGCACCACACGTAGAATTAATGATGTTCTGATTTTCGGCCAACGTTTCCATCAAAAACTTGTAATTTATTTTCACAATGCACGAAGAAGACTCAGAATCTTGTATTCGTTCATTCAACATGTTCAAAACATAATACATATGACAAAAACATTTTACAAAGTTGGTAAATGAACTGGGGACACTAAGACAAGAACGTGCTGAACACGGACACTATGACCCAGACGCAACATTGAAACAGCGGTAGTTCAACGTGTTGTGTTTGCTGAGAACAATTTATAAACGTATAAATGCCCATCTGTCCCACGTATGTGATATGTTTTTTTTCAAGATTTTACATTTCAATAGTGAAAATATAATGTGTGAAAATGCCCGAGCTATTCACTTAAGTGACGTGATATGTCTAGTCTGTTAAAAGGAGGAGGTTTAATTTTAATATGGTCATTGATTGAAACGTTCTTAAATATCAATTCCGGCAGATAATTATTATTTAAAACACACCACTACATTATTTTCTTTGTCCGACCACTACATTCTAAGTCGGGAAATGGAGAGTTATTGTTGACCAAGTACAGACCAATTATCATGGTAGGCCTATGATATTATGATCAGTCAGGGGTGACCGAACTGTTGATTATGATGGATCTTCATTATAGTTTGATGTCTTTTAAGTCAGTTAAAACCCTCGAAGTTCTATATTCTTAGCTTTGAAAAAGGCCTCGGTCTTTGGCCTCGGCCTTTTTCAAAGCTAAGAATGTAGAGCTCCTCGGGCTTTATCTTATACTGAATGTCACTGGGTCTATTTGAGAGATGAACGATATCGAGCCTATAAGTACTAGTTGGGTCTTTTTAAATCTGTTTAATCAGAAGGTTAAATCACAGTTATTGGGAATGAAATGAGTGTTTAAACATATAAATTTGCAAATGTTTGGTCTGATATTAAGCAAATATGAGTAATTTTCACCCACTTCAAGTTGTGGGTCGCGGTAGCGAGACACAACTTCAAGTGGCTGAAACTTCGCATTAAATAACTTAGTGGGTAACGGTTTATTAGCAGGCCACACACCAGTATTAGTAACAAGTAACAAGTAGATATTGCTGATGGTTCCTGTGAGGGGAACAGAAGAACCAGGAAAGCGCTAGCGCCATACAATACATTACAATGCGTTTTATAATAATATTCACAATTTTAAAGATTTATACAATGGCCAGTGAAATATGTTCCTAATCATGTTAAAAATAATTAAGACTTTGATAATATCACATTTACGAATGTTCTTAATTTATCTCATCATTATAATTCTTTTAGTTTGAACAACGGATTGAATAGTCGGAGGTCTTTTTCATCATTTGTCATTAACCCTTTCAGTGCGGGGACCGTCTTTATACGTTAGAATCTGACGTCGTATAAAGACGGTACACGTCAGAATCTGACGTCTAAAGACGTCAGATTCTGACGTATAAAGACGGTCCCCGCCGCACTGAAAGAATTAAAATATTTCTACTCGCCATCGACCCATAACATATTGAAAAAACCCTTTGGTGGTCTCCACGGTTTATACACATGTTAGCGTTATAAAGGTTAATATGTGTTTTATGTTATCCAAATAAAAACAGTGTAACAGATAGTCGAAGGTCTTTTCCAGAATTTATTCTTCATATAGTGTTTACATATCTCTATTTTATTTTATTTAGCTTTTGACCAATACAATATATTTAAAAATACAAAGAATATACACATGTATTATAATTATAATATTATATACAACATTGGTCGTGCTGCGCTAGAACAGGCTTATAGAAGCCTCTGCAAGCTAGGCAGCAACTATGTTCATATTGATCTATATACAAAAAATATAAGCATAAAAGTATGAAAAATAATATACATAATAATATATACTTCCCGCGCCAAAACCAGAGATAAAATAACTACATATTATTTTAAATAGTAGCAAAAAACACACTCTGGAAAGCGTAGAAACCTATAAAATAAATACAAGTAGAATAACTATGTAAGCTAAAGATATTTAGGGTTCTCTAAATACTATGTTTTCCCCAAACTAGACGGACGTCACACACTTTGCACTGTAGGGAGTGTGAGAAATAAGGGGCGAAATAGGTAAACTGTAGATCACGCTGTGTTTGCAGTAGGCCTACATGAACACGTCAGAGATGTTTATTTTTTGCCACATCACCGCTGACGATCAGCATCATCACAGAACTGGAAGCAACACCCTGAAATTGGATCAATCATCTAAAAAGAGCTAATCTTTCGTTTCCTTCTGATGAATAATTGGCGAGATATTACGGAAAGAAAATAAGAGGCCTATATCTCTCAATTCGCCTCATAAGTAGTAATCCCTAAATATCCTGGCGATGAAAACATATATATTAGAAAGGAGGGAATATATGGGCCACACCAAGTACCGCTAAACCCACGCCACGACAGCCAGGCAAGATATAAATCATAGGTCTACAAAGAAAGATACATTGCTGCAATATCCGACGCCCCAAACGTTTATTTTTTTTTGAACGATAGCTGTTGGACAACCTAGTTATTTTCAGACGAACCAATGGTTAACTAGACAGTGGAACAAATGAAATTAATTTGTTTTATTCATTTTGCATAACAAAAAGTCTAACATATAGGCCGAAAGAACATATTATTATTTTTCTTTGAAAAGGTGAACACCGAGAATGAATGAATGTAAGCATAATTGAATTAATGAATTAATAAATTAGCAAAGGAACGAACGAACTAATAAATGTATAGATGGGTGGATGGATGAATGAATAAATAAATGAATAAATGAGTAAATGAATAAATGAATAAATGAATGAATGAATGAATGAATGAATGAATGAATGAATGAATGAATGAATGAATGAATGAATAATTGAATGAATGAATGAATGAATGAATGAGTGAATGAATGAATGAATGAATGAATGAATGAATGAATGAATGAATGAATGAATGAACGAACGAGTCTAACATATAGGCCGGAAGAACATATTATTATTTTCTTTGAAAAGGTGAACACCGAGAATGAATGAATGTAAGCATATGAATTAATGAATTAATAAATTAGCAAACGAACGAACGAACTAATAAATGTATAGATGGGTGGATGGATGAATGAATGAATTAATGAATAAATGAATAAATGAATGAATGAATGAATGAATGAATGAATGAATGAATGAATAAATGAATAAATGAATGAATGAATGAATGAATAATTGAATGAATGAATGAATGAATGACCAAACGAGTGATCTAAAAATACATTGTCTGACTATCCGCCGCCTGGATGTTTATTTGCATGAGATATTCACCAGATGGGGCTTGTCAAAGTGACGTAACTAGACCATTGTCATGTTCAGACGCCAGCATGTTTTGTGAAAGAAATATTCCAGGGTCTATGATATAATCCACACAATATTTACATTATTTATATAATCAGATTATTTTAGTTCACTTTGAGGTGTATGGAGGCAGTGATTATCATCGCAAACTAAACCATGTAAGAGTCATGTCGTAATACATTATTACAGTGATATAAATGAATATATTAATAATCATTTTCCAATTTACAAATATTGAATATTTTTAAAAAATCACAGCAATAGTTCGTCTTAATCCATAAAGGTCTAAATTAGTAAATTTCAATTTTCACTCACTTGAAGTTGTGCATCGCTGCCGCGACCCACTACCTCAAGTGGATGAAAATTACTCACATTAGATCAAGTATTTGCAAAAAAACTTTATGCCTAAAGAGCCATTTACCAATATCAAGGATTTCATCGACTAAAAAAACATAATGAAAAATTAAAACGACAATAGGTGCAAGGGTTAAAAGGATTGATAAGATATGCATATGGCACTGTATCGGCGACAAGTACCGATCTGAGCCTTTATCGACCAAAAAGCAGTGCCATATGCATTTTATCGTACGACCACCCACATGTTTAACTGCTAATTAAAATATTTAGACTCTAATGCGTCAGTATAACGTAAATAATTCGCAACCGGAGCACAAGTTTTGGTCGATACAGGAAGTTAGCAGCACAAGTCCCGTGGCTGATAACACCTGTGGGAGTACGATAATATGAATGAATGCAGACAATTTGAAAGTTTACTGGACGATTAAATTGTTTGTCATTTCATCCACATTCCACAACTTTGTTTCTTCCATCTGTAGATAAATCCGGTTTTGTTTGCTCTTGAAAAAAATATTGTTTTGTGTATCACGATTACATGATAATAATATACGTCGGATATTCAATTTTTATTAATTTTAATAACCGTCAGATACGACAAAGGTGCTCCCATGTCAGCCACTAAGTGTCCTTGACCTTTACAACGCTGAAATATTTGTACATAAACCATGGAGACCTAAGGGTTTTTAATTTGAAATCATCATAAATGTCTTATTTAGCGTTTCCGTTTCATTTGAGTTCCCATGTTATGAGTCTACAGTCATTAGAAATTTAGAAATGTATTATTTATTTTAGCGCGGGGATTCACTATAGACGTCAGAATCAGACGTCTACAGACGTCAGATTCCGACGATCCCAGCACTGAAAGGGTTAAGGTGCCATACAGTCTTAATGTACAATATGTCAGCGACCATGCGGTCTTAACCATTTCACTGCAAGCGACGCTTTTAAGATAATAATTGTTCTTTTTTGTGAATAGAAATACAGATGATTTTTTTAAAATTCTGGATCACATTTCATCTTCTACTTAATTATACTACTGTATTTTCTACTTGATAGATTATGTGTATAACATAATAACATGTGTGTGTTTAACCTTTTCACTACCATACATGACGGAAATTTCCGTCGTCATTCGTCAATGAACGTAACCATAAAATGACACAAATTTTCGTCAAATATATACTACATTTATGTATTTTTCGTCATTTGAAGCTGGAAATTGCGTTAGCAATTCCAGCTTCAAATGACGAAGAAAAATCGAACTCCTACACCAGTATATCTGGATCCTGGTATGCACCCCGGCCTGGAAGTCAAAGGGTTAAGTTCGGCCAATGTGTGATTAATAACAAAACATCTTGTAGCGCTCTGTCAGCAAATCATACCATTAATATTTAATATTTAATATATTCTATAGTCCAGTTATATGTGGTCAGATCAGGTCAAGTCTGTATTATATATAAGCGTCAGTTCCCCAATATATGGATTATGCAGTCAGACGGAGAATCACATATCTAAGATAAGCTTTGTGACATTTGTGAAGTTTTACCCCGTCCAATTTTAAACGGTCCCTTTTTTATTTTGGCTTATTTTCCTAGAGTGTTTATTTTGTGTACACACACTGCTGCAGCATGGATGTAACATGCTGTTTTATGGAGCTAGAATATCATGTTATTGCAGTCAGGCTAGACATGTTCTTACTGGATAGACTATGGTCTTCATTATCAGGATATTTTCTGACTATATAATACATGGATGTCCGATGGTCAAAAATAAATCCTGAGTATCTGTATCAGATTTGATAGTGCGCGAAATCGGAATTTGAGGCACTATAATTATAATAAAGCCCGCTCTTGGAATATTTTCACTCTTTTTAATTGTCTTCTGTTGACGAGTTAATTCATGTAAATGTTTTATATCAATACACAAATATGTCACGGATAAAAAAACGATGGTTTGTGAAAATATAATTACATATTGTGAAAAATCCGTGGAAATGAAAGTTTCTTAATCCGTCCGTAATTTTTACAACATAAAAAATACTTATAAATGACAAAGATGACGTCCGTAGATTTCACAACATAAAATGACATAAATGTAACAACGTGTTTGTAGATTTTACAACGTGGTAGCAATCCGTAGAAAATGGAGAAATGAGCTGGTTTAATTAAATCATTAAGATTCAGATTATACTGTTTTATTTTCCACTATATATTAATCTAATTGTTTCCTTATCTTATTTTATATTCAATGTGTACGTGTTTGTATAACCAGTATGTCGAATAAGTACAATTCAACCCACAGCGCTCTGTCAGCTTGGTCCACTTATAGCAATATAGGTGTTTACCCTTTTGATGCTGCTGGGGACGTATAGATACGATTTTAAGCAAATTCAGATCAATTAACTATTAAAGCGCTTCCTTAATTGATTTAAATTTTCACCCACTTGAAGTTGTGTCTCGCTGACGCGACCCACAACTTCAAGTGGGTGAAAATTACCCATATTTGTTTATTTTTTATTTAGTTGATTTATTAGGCTTTATATACACAAATATATACAGTAATATTGTACAAATATGCAACTGTAAGTAAAATTGTGTTAATTTGCGATGAAACATTTGTAAATCTTGCTGTTTAAACAGACATTCCCGTTCCCAATGACAGCGATTTAATCGGCAAGTAAAACTGATTAAAGCGGTTATAGTCGCGCTTAGCAATGTAGGCCCTAAGGGTTAAATTGCCACTGAAATAATTAAATCTAGTCCGGCAGCCATGGCAGTATACCTGGACTTGGAGTATATAGTTTTTTTCTTTACAGAATACTGTTGTCCAGACCACCTGTTTGAAGATTCCGGAGGGTGTGGAGGTGTCACCCTTGGGCAATTTTAATTATTTACGTTTTTTAAAATGGCCGCCAAGAGCCACTGTGGAAATATAATTTTTTCACTTTTTGGCCTAGAAATATGTATAATACCACTTTTCTAACTAAATTGACCATGAGAAACTCATTTCCGGCATTATGTTTTAATTTAGAAGTCGCTGTCGTGCATAAATCAAAGATGGCCGCCACTATTGAACCACTATAGTTGCAGTCAACTTCCACCAGCGTTGGGTGTTTTTCGCTGATTTCTCAGTCAATTCTAAATCAATTTCCATGAAATTCTGCAAGCACTCTTTTCAACTATTCCGGCATCTACCCTGAATATTTCGTGAAATTTGAATGAGTTATTGTCAAATGGTCTAACTTTTAAACTACATCATATTTTTCCCTGAAATTTTCAGGGCAGGTGCCGTAAGACTATAGGAACTAACGCTTATCAAATTTCATGAAAATCGAATGAAAATTGCTTGAGTAATGAGCGAAAACATGCAACGCGAAAGTGACAGATTTAAAGTGACTTTTACTATAAAGTACATTTGTGAACAGAAACAAACGTGCTGGCCAAATGTTCTCTGTGGATTTATTTTCTACGTGTATTCAGCGAGAATCAGATCATTTATAATAAGAATTTTGAAAGAACGAGCAAAGCAAAAACGTAATAACACTAATAATTTCCGTATACAATTTTTTACCGCAGCCATGACATAGGCCTACAGGTAAATGTTCATGTATTCACCATATAGACTATCTTAGTATATAAATGAACAACACAGATAGGGCTATATAAAATATAGTTACCACTATAAAGACTGTTCTGAACTCAGTTGTCATGAACATCTTTAATTGTAGGCTTATACGTGCATTAAAATCACCAAGATTTATAACTTTACTTGAAAGACTAAAAGATGTGCCGACGATGAGGCCTCAGCTGCAGTGCTTAATTTGCAGAATTTGCGGAATTGGGTATGGCCGTACAGACAGACAGATGGACTGGTGGAAAACTTGACTAATTAATGTATCCAGCCTCAGGCTGATTGAGACACAGTAGTAGTAGTAGTAGTACTTAGAATAATGCTTAACGTCACTTTTCGACACTAATTTTAAGTGACATTTAAGTGTCATTTAAGTGACACTGTAATACACTAAAAAACAGTGCAGTCCAAATATGTTGAGGAGATGAATGATGCACATATGATGAAGTGAGGGTGGGGCGATAGGGCATGGTGGGTTATTCAGAGTGGCTCCCTTTACTCGCTTGATAAGGGGTTATGGGCATGTCTAGGGGATTTAACGGCTGAGAGGGAAGAACACCCTAAAGCGCACCCTGTTCCCTATTATTAGGCGCACATTTTGGCTTTTTTTCCTAATATTTCTATAAAGTGAAGTCATATTGACTTCATAATTGAAGAAGATAATAACGTGTTGTGTCCTTGAATCTGGGCACATCATAGCGAGAACGTTACACAAGCGAGAAGGTCGCAAGAAAATGAAAGTTAAAATCACTCTTTTTCTTGTAATTTTGTGAGTGTAGAGATTGTGTGATTACTCTTTAAGTATTATAGGTAACTTAAAAATTGAAAAAAACACAATGTAGACGGGATTGTTCTTCCTTAGTTAAAGTTAAGAATCAGTCAACATGAGTCAACCATCTGATACAAAATTCCTTTTCAAAATTTATGTCCTGTGTGCCCAAAGCGCACCCCCAACTTCCTCCCAAAGCGTGCTTTGGTACATATGAGTTTGTCCTGAAGCGCACCGTCCTCTCCATGTCAATTATTAGTCACCTGGTCACAACCAGTTGTGTCTGGTTAGGCTACTTTCCGTTAAAAAAAATACAGGAGGCCTATATAGACTATATTATATTTCATGAAATTTGGGGTAAAAAATTGCCAAAAATATTATTTTGGTTATGGTTGTTCATAGTCTAGCTAAAATATACTTTTATCTTCCCTACATGTATCGGTAGAGGTGGTGCGCTTGAGGACGTATAAAAAACCACTAAACATAAAGGGGTGCCATTTAAGAGCATTGGGGGTGCGCTTTGTGCACAGTGCACCCAAAGCACCCCATTTGTTGAAAAATTGTTTTTTTTTCAAATAAAATGGGTAAAAATGGTTTTATCACACGGGAAAAAAATATAGGAATTATATTGTATTACAATCCGGATCACTTGCCAATAAGTATAGTCATGCTGTTTCAATCATGTTATAGAAAGATTCCCCCCTTTTTAGTTAGGGGATGCGCTTATAGGTTTTCTCCCCTATGCTCAGACGGTGGGAGACTTGGGTTTAGCTATACAAAACACAGCTCCGCTATCCCCGGGTCTGATAGTCCCCAGGGTTGTAATAGCTGAGGGTTACTCCATTCATCCCATGGGATACCTAATGTCAAACACTCTATTGCCGATAGCTTTAAACAGTTAAAGCCTTACAACGGCCAACACCAGTGCCTGCGCTGATGCGGGAGTTGTATTGTCACCGTTATTGCGAGGAGGAGCCAAGGTACATGTACACCGCTGTCAATCCACCCAAAGAATATAGCCAGATGCGTGGAGGCTGCATAGCGTGTCGATGTGTACAGGCCATGGAACACCTTATCCTCTTCAATGTCTTTGATTATGGCTCTGAGTAGTTGTTTTTAAATTTCACTAACCAGGAGGACTACATTTTGAGCAGTAAAAAGTGCATTGGTAGCCAGTTTGTGGACTGCCTAATATTGTGTTTCCTTTCAAGCTGAAGTCTTTGCATCTATCAAATACTAGATAAATATTAACGGGAATGAGTTTAGTAGAAAGAAATGACTTACAACTTTTGTAGTGAAGTCATTGACATTTCCCTTAGTATGCCAAGCTATTGTCCACATCACTACTGAACCATCGACCAACAAGCAGCCACTGCATTCAAAGGTCTACGATATATGTCTAACCGAAGAATATTGTTAAGGAAAATCAAACATAGCAGTTTCAATTGTTTTCCAACTCAAGCAAATGCTGTAATCTGCTTGGTGATTATATCGAGAAAACCTTCAGGCCAATTAGCTTTAAATGTCTGCATGAATTTTATGCCAATTTCTACAGCTACAGCTGGCTTTAACCACTCCTCCAGAACCATGCCCGTACCTCATATAATTTGACTCGATGAACATGTCACTCGAGACACCATTAGAACTGCATAGATTATGGTGTATTATGTGTTCACCTTTCATGAACTGTTTCCAGGTATCTAATGGCATAACCTGCATATTTCTCAGATGATATAAACCATAAAGTGCATAGTCCAGATGCCCTGGTGCAAACATGTAAGGTAACATCTGTTCAACTGCAGCTTTATAAAATCTGATACCCGTTCAGCACGTACATGTACATATGCCATCATGATCATAACTGGTTTTATTAGATCTACCAATTTTTTTGAAATTCTGCTCTTGTTGGTAATATCTGCCGACAGTTGCATCAGATCAGACATGCAAGCCAGTTTAAAAAAAATGTCAATGTCTAGATATCTGGGAACTGATGAACCTTAATTCTGACCAATATTTTGGAGAAAACAATTGTATTGGGACTATTGTATGCTATATAGGCCTAGATTAGAGTCTAGTGCTGAGCCTTCAAGATGTGATAGCCTTTGTTAAGTCAGTAAGTATGCTCAGAAAGTTATATACAGGTACCTGTACCTAAACATATGCTTCTCATGATACAAAATGTTAATTGCTAATATAGCGGTGGCGGCCATCTTGGATTTATGCCCAAATTATCCTTCTGAATAGAAAAATAATGCCGGGAATGACTTTCTTGTGTTTGAATTAGTTGGAAAAGTGGTATTATACATATTTCTAGGGCAAAAAGTGAAAAAGTTACATTTCCACTGTGGCTATTGGCGGTGTCCATTTTGAAAAACATGAATAACTAAAATTGCCCAAGGGTGACACCTCCACACCCTCTGGATTCTTTAAGTAGGAGGTCTGGACAACAATATTCTGCAAAGAAAAAACTATATACTCCAAGTCCAGGTTAGAGCAAAATAAGGGACTTGGCTGCCGGACTTATTTGTGAAAAATGATTAGTTAATCAAATTATCCAACTATGTCCATTTCTTATTCTGAAATTGAGCTATTTTTTTGCACTTGAACCTGGAATTGAGTGCGTAAGACTGTAGATCTGGTAATATTCGCAAGGTTCTGATTTTCGCTAATTTCGCGAGGAGGACAGATTCATAAATTCAAGAATCCTACGAAAAAAACATTTTTATAATAGCGACACCGAATAAAAATGAAAATTCGCGAATTCTATTTTTGATAAAAAGTCCCAACGTCAGAAATTCGCGAAAATGTAAACACGTGAAAATGACCAGATCTAGAGTAGGCCTATGCACACATTAAGTGGCCAATAAGAGCAGGTCAAGTGCCTGTTACATATGACCCTATACGATACCCAGAAAAAACCAGACAATACGCCAGTGAAGAACCGTGGGCTGTTGTCGTGCTTCTACGCATGAAATCGATCGACGACTGGCCATTGTCTGTTTAATGTTGGGATAACGTCGCAGACGTTGGCCCGTTATTTACCCTTATCCTGCTAATCACGACTATTGTCGTTTTTAACCTATTTTATTGGTCGATCAAATCACTGATATTGGGCACGAAATGTGTGATTAAACATCAAGATTTGCAAAGGTTTTGTCTCAAATTAAACAAATATGAGTAATTTTCACCCACTTGAAGTTGTGGGTCGCGGTAGCGAGACACAACTTCAAGCGGGTTAAAATTTAAATAAATTAACATAGCAGGATAGGGGTTAAGCCCATATAGGCTATACGTTCTGTGCTTACTGACACCTTTGTGGATTTCATCACGCACCCTATTTACAGTCGCCGGTCCCACGTTACAGTTAAGTGATAGCCGCGTCTGCCACGTTGACTTAATAAGTTACTTTAGCAAGTGGCGGATCCAGGTATTGACAGACGGGGGGGGGGGGCGCCGATTTTTGCAAGAATTTATACACATCACAGCTGGCACTGATATGACTCATATGCTCTTAGGACTCAAATTACGCATTCTAGACCATATTTCGGCCGAAATATGACCGTTTTTTGTTTATGGGATCCTGAATGGGGGGGGGGGGGAGGCGCGCGCCGGCTGCGCCCCCCTCTGGATCCGCCACTGTAAGCGGAGAGGGTCCCAAGGATATTTTATATCTTACAAGCAAACAACACTCCCAGCAAACACAAAACAACTGTATAGCATTTGTACAACGTCGGACCAAAGTCGATGTTGTACAAATATTATACAAATGCTTTGTGTTTGCTTCATGGGCTACAGGATGTAGAGGTTTGGTCTATATTGTAAGCATGTCTGAATTTATATTATGATAACCCCGATATAACATGTCATATATAGTAATAATACTCCTTATGTTCCAAATGGTCACATAAGTCAAAATAAGCCTACCCTGATATTCCAGATAGAGTAGGACTACTAGGAGTGCGGAATCAAACACATAACACCTATAAAGCACTGAAATCTTTGTATACAAACCAAGAGAACAAAGGTTTTTCTTTGAATTTGAAGTCATCATAAATGCCTTAGTATATAGCTCTTTCATTCATTTGAATATCTATGTCATGAATCTACAACCATTATAAATATTTAACGCTTACAGTGCGGGATCGACTTTTGACGTCAGACCCTGGGATGTTCTCCAATATTCATACAAAAAACAGTCACGTTTTATTAGCCTATTAACCCCCTGCCTCCTGCGGCTGACCTACCTGGAACAGATCATATATAAAAAATGAACATATCTAACATTCTCCCAGACAATTCTATACGTTGACCCTATTTTGTTTTAATGTTGGCCCAACGTCTGCAACGCTGGTCCAACATTGGTTGAGAGTCTCGTTTATACTGGGCTTGTGATAAACAGCTGTTTAATACCATTATGCGCTGTTTACCATTATGACAGACATTCTGTGATCTAGATATTAGCCTCCTTATTGGTCGAGATCGTGATCTCGACCAATAAGGAGGCTAATATCTAGGTCAAAGTGGCCGTTATGGAGCGTGCCGTTCGTGGTTGTTTAACGGCTTCTGCTGAATTAATCATAACACGAACATAACCCTCGTCACGCCCGATTGGTACTATTTTGTTATTTGTAGCTGAAGCTGGCAAAGTATTTTCCAGCTACAAATAACGAAAAATAGTTCTAATAATAAGAAAATAGGCATCTCCCATAGTGTAAAATTAGATTAACAATGCAAGCTAACTGATCATGTCATCGCATTTTTATTTCGTTGATCGCCTGGTTGAGGTAGTCTGGCCAAGCTGGGCAAGTGTTATTATAATAGAAGCATATCACGAATATTTCCACGACCTCTACAATACACGGCTACCTGTTAAATTATAGCTTCTGATCGCCATATAGTCCAGAAATATGTATGAATCACTGTTAAATTATAACTTCTGATCGCCATATTGTCCAGAAATATGTATGAATTACTGTTAAATTATAGCTTCTGATCACCATATTGTCCAGAAATATGTATGAATTACTGTTAAATTATAGCTTCTGATCGCCATATTGTCCAGAAATATGTATGAATTACTGTTAAATTATAACTTTTCAGATCTCCATATTGTGCAGAAATATGTATAAATTACTGTTAAATTATAGCTTCTGATCGCCATATTGTGCAGAAATATGTATGAATTACTGTTAAATTATAGCTTCTGATCGCCATATTGTGCAGAAATATGTATGAATTACTGTTAAATTATAGCTTTTCAGATCTCCATATTGTGCAGAAATATGTATGAATTACTGTTAAATTATAGCTTCTGATCGCCATATTGTGCAGAAATATGTATGAATTACTGTTAAATTATAGCTTTTCAGATCTCCATATTGTGCAGAAATATGTATGAATTACTGTTAAATTATAGCTTCTGATCGCCATATTGTGCAGAAATATGTCTGAATTACTGTTAAATTATAGCTTTTCATATCTCCATATTGTCCAGAAATATGTATGAATTACTGTTAAATTATAGCTTTTCTGATCTCCATATTGTGCAGAAATATGTATGAATTACTGTTAAATTATAGCTTCTGATCACCATATTGTGCAGAAATATGTATGAATTACTGTAAAATTATAGCTTTTCTGATCGCCATATTGTCCAGAAATATGTATGAATTACTGTAAATTATAGCTTTTCAGATCACCATATTGTGCAGAAATATGTATGAATTACTGTTAAATTATAGCTTCTGATCGCCATATTATTCAGAAATATGTCTGAATTACTGTTAAATTATAGCTTCTGATTGCCATATTGTCCAGAAATATGTCTGAATTACTGTTAAATTATAGCTTTTCATATCTCCATATTGTCCAGAAATATGTATGAATTACTGTTAAATTATAGCTTTTCTGATCTTCATATTGTGCAGAAATATGTATGAATTACTGTTAAATTATAGCTTTTTTGATCGCCATATTGTCCAGAAATATGTATGAATTATCCGTGTCACTGTGCTAGTATTTTGATTTCATTGAGTTAATTTTAGGAAATGTTGACCTCGTGCACTCAGGATTGACAAGTGTCACGTGAATCATAAAGAGAATAAATATACAAAGTCCGTCCTAGCGAACATCAGACGCGGGCTCAGCGTTGGTTTACTGTTGGCCCAACGCCGTAGACAGTGGGCCAACAGTAAACCAACGTTGGGCCAACGTCTCTTTTTTGCTGGGGTGTGTGTAAGGCCACCCAGCTAACACAGTATATCAATACAATGTTGTTTTAATGTTGGCCCACTGTCGGCGACGGTGGGCCAACATTTAAACAACAATGTATGATGATATTGTGTGCGAGTACAGAAGAAGTCATAAAGGTTGCTGATAAGGCAGTAAACACGAGACTTTGAACCAATGTGGTTTGATGTTGGCCCACCGTATGCGACGCTGGCCCAACATTAAGCCACCATTTGTTCAAAGTCTCGTGTTTGCTTGGAAGGCTGAGATCCTGTATTAATATTAGTGTTAGTATAGAGGCTGCCACACACATAGCGCTATAACACCTGTATACCACACACCTACGACATACCTGGCGCAGTGTAAACACGCCGCGTGACGCACACCTCACGCACATCTCACGTACACCTGACGCACACCTGGACGCCTGCTCTTATAAGGCTGAGATTCTGTATTAATATTAGTGCTAGTACAGAGCGGGCTGCTGACCGCGCTATAACACCTGTATACGACACACCTGGCGCAGTGTCTACACGCTGCGTGACGCGTGACGCACGCTTGACGCACACCTGACACACACCTGGACGCCTGCTCTTATAAGGCTGAGATCCTGTATTAATATTAGTGTTAGTACAGAGCGGGCTGCTGACCGCGCTATAACACCTGTATACGACATACCTGGCGCAGTGTCTACACGCTGCGTGACGCACACCTCACGCACATCTCACGTACACCTGACGCACACCTGGACGCCTGCTCTTTTAAGGCTGAGATCCTGTATTAATATTAGTGTTAGTACAGAGCGGGCTGCTGACCGCGCTATAACACCTGTATACGACATACCTGGCGCAGTGTCTACACGCTGCGTGACGCGTGACGCACACCTGACGCACACCTGGACGCCTGCTCTTATAAGGCTGAGATCCTGTATTAATATTAGTGTTAGTACAGAGCGGGCTGCTGACCGCGCTATAACACCTGTATACGACACACCTGGCGCAGTGTCTACACGCTGCGTGACGCGTGACGCACACCGGACGCACACCTGACCGGCTACTCTGGATATTTACCTGCAGGACAAACAAGGGACGCCTACTCTGGACGTACATGATTTACTGAGTACAAACACACTTCTCACCTATTGTTTTGTGCGGCATATTGATTATTCATTCTTTGCTTACATGGATGTATCCATTTCTGGCGGTCACTTCTATCAGGATTATCGTTGAGTGTTCAGGTAGGCGTGATCACACCAGGACAAGAACGTCTGCACATTTACATATCATACGGTATATTATGTTACGTTACGTTACGTTACGTTACGTTACGTTACGTTACGTTACGTTACCTTACCTTACCTTACCATACCTTACCTTACCTTACCTTACCTTACCTTACCTTACCTTACCTTACCTTACCTTACCTTACCTTACCTTACCTTACCATACGTTTCTTTACACATTGCGCTACGTTATAGTAATATACATTACATTATGGTACGTTACGTTACTTTACGTTACGGTATGCTACGTTGCGTTATTTTATGTAACGTTATGTTACATTACGTTACTATGTGCTACCTGATGCTACGTTATGTTACGTACATAATGTTTTGTGACGCTATTGTACGCTTACTTACGTGGCGTTACGGGCGTTACGTTAAGTTACGGATGTTATATTGCGTTACGCTACGTCTTTGGCTTCGCTTGTTAAAGCTGTCCGGTTGACATTCTGTATTGCTTTTGTGGATATTTACCTTACATAACAACCATCTGATTTGTTGATAAGTCATCTGTTATATATCACTGTATAATATATCGCTGTATATATACAAGGACTTAACCCTCACAGCGCGGGGACCGTCTTTATGCGTCAGAATCTGACGTCTGCAGACGTCAGATTCTGACGTATGAAGTCGATCCCCGCACTAAAAGAAATAACAAATTTATAATGACCGTAGACCCATGACACAGGTATTCAAATCAACCGGAAAATGCTAACTTAGTCATTTATGATTATTTTAAATGGATAAAAACCATTGATCTCCATGGTTTATACATAATAATTCAGCGCTTCGAGGGTTAAGGTTACGGAAACGTGGAAATGACTGGCTCATCACGATACGGATTCAGTACGTATGGTAGACGTACTGTAGAATGACGTAGTCCAGACCCTGCCATACAATCTGTATGTACATCTCTCTAGACATAGATTTGACAGTTGATTTGAGTAAAAGATTCAACCAGCATCAATAATTTACTAGTTATTTTTTTAAATTAGTAGCGTACCTCAGAAATCGGCCATTTTCCAAGATGGCCAAAATTTGGCCATGGTCAAACATTAAATTGATATAATTTTCGACAGAGTAGGAGCAAATTCATGATTTGGCTACCCTTGGGTTTTCAGGTATACCCGACCTAGTGGTGTGATCAGAGATTACATTAGACATCGCATTATTGGTAAAATACAAGATGGCTGCCATTTGGCCAAGGTCGAACATTAAGTTAATTTAAACTTATGGGTTTTGATAGGGTTATGATTTTGGTGTCTATGTTTTAAGGTATGCCTATGCTACAAATTGTAAAATAAAGACACCTAGTAGATTATTGATGCTAGATCCACTACTAGTTATGTTAATTTTATCCTATGTTCAAATCAACTGTCAAAATCTATATATATATATATAAAGGAATCTAAGGCTGGGCCTGCACTTATGTAACGACAAACGTACCCATGGATCGAAACATAGCTTAATAGCACACCATGATCATAAACATGTGTTTATGTTGGCTTTAGCCAATAGATTTCACTGCCGGTGTATATTTTCAGAACATTTCTGAGAGGACCGATCTCAAAGGCGCCGTGTGATTGGAAGTTTTACAAAGACATTTCACAAGACATAGTTGATTGAGGGGACAATCCCTTCAGTGACGTGAGGCTATCAGCAGGCCTATAACTACGTCATAATGGCGCTCAGCTGTGGTTCACGGACAGTTAAAATGATCCTGCTCATTTTTAACGTCATCTTCTGGGTGAGTGGATTATGTCAATGAGTGGATTATGTTAATGAGGGGATTATATTAATAAGTGGATCAGGTTAATGAGTGGACTATGTTAATGAGTGAATTATGTCAATGAGTGGATTATGTTAATGAGGGGATTATGTTAATGAGGGGATTATTTTATCAAGTGGATTATGTTGAAGAGTGGATTATGTTAATGAGGGGATTATGTTAATGGGTAGAATATGTTAATGAGTAGATTATGTTAGTGAGTCGATTATGTTAATTATGAATAGATTATGTTATTGATGAGTGAATTATGGTAATTGTAAGTAGAATATATTAATTATGAGTGGATTATGTTAATTATGAGTTGATTATGGTAATTATAAATGCATTCTGTTTATTATGAGTAGATAATACTAATTATGAGTGGATTATGGTAATTATGGGTGGATTATGTTATTTTTGAGTGTATTATGTTAATTATGAGTTAATTTTGTTAATTATGAGTGGATTATGTTAATTATGAGTGGATTATGTTAATTATTAGTGGATCACATTAATTATGTCTAGCCTGTATAATGGTATCAGTTTATAACAAAATTCAATTATAAAAATATATTTGAATATTATGGATTCAAGTATCTTTTAAAGAACCACGTACTATTGTATATTAATACAATATTCTTCAACTTAAAGTTTTTTACTTCAAGCTTTTACTTACAATAGAAATGTCATCTTAAAAGGAAAATGGTTGGGTCTCGCTTTCGCGAGCCACAACTTCATATCGGTGGTAAAAAATATTCATATTTGTTTAATTTTAGAGCAAACATTTGCTAAATTACTCTTGATGTTTAAATACACATTTTTTTCCCCAATAACAGTGATTTAATGGACTAAAATGTACTAAAACGACTATAGTCAAGCTTAGTTGTGAAAGGGTAAATGCTAAAGTCGAGGGTTAAAGTTGCAGCCTATCTGATTAGGTATTCTGGGGGCCTCCGTGACCGCGAGCGAGCTCGGCGTCACACAACCAGAGCTCGAATTTCGAATCCTGTGTCTGGAGGGCAGTGTCATCTCATTCATCTCACCACGATCCCCATGTCTTACTCATGGCCCAGTATAGCCTATGTGCATAAAGGTGGCCTAAGACCACATTCTTCATTCACACAAATATTCACATTTCGTATGTTGCTGACCTTGTAGAGGGCGGGGGCCCTAGGGTAGTGGTTATCACCGCTGCCTTTCACGCCAGAGTTCGGGGTTCGGTTCCCGGTCTCAGCAGTTTAAAAGAAAAAAAAATGTTTTTTCCCCATTCACGTGTTGAAGTCAGTATTGTGGGGAGCCTCCGTGACCGAGAGGTAGCGTGCTCAGCCTCAGACCGCCAGGGCTCGAATTTCGAATCCTGTGTCTGGAGGGCAGTGTCATCTCATTCATCTCACCACAATCCCCAGGCGTTACTCATGGCCCAGTATAGCCTATGTGTGCATAAAGGTGTGGTCTGTAACCACATTCTTCTTAACCACATTCAACTTAAAAATATCATGCCGATGCTGTTTAACTGTGAGTTATTTTAAATAGTTCTCATGCATATTTTATTTAACCTGTGCTTGTTTTAGTATATAATGTCGTTTGATTTTGACATGTTTCAGTTAACTTAGCATGCATATTTTACCGAACTAATCCTGCTGTATATAGTCTTGTACATATGTTTATTTTAATGACGCATAAGTCTGCATAGACTTACCGTCGTCAATAAATATCTATCTTCATTCATACAAATATTCACATTTCCTATGTTGCTGACCATGTAGAAGTGAACATGATTTAGGATTGTTTAACCCTTTCAAGCCTGAATTTACTATTGCCATCTTCATCCACTACAAGCCGCGAATTGCTGTCGCAATTCTCGACTTGTAGTGAATAAAGATGATTTGAATTGGTTGAAAAATTAAATAAAATTGCCATATATTGGTGGGCCAGTTTCAGGGAAATTTTCTTTCTAAAATCCTTGGTTGTAGGAAAATTAATTCTGTTTTCAGGGATGTAATATGATGCTTTAATGCATTGTTAGGACTTAAAGTGTTAAACTAAGCACACGGCTCATAAAGGCATCAAATATAAATTTATACAACCCATTGACATAAGCACTTCAGTATGTCATATAATGGTGGAATTTTCATTGATTTTGAGGTGGGAATCGCTTCTTCAATTTGCACCTCACAGTCAATGAAAATATGGTGTGTTTCTTAGGTAGTTATGTGAAGCACATAAGAGAAGCCCTGTATAATTTGAAAAGTTACGACACTATTTTTATGACTACCGTTTTATATTACAGCCTGAAATGATTTTACCTTTTTGATTTTGATAATCTATAGTCATTTACCAATGTATTATGATTATGTAGACCTACTTCTTGTATTCACAATGTATGTGTATTTTAGCTGGTGGGGGATGTATGTATCTCCTACTGCATGTAGATCCTTATTTTCTTGTAGTACCCAGTATTTCAATGTGCTCCAGCTAAAGGGGTTGATGTAACTGGCTGTATTTATCTGTATTTCCCAGTGTTTTCCAGCATTTCCCTGTGTTTCATTGTATTCCCCTATGTTTCCCCGTGTTTCCATGTGTTTCAATGCATTCCCCTGTGTTCTCCCGTGTTTCCGTGTTTTTTTCACTGTGTTCCCCCGTGTTTCCATGTTTTCCCTGTTTTACATTTTTTTCCATGTATTTTTCTGTGTTCCCATGTGTTTCGACGTGTTGCCATGTTTTCCCTGTGTTTCCCTTTGTTTCTCTATGTTCCCCTTTGTTTCCCTGTGTTTCCCTGTATTTCTGTGAATTTATCTGTATTTCCCTGTGTTTCCTTGTTGTGTTTTCCCGTGTTTCCATGTTTTCCCTGTGTTTCCCTGTATTCCCATGTGTTTCCCTGTATTTCCCTGTATTTCCATGTTTTCCCTTTTATTTCCCTTGTGTTTCCGTGCATTCCACTATATTTTTATGTGTTTCTCTTGTGTTTTTCTTGTGTTTCCCTGTGTTCCCTTGTGTTTCCCTGTGTTTCCCTTGTGTTTCCATGTATTTTCCTGTATTTCCCTGTGTTCTCTTGTGTTTGTCTCGTGTTTCCCTTGTATTCCCCTGTATTTCCCTGATTTTCCCTGTATTTCCCTGTGTTTCCCTGTGTTTCTCTTGTGTTTCCCTTGTATTTCCATGTATTTCCCTGTATTCTCCTGTATTTCTCTGAGTTTCCCTGTATTTCCCTGTGTTTCACTGTGTTTCTCTTGTGTTCCCCTTGTATTTCTCTGGATTTCTTTGGATTTCCCTTTGTTTCCCTGTATTTCCCTGTGTTTCCCTTGTATTTCCCTGAATTTCCCTATGTGTCCTTGTGTTTCTCTGTCTTGCCCTATGTTTCCCTTGTATTTCCCTGGATTTCCCTATGTTTCCTTGTGTTTCTCTGTCTTTCCCTGTGTTTCCCTGTGTTTCTCTTGTATTTCCCTGGATTTCTCTATGTTTCCTTGTGTTTCTCTGTGTTTCCCTGTGTTTCCCTTGTATTTCCCCAGATTTCCCTATGTTTCCTTGTGTTTCTCTGTCTTTCCCTGTGTTTCCCTTGTATTTCCCTGAATTTTCCTGTTTCTTTGTGTTTTTCTGTCTTTCCCTGTGTTTCCCTATGTACCGTGTATTTCACTGGATTTCCCTATGTTTACTTGTGTTTCTCTGTCTTTCCCTGAATTTCCATGTGCTTCGGCTAGGTGGTACCGTCTCTGTATTACCATGTATGTACCTGTAATATGTCCCTGTATTTTTATCTATCTATCTCTGTTTCAGCTCGCTGGCGTCGTCCTACTCGCTGTATTTCGCTGTCTCTCTCTCTTTCAGCTGGCGGGCGTCGTCCTACTCGCTGTGGGAGTAGCATCTCCCTGTATCGCATCTGGTACTGTATGTCTCTCTCCCTCTGTTTCAGCTGGCGGGCGTCGTCCTACTCGCTGTGGGCATCTGGTACCTCGTGGATGACAATGCCAGTCATTACCTTAAAGGGACTGGCCCAGGCTAAAATCATAAAAAAATCGGTGATTTTGTTTCGGGTTCTTAATATGACCATATGATGTAAACATGTACATAGACTAGAACTGCAAATTTTTATAATTTTTGTGCTGCGCATTCATCAGTTAGACTAGATATAGAGACGAAATTCCCGCATTTCCTATTTTTGACATGGTTGTCAATAATTACAAATCAGGAATTTCGTCTCTATAACTAGCCTAACTGGTGAATGCGCAACACAAAAATTATAAAAAATTTGCAGTTTTAGTCTATGTACATGTTTACATCATATGGTCATATTAAGAACCCGAAATAAAATCACCGATTTTTTGATGACTTTAGCCTGGGCTAGTCCCTTTAACCCATTAAGCCCTCACGATGCATCAAAGCATCATTTTACATCCTTGAAAACAGACTTAATTTCCCTACAACCAAGGGTTTTTAGAATGAATATTTCCATGAAACTGGTTTACCAGTACATGGCAATTCTCTTCAATTTTTAATCCACACCTAATCATCTTCATCCACCACAAGTCGAGAATTGCGACAGCAATTCACGGCTTGTAGTTGATGAAGATGACAATGGTAAATTCAGGCTTGAAAGTGTTACCATTCTAGATTCTGGATCTCCCTGTACCGCCTCTGGTACTGTATGTCTCTCTCTCTCTCTGTTTCAGCTGGCGGGCATAGTCTTACTCGCTGTGGGCATCTGGTACCTCGTGGATGACAATGCCAGTCATTACCTTAACATCCTGGATTCTGGATCCGACCAGGATATGGTTCAGGCCGCCGCCATCACCGTCACCGCAGTCGGCGCCTTCATCTTCCTCGTCGCCTTCTTTGGATGCTGCGGAGCCTGGTTTGAGAGTCCATGCCTGCTAACTGTGGTAAGTAATACCCAATAGAAACAATCAATGTTGTTTTAATGTTGGTCCAACGTCGTAGACGGTGAGCCAACATTAAACCAGCATAGGCTCAATGTGCGCTACTTCTTTGGATGCTGCGGTGCCTGGTTTGAGAGGCCATGCCTGCTCACTGTGGTGAGTAATATAAAGTGGAGATGATATAGTCAATGTTGGTTTAATGTTGGGCCAACGTCGTAGACGGTGGGCCGACATTAAACCAACATTGGTTCAATGTGGCTGCCTTCGTTCTCGCCAGCGCCTTTATGGGTGCTGCGGAGCTTTGCTTGAGAGTCCAGTCAGTATTGTGGGGAGCCTCCGTGACCGAGAGGTAGCGTGCTCGGCCTCAGACCGCCAGGGCTCGAATTTCGAATCCTGTGTCTGGAGGGCAGTGTCATCTCAATCATCTCACCATCCTCAGGAGGTTCTCCTGGCCCAGTTTAGCCTATATGTGCACAAAGGTGGCCTAAAGCCCGATTCATTTCATTTTTTTTGCTTGAGAGTCCATGTTTGCTTATTGTCAATTTTAATCATATGAAATTATCATGCTTATTGCATGTCTATAGCACTCTGTATATATGAATGCTTGTATTTCTACGCTTTCCAGAGGGTTTTTTTTGCTATATGCAGTAGCTATTTTATCTCTGGTTTTGGTGCGGGAAACTTAAAAGATTTTTTAATATTTTATTTAATCTGTGCTTGTTTTAGTATATAGTATGTTTAAGTTAACTTAGCATTTATATTTTACCGAACTAATCCTGTTGTATATAGTCTTGTACATATGTTCATTTTAATGACGCATAAGTCTGCATAGACTTACCGTCGTCAATAAATATCTATCTATCTATCTATAATTCTCACTTGATTACGCGTTTATATCATACTACTGATTATTCATGTATTGATAACACTTATAACATATTGTGAGGTTTTTAATACCCCTATTTATGTGTCATTTCAGTACGCCTTTATATTGATCATACTGCTGAGTATTCATGAATTGATAACACTAATAAATTATTATTATATTTGTAATAACCTATTTGTGTGTGTTTTCAGTACGCGTTCATATTGGTCATACTGCTGATAGTTCAAGTCACCGCCGGAATTCTAGCCATTGTTTTCAAGGATGAGGTAACAACGCTAACCACAAGCTACTAACATCTAAAGCACTAAGTTGACAGTTAATGTTCTATCTTATGAAGCTAAAATCGCAATATTCGGCTTTATACGGCGAAAATATTTCCATTTTTGAGAAACTTAGATAATTATCCAAAATTAGATAATTAGAACAACTGAGCATCCACGACAAAATCTTTGGCATTTCATTTTGTCTGAAATTTGTTTAAAACAGTATATAAATTTACTCCATTTCCAGAACACAGGAGACGTGCAACCAATATGCGCTCAACGTTGGGTCAGCGTCCAAGACGGTAAGCCAACGTTGAGCACACATTGGGTGAAGGTCTCCTGTCTGCTGGGTTATAAATTCACGTGACATCTAATGATATACACAATTCAATACCTTTGAAATTTATTTTGTTTTATAAGTCGACCCATTTAAACTGGAGATAATATTATGTCAAACTTGGACATATGTGACTTGATTTTTTCTTCGTATTTTCATCAAGTTTGAATCGGTGAATTAAATTGAAATAGAATAATAAAATGGATCAAAATGTAAATAAAACCATTTGAAGATGAATAACGCGCAAATGATAATATTTGAATACAATGATTATAATTTATCTAGATATGTAATGGGACGCAGAGCTCATGACTTTAATACTGTAGTTCTTCAAACTCGGTGCAGTGGTTTTCACTGTGAGATTTATATCGGTATCAGCCCATATAGCTCTTTAGCTGTAGTCTGAACTATAAATATTTGGCGGTTATGTCATGTGCGACTTGATCTGTATTCTTCCCCCTAATTTAAACAAGCAACTGAATGACGACTGTGATTGGCCGAGCTCGTCATGTGACCACAACTCGATTGGTCGGGGTAGAACACTAGACTAGGCCCGAAAATAAAAACGTTTTTCTTTTCCGTGCGATATTGGATAATACAGCACATGTCCAATGAATTAATTGGACGAGTGCTGTATTTTTCCATATCGCACTCAAATCAGCAGCGTTTGCATATCCTCATAATATCTGTCCTGATTATCACAGAGCAACAACAAAACAGTGACGATGTGCACGGATAAATAACTGTTCACCCTCAATCATCAGACTTACTCTATCAGTAGTATTTCAAGGGCTTCGTGTGTATTTTTTTCATTAAAAAAATCGAAAAATCGGACATTTAAAGAACAAATATACAAATTACTAAAAATATTTTGCTGTTTTGTTACGAATTTAACTCTTAAAGCGCTGACATTTTTTGTATAAACTATAGAAATCAAGGTGTGTTTTTCAATTTGAAATCATCATAAATGTCTTAGTTAGCTCTTTCTAATTGATTTGAATATCTGTGCTATATGTATACGGCCATTACAAATATTTCGATTTTTAAAGTGCGGGGATCGACTTTAGACGTCAGAAACTGACGCCTACAGACGTCAGATTCTGACGACTAAAGTCGATTCCGCATTTCTGATAATTAAGAATGTAAAGTATTACTTTTTGACTGTGTTTGTTTTCTAGCTGCTTGATAGAGCAGAGGACTCGATGAACTCCACCTTACAGGCGGATTATAAGTATGACTCGGACTCAGACTCACTGACAAACGCCTGGGATTTCATGCAAGTTGAAGTGAGAATCAAGTTTTATCTACCTTAATTTCAACTTTAACCTTGATTTCATTTTATATTTTAATTAATCAATTTTTGCCTATGCGTATTTAACCCTTTAAGCCTGACTTTATAATTAACCCTTTAAGCCCTCACGATGCATTAAAGCATCATTTTACATCCCTGAAAACGGACTTAATTTTCCTAAAACCAAGGGTTTTAAAACGAAAATTTCCATGAAGCTGGTTTACTAATATATGGAAATTTTCTTTTAATTTTTAAACCACTTCAAATCATCTTCGTCCACCACAAGTCGAGAATTGCGACAGCAATTCGCGGCTTGTAGTGGATGAAGATGACAATGGTAAATTCAGGTTTGAAAGGGTTAATGATCGCGAAATCGGGCCACTACGTCAAGTGGATGAAAGTTTAGATTAGATAGCTGTACGCCTAACCCTCAAAGCGCTGAATTATTTTTTAAAAAGTCATGGAGATCAAAGCGTTTTCTTTAATGCAAAATCATCATAAATGTCTTAGTTAGCTCTTTCTGATTCATTTGAATAACAATGTTATGGGATCCTACAGTGCGGGGATCGACTTTAGACGCCAGAATCTGACGTCGATAGATGTCAGATTCTGATGACTAAAGTCGATCCCCGCACTGTAATAGTTAAAGGGTTATTAGTAGATACATGTGCGCTTAAAGGGTTAATATCCAGAAAAGAACAGCTTATGTGATCGCTTTAACCCTTATCCTGCTAAGTCATTTTATTTAAATTTTCAGTCACTTGAAGTTGTGTCTCGCTTCTGCGATCCACAACTTCAAGTGGCTGAAAATTACTCATACTTGTTTATTTTGAGCACAAATATTTGCAAATGTTGATGTGATGACACGCATTTCTTTCCCAATGACAGTGATTTGGTCGACTGATAAAACAGATTAAAAACGACAAAAATCGTGATCAGTCGGATGAGGGTTTAGTGTAGTGAATTCCCCAGACTCTACACAATGGAATGATCCATTCTTTTTTCAAATAAAATTTTCATTTAACCCCTTAAGCCCTCACGATGCATTAGAACATCATTTTACATCCCTGAAACAGACTTGATTTTCCTACAACTAAGGGTTTTAGAACGAACATATATATACTGGTTTACCAGTATGTGACAATTTTCTTTAATTTTTCATCCACCTCAAGTCATCTTCATCCAATACAAGTCGAGAATTGCGACAGCAATTCGCGGCTTGTAGTGGATAAAGATGACGATGGTAAATTCAGGCTTGATAGTGTTAATTTGGGCACAACTATTTGCAAATGTTGATGTTAAGACACACATTTCATTCCCGATAACAGTGATTTGGTTGACTAATAAAACAGATGAAAACGACAATAGTCGTGATCAGCAGGCAAAGGGTTAGCAGCGTAGTGAATTCCCCAGAACCACTCTACACAAAGTAGTTATGCATTATAACTTAACCCTTCAAGCCCTCACGATGCATTAAAACATCATTTCACATCACTGAAGAATGAGTAAATTTCCTGAAACCTGGTGGTTTTATGACGAAAACTGTCATGAAACTGTTTTAAAAGTAACAGTATTTTTTTCATTTGTCACCCACTTCAAGTAATCTTCATCCACTGCAAGTCGAGAAATGCGGCAGCAATTCGCGGCTTGTAGTGGATGAAGATGACAATGGTAAACTCCGGCTTGAAAGGGTTAACCCTTTCGCCGCAGGATTATGGCGTCATAAATTGCCCGAGCGCTGAATTAGTTATTTTTTAAACTAATGCAAATGGATGTCGCCAAAAGGCGACATCCGTGGTCCGCCAGGGGGTCGCCTTTTGGCGACATCCGCGGTGAAAGGGATAAATAACATGTTAATTTAATGAGTAGGCCTATTTGATCAGTACGTTTTAGCAGGTAAATCAGCATTTCCTTAACCCCTCGGATGCTACATCAAGTTATTCTTCATTATATTTTAAATAAGATGTTGATTTTATGAGTACTTCATCGGTACGTTTAAGTGTAGGAGCGTTTACCTTACGGCGTAAGAGCGTTCACGTTTTAGTGTTTCACCGTTTACGTTTTAGTAACTACTTGACCTGTACGTTTTAGCGTAGGAGCGTTTTAGTAGGAGGTGTTGAAACAGCACCCCTCACCCGCTTTGTTATTTCATTGAAATTTTCACCCACTTGAAGTTGTGTCTCGCTACCGCGACCCACAACTTCCAGTGGGTAAAGTTATTAATATTTGTTCAAGTTGAGAAGAAATATTTGCAAGTCTTGATGTTTCAATCCTTATTTCACTCCCGATAGCGGTGATCTGATATGACAAATTTCTTTCATTCGTCGTCCACTTCATGTCCTCTTCATCCGCTAAACGTAAAGAATTACCAGAGCATTTCTCGTACTGTTGTGGATGAAGGGTTAGACGCGAAAGCGTTTAAAGATGTTGAATTAGATGGAATAGGTGAGACGATCTCTATTTTCAGTTTAAATGCTGTGGTACATATGACTATCAGGACTGGAGAACGAGCAGCTGGCAAACACACCCAGATAATGTAAAGGTGGGTGTCATGACGTCATTTTGAAATGGAAAGGGTGTATCTGCCACTTTGTAAATTGATCCTCACAGGGAACAAATATAGCTGAAACTTGCAAGTTAAAGTAACGTAAGATACATAACCCATTAAAGCCCACTGGCAAGTTTTTTTGCCAGTGACGGTTTTGTGTGACGTCACAATAAAAAAAATATTTTAAATGGCTACACAACTTGAACCCGTTGTAAACTCCCTTGACGTCTTGGCTAACTACATTTTATGCAATTGATAGTTGATACCAACGCTTAGCAACGCTTAAGTTTGTCAGAAAATAGTACTTACAAAATGCTACTTTATCGTCGTGGAAAATACAAATAAGTAGTTTTTTACATATCTTGTAGTAAGTAAGTCAATATTCATAAAGAAACTGTCATGTGTGGTGATTTTCACCATGTAATTGTAATGATAAAAAAAGATTCATACCTATGCATAAAAAGACTAATAATTTACATGGCAAAAAAATTTGCCAGTGGGATAATACATGGTATTATAGTCTGTAGTAATAAACCATTCTGTAAAATGATGCAACGAAATACACTATGTTTGTTATGTAGACTGCCTGGTACTAAATCCCCGAGCATGCTGATATGTTAAGCACATTTCCATCCTTTTCTAATAATAATTGTTCGTCTGCTAAATGACATATAGTATGAAGAAATTGCAATTGAAAATGTAGGTACTGGCAAGAAAATTTGCCAGTGGGCACTTATGGTGTCTTTGATTGACATGTATCCTCTCCATGTTTCAATACGCTGCGAGGGATGAGCCAACTACTGTAAAGCAGATCAGAAAGCGAGGAAGTAGATGGTGTCATTGAGATGTGTATGAAATGTACAAGATTTAATGAAAGAGAATGTTAAATCTCCTGGGACCGTATTTCTCTCATGTTCCCCCACAATCTGGTTGATAGCATGCAGAGGGAGTACAACCTATATTCTCAGCAAAAGGAAAGAAGCCTCGGTGTAGATAAGATGGAGGCTCTAACATTGTTAGGTATCATGCTTCTATCTGGATACAATCGACTACCATATAGCAGGCTTTATTGATCAGAATGAGCTGATATTCACAATTCTCTGGTCTCTGATTCTCTGAGGCAGAACAGGCTCGATGTTATCATAAGTGATCTTTATTTTAGAGATAATACTAATTTGTTAGGTGACAGATAGGCATACTACAAGGTTCGACCGATATTTGAAGAATTGCCTGGAGTTTTCAAGCAGACAGATGTGGCTGAGGATTCAGCATTGACGAAACCTTGATACCTTATTTTGGTAAACATGGCACAAAGCATTTCATCCGTGAGAAACCAATAAGGCTCAGTTTCAACTTGTGGTCTCCAGGATATACATGTATCACGTAAAACCGTATATTTGCGGGTCTAGAAACACCCCCCTAGTCTCAGTATGGAATAAAATTCATTTATGTATGATACTTCTCGTGGGAGTGGTTACCAGTGTTGGTCACTACATCGACCATATCTAGGGGTACTGGGATGATTGTTAGTAGTTGTACTTGTCACCCCCATCTGGGGAGGGTCATTAGAGATCTGTTCCGTCAGTTGCATGCTGTACGGCATGGTACGGAAGCACTAGTCTACAGCAATCATCCAAGGGAAGCTGCAGCCTCCTCCTATCTGGCCATAATCTAATCGCTGCGCGAGATGCCACGGAGTTTCAGCATTAAATTGCACAGCGAAACCCAAGTCTGGGCATGTCTGGGGGTAGATCGCCTCGACATGCCCAGAACCCCTTATTGGGCGAGCGAAAGAAAACGCTCTCAATAACCCACCATGTCCTATGACCCCCACCCTCACATCATCATCTGTACATCATTCATCTCATTAATTGACTACAACGTTTTTATCGCATTATAATGTCACATAAAATACCATTTGTGCCGAAAAGTGACGTAAAGCAATGATTTACTAATACTGCTACTGGTCACAATAAACAATTTCATTGACCCCTCTAAAGCCCACTGGCAAAAAAATTTGCCAGTCCCAGTAACTACTTTAAAAAAAAAAAAAAAAAAAAATTCAAATTTAAAATTGTAATAATGGTCTAATCGTAGCAATGTATTATATTTTCGACTAGGAGGCTCTGTTTTAAAAAGTTGGGCTTTAATGGGATAAGGCGTCTATAGATCAGCTATGTCAGCAGAAGGTGTTCTTATGTATGGTCAAGTATATTCATGCTAGTTTACCAAATTTCCTTAATAAGTATTACATCCGGAATGTTGATGTGGAAAGTCAGTAAATTAATTTACACACATATAAATGTAGAAGATATGCCGTTAAAAAACCATTAGGTGTTACGGTGGCGATGTCTGTGACGATCATAGTTTTGCATGTTATAAACAAGCTTTGAAAACGTGTTTTGACAACTATAATTATGAACAAAAAATATCTCTTTTAATGCGATTTTGACTGGGAAATCCACTTCTTGTAAGATTTAAATGATTCTATATCATCTTCCAGGTGAAACGATCAATATGTGAATATTCAACCCCCACCGATATGAATTACAAGAGTTTCCTCATGAACGAAAGGAAAGTTGTGCGAAAATACAAACATGACAGATTTAATCCGTCTTTTAGTGGTGTTTGATTGTGTGTTTAGCTTATTTGATTAACCCTTTGACTTCCAGGCCGGAGTGCATGCCAGGATCCAGATATACTGGTGTAGGAGTTCTATTTTTCGTCATTTAAACCTGGAATTGCTAACGCAATTTCCAGCTTCAAATGACGAAAAATACATAAATGTAGTATATATTTGACGAAAATTTGTGTCATTTTATGGTTACGTTCATTGACGAATGACGACGGAAATTTCCGTCATGTATGGTAGTGAAAAGGTTAATGGGAGCATTCCATTGCATGTCTCAGTCTGGACATTTAGAATCAAGCCAGATATTCCTCAAGTAGTTGATCGATAAATTAGGATTTTTTATTGTAGTAGAACATGTGTGAAAGTGGTCCTTATGTTCAAACTGATTCTTCCCAAAAAAACACCCCCCTCCCCCTCTTCTGGCTTCACCACACTTGCTCTTTTAAAACGAAACCTTTCCTATTACATACGTGACAACCAGTCATTTTTATAGAGTGTTCCAGATACGTGTTGTAAGTTGAGTAAGTCAGATTATAATGCTATGTTTCCCTGTGTTTATAGAGTGTTCCAGATACGTGTTGTAAGTTGAGTAACTCAGATTATAATGCTACGTTTCCCTGTGTTTATAGAGTGTTCCAGATACGTGTTGTAAGTTTAGTAACTCAGATTATAATGCTACGTTTCCTTGTGTTTATAGAGTGTTCCAGATACGTGTTGTAAGTTGAGTAACTCAGATTATAATGCTACGTTTCCCTGTGTTTATAGAGTGTTCCAGATACGTGTTGTAAGTTGAGTAACTCAGATTATCAGGATCCTCAGCCGGTGGACAGTGCACAGTGTCAGTTGGAGGCGAGTCTGCTGAACCTCACATCAAGTGACGTGCTATATGTTAACGTAAGATACAGTTAGCACCGTATGTGAACCATATGTTAACATTGAGTACAGTTAACAATATCCATAAGCGCAAGATACAGTTAGCACCATGTGTAAACTAGAGATAAAACAAAACTCACTAGAAATACAACTAAACATATATAAACGTGATATACGGATAACATCATATGTTGTCATGTATAAGACAGAGCTAGCACATTATGTAGACATAAGATGGAGTTAACACTTTTTAGACGTAAAACAGAGTTATCACATTATGTAGACGTAAAATAGAGTTGCAACTGCCCAAGTATAATATCTCAAATGACCCTCTTTGTCAAGATAGATTATACTATTATTATGTCGATGAATTTATATTTAAACTAAGCAATTTGGTGAATAAATGTGCACTTAAAAACTAATGATGTACCCACGTATAGCATCTCAAATGACCCTCTTTGTCAAGATAGATTATACTATTTTTATTTCGATCAATTATTTTTAAACTAGCTAATGTGGTTAATAATTGGACACTTAAAACCTTAGTTAGTTTAAATATAATTGATCGAAATATATAATCTATCTTGACAAAGATAGATTATATTTTTCGATCAATTATATTTGAACTAACTGATGTGGTTAATAATTGGACACTTAAAACCTAATGTTTTTCCACCCACGTCCATGTTTAAGGGATGTTCTGCCTCCCTGGAAAAATGGATCAAGGACCACAGTGGCCTGCTGGTCGGCTTGACCTTTGGCTTCATTATTATTGAGGTCAGTTCATTATTATTGAGGTCAGATCAAACTTTAAAATGTTGCTTCGTGATTCGATTAGTTCATCTAAACTTATGCACGTTTCATTCTTTCTTACTATTCATTTCATTCAATTTTCATTCTTTATCTTTTATTCACTTTATCAATTCTCAATTGAAGATTTAAATGTAGACGTTTAGTAGTAGTTGCTTGCCATACGTATTTTGGATGTTCTGTGTTGTGCTAAAGCTTCCTCAATTTGTTTCGCTGTGAATTGTCACCCTCTCTGCAAACACATGACGCTGAGCTAATGCTGGTTTAATGTTGGCCGACCGTCTACAACGTTGGCCAGCAGTAATCCAGCATTCGTTAAAAAGCACGCGTTTTATGCGCGGTTTATTGAGTAGTCAGTAGATGTGTTTGAATACATATATTGTACATTGGAAGACGAAAACATGCACATCGGCATATAGTGGCATAAAATGTATTTACATTATACATACATACAATCATACATGTTCTGATAACCACATATCACATCTGTTACCTGAAACTTCACAAATAATAATAAATAATAATATGTAATTATTTATATGGCACATATCCAGCCTAGGGCTGCTCATGGCGCCTTACATCATTGGACCTGTTCATTCATGCACCATTTCAACTCCCTGGGGAGCATACAATACTACAACCATGTGGCGCTAGTCACTTTCTCATACATCAATTGACGGCGGGATTGAATACAAGGCCATCCTGTCCCAGTTTAACCTCTATGTGCACAAATGTGTCCTAAAACCTCATTCATTCATTCATTTATTCATTAATTCATTCATTCATTCATTCATTCATTCATTCATTTATTCATTCATTCATTCATTCATTCAGAGACGTTACAGCCAAACATGAAAAGAAGACATGCTCAATAAAATCACGGACATATAAATTTGACAGTCATTTTGACTTGGTGGCAGACGTTTGTGGCCTCCTCTATAAAGTCGTCGATAACACCCGCCGGTAGGAGGTCACATGGGGAGGTCACCTAGAGAGGTCACATGGGGAATCACCTGGATAAGTCACCTGGAGAGGTCACCTGGGGAGGTCACCTTATAAGGTCACCTGGAGAGGTCACCTGGGGAGGTCACCTTGTGAGGTCACCTAGGGAGGTCACCTTGTGAGGTCACCTGGGGAGGTCACCTGGTGAGGTCACCTGGGGAGGTCACCCGGTGAGATCACCTGGGGAGGTCACCTGGGGAGGTCACCTGGAGAGTTCACCTGGGGAGATCACTCGGGATGTCACCTGGGGAGGTCACCTGGGGAGGTCATCTGGAGAGATCACCTGAGGAGATCACCTGGGGAGGTCACCTGGGGAGATCACCTGGGGAGGTCACCTGGGGAGGTCACCTGAGGAGATCACCCGGGTAGGTCCCCTGGAGAGGTCACCTGGGGAGGTCACCTGGAGAGGTCACCTGGGGAGGTCACCTGGGGGGTCACCGGGGGACATCACTTGTGGAGGTCACCTGGGGAGCTCACTTGGGAGGTCACACCTTCCTTAGGATATCGTGAGGCAAGGATAATAGGGTTTATCATACCAATATCTGAAACATGTACAATCACCATTTCTTTGGATATTTGTTCATTGTCACGGAATAATTTACAGAAGTGTTCACACATCTACTGAGCTACACTTTAGTATCTAAGCTTGTTTTGATCTAATTCTTTACCTATGTTCTTTATCTCATAAGTAGATGTAGCATGTTTAGAGCATCTTCCCCAAGCTATGTCATTCTCCACGACCCGTGTGTGGGAGACTGAAGCATTGCCTGCCCATAAGAGCACACTACACTATATGACTTACTACCATTCTACTGTTCTTTGGGCAGGCAATCTTTACACTCATTTGAATACGTATGTTATGAGTCTATAGCCATTATAAATGATTTTATCTTTCCACAGCTAAGAATGTAGTGCTCCGAGGGTTTTTACTGACTTAAAACACATCCGACCATAATGAAATGAAATGAAATGAATCGGGCCTTAGGCCACCTTTATTCACATATAGGCTAAACTGGGCCAGGAGAACCTCCTGAGGATGGTGAGATGATTGAGATGACACTGTCCTCCAGACACAGGATTCGAAATTCGAGCCCTGGCGGTCTGAGGCCGAGCACGCTACCTCTCGGTCACGGAGGTTCCCCACAATACTAACTTTCACACGTGGATGGGGAAGAAACAATTTTGTTTCTTTCAAACCGCCGAGACCGGGAACCGAACCCCGGACTCTGGCGTGAAAGGCAGCGGTGCTAACCACTACCCTAGGGCCCCCGCCCCGACCATAATGAGGATCCCTCATAATCAACAGCTCGGTCACACCTGACTGATTATAGCACCATAAGCCTACCATGATAATTGGTCTGTACTTGATCGACAATAACTTTCCATTCCCGGCTTAGAGTGTAGTGGTTGAACAAAGAAAATAATGTAGTGGTGTGTTTTAAGTGCTGGGACTTTAGACGTCATATTCTGACGTCTAAAGTGGGTCCCAGCACCGAAAGGTTTAACCTCCCTCCTCCCATGTGGGTCAGAGGGTGACATTGCTTGGGGACGATAGCTGAGTGTTCTTTCTTTCTATCTATCTCTCTTTTGTTTTCTCCTCAGATCCTGGGCATATCTCTGGCATGCAGTCTGAAAGGATCCGTCAAAAATCTGTATGAATATGTGTAAACATTAGACAGTGGTTTAGTATAGACATATATTATGTGTAAATAAAGGACACGAGACATTGAAACTATGATGGTATGATAGCAACGTAACAGAAGGTGGCCAGAATTATGCCAATATTAGACCAACATTGGGTCAACGTGTCGTTGTTAGTGCAATTTGATGAGTTTACATGTTTACAAAGGACACTGCATTTAACTGCTGTTTTAAGCCAACATAATTTAGCAGCTATGGCTGAAATAATTTCTTACCAAAATAAAAGTTGCACGTGCATTATGCAGGCATTTTTTTAGATGGAAATGAAGACGGATTGATTTATTTGCTATTATTGTGATATTCATGTATCAAACAATTCATGTAACCAGTCTACGATAAAAAGGTTACCTTGGATTGATCAGCTAAAAACAAATTCTGCTTTAGCATGTTCAAGAGTCACTGGTATATATTTCTTTGCAAGTGTTCCACGTTGAATACAAAACGTTTTTCACACCAGAACTATCCAGAGGACACTTTTGTAAAATTATCAATCGCTGAGTCTTGAAATTGAAGTTTCTCATTTTAGTAGTTAATGGATATTTTGGAGCAGTGTATGTTATTTAACAGTGATTTGAATGTATATTTATGTATGTGCATTGTGGAAACTGCAATATATGTTTTATCTCAAATGCCTAATTCATTTATAAAATGTGTTTAATAAAAAGCGACAAAATAAAAATCTATTAATTAAAACATAATATAAAGTATTTTTTTGTTGTTGCACGCATTAATACCACCAGTATGTTATCAGTTTTCTATATAGCAGTTCACGTCAGAAATAAACACTTCATATAATTTTTTTTTCACCCAATGAAAGTTGTATCTGCGATCACAAATTTCTTTGGGTGAAAATTACTTATAATTATCTGAAACAAAATATTGCCTATTCGTGAACACCATGCTCCTACATCCACAGCAAATGAATAAAATAAATGAAAGGTTCTTGTCATGTCATGTTTAAATTATTTTGTGGATCAGATTTTTACAAACATGGTGTAAAGAGAAAATTGTGAATGTACTCAGAAAGTTGGTCCACATTAGATAATTTATATGATGTACATTTAATCATCCTGGTGCAGTGGTTGAAGCTGCTTGAAAAGTCACAGTTCGACTCCCACTCTGGCCTTCATGTTTCAAAGAAAACCAAATGTGTCTTCTCCGTAAATATTCAATTTTGTGGGAACCGATCATTTAACTGTAGCTGAACTATATGAACAAAATTAGATCGTTCCCGTTGTTCATTGGAAGGTAGAGTTTTTCGTCAGTGAGTCACTGTGAGTTTATGGCTCAACATAAATGTCACATTACTTTTTATTTCTTTAGTTTAGTTTATTATCTTGTATTACAATCGTTGAACAAGAATGACATTTCAGTTAATTTTGTTTCATAATTCTCTTCAATAAACGTAAAATAATCATGATAATAATTCGGTTACGGACGAAATGTTTGTATCTCATGGTACATTCAAGCTGGCCAAAACATCAGATAAGTATTATATTATTTTCTCACAGTCAAATAGTTGAAGCAAAAATAATGTTAATTTGATGTTTTATATTCATGTTTTATATTCAGCTCAAAGTAAATAAGAAATTATCTGTTTTAGATTCTGGGCATAGCGTTTTCCTGTCATCTGCGAAGTGCAGTCTCGAACCAAGGCACCTTGGCCTGAGGATAAAGTCGTTCAACCGTGTGGTTCTCCAACGGAAGTAAAAAATCAGTCAATAAGGAGTCGGGGTCAAATCATGTGACCAGTAATTGTCAAATCATATTTTTTGCTCTATGATCATTCGAATAGCCGACAATTGAAATGTGTCATGTGACCACCCAATGAGAATACAATGCCATGTCACGTGACCAATGATATGACAAAGTTATATCACGTGACCTGTGATCACCCAATGACAAGAAAATGCTATATCATGTGACTTGTGATTACCCAACAATAAAACGGAAGTGCATCTACATGCCCATGTATTCCGAATGACACAGCACGTTGACCCAACGTTGTTTTAATGTTGGCCCACCGTCTACGACGCTGGTCCAACATTAAAACAACATCGGGTCAGCGTCTTGTGGTTACTGGGTTTATGTGTAAATGACATATAGAGTGCAAAGTCAAACAGTAGTAACTAATCACTTAAAAAGTCAACAATTACTACTGGTTATAACTTTGCAGTCCAAGCATCCGGATAAATAAAGGGTTGAAAAGTTGCACTAAAATGTAAAATGCGAACGTTCGTATTTATATCATAATTATTATGCTGATTTTTCTTCAAGTGATGCATCAATACAATGCGATGTAGGCATAATAACTATTATATCGCGTGAGTTGTGATCATGATCAAGTAATAACTGAACAGGTGTGACAGAGATCAGATAAATGATTAGTTTACAATATTGAACAATGGGTGCTAGGATGCATTTCTGGTTCGTGATCTGTGACATACTGGAGTCATTGTGACGCTGCCAACACATCTATTTATCTATGTAACATATACTCCACCATACAAAGTATAACAACAGTAACTGCTCACTTAAACAGTAAACAGTTACAGATGTTAGACTCCGCCGGGCATTACATGCCATGCATCTGAACGAAGACTTATTTGAATAAGGAGTTCAAATTTTGCGTTAACCCTTGTCCTGCTGGACAATGGCATTTTTCATTCATTTGAAGCTGGATTTGCTAACGCAATTTCCAACCACAAATGGCAAAGCATTCAATTAATTTTTCTATCTATTTTTAAATATATATCTTCTACATTGAATTATTTAAGTAACTGAACACCTACCACAAATTGTATTATCTATTTTCAGTGACATATCATTTGGTTTAAAACATGCTGGAAACCATATATATATATACGGACGTAGCAGGACAAGGGTTTAAGCAAATCCCAATTCGCACCTCAAACAGACTAAAAATCACTTGATTTCATTAAATATTTAAGTGTGTTTTTGCGTGATTATAGAAAATAGTCGATTCAATGCATCTATGTGACATGGATTCGACTGGCTTAATGTCAGATCAAATTTTCGTATTTATTGTGTTAATTAGGGGTCTTCATGTCTGCTGTATCAAATTATGTCTTTGTAAATTTGAACTGCACTATTGCCGATTGTAATATAATTTTCTTTCATCCAAGAACAAGCATGAGTTTTACAGTACCCATTTCCTCATGGTTAAATATGATTTATCATTTATCTTAGTTCTTGTAATATCAGGTCAGTTCTGGCCATACCGTACTCAAAGCTGATATCAGAATAGCTATTTAACTTAATTAAAATTTTCTTATATTCGTTTATTACTCATATTCGTTTAATTTGAGATATATCCTTTGCAAATTCTGATGTTTAAACACACATTCTGCTCCCAATATCAGTGACAAATAAAACAAATTAAAAACGACAATAGTCGTGAAAACAGGACCAAGTCATTCAATTGTAATTTTCACTCACTTGAAGTTGTGTCTCGCTGACGCGATCCACAACTTCAAGTGAGTGAAATTATTCAGATTTGACAAAATTGAGGGCAATTATTTTCAATTATTGCTGATTGATGTCACATTTTATCTTTAACATGTTTAAAAGGTGATATGTGATGTGCTAGTAAAAAAATGAAAAGCGAATATAATCGGTGTTAAAGTCAGTGGAGATCACATACGATAAGAACTATTTGCTATTCGCTATTAATCACTAGCAGATATAGGTTACCATATTAATATGCTATCATATATACTTGTTGTAAAGAATACTCCCTACAAAGACATTCATCATGAAATACTGTCCTGCAAGATAATTTTATTTATTTATAACCGATAAGCTGCTATATGCTATTTCTAATACTCTTTATCAACACGTCTACATAGTACTATGTGATACTCTTCTGTAAGATATTTATTTTATCTATTTATTTATATATTTATTAATATTGCTTTATATTTTTAACTTATACATTCTTAAAGAATTTGTTATTATTTTATTAATACTCAATATTCTCATCTCACCTTTCACACTTATCAGGGTATGTAATGATGACAAAGACAGTGTTATCATTGTCATAACATATGTGCTACAATTGTAAGAACGTTGCTGTAATGATCAGCGCTGGTGGCCTGTTTTTGATAGATCAATAATTCACTCTCTCTCTGTTACAGATAATTATGACAGTAGACATACTGTCCATCTTGTTATTAATATATTGTTTAATAAATGTACTCAAACCAGTGTTTGATTTTTCATTCAGATAATGTTGTCTAATGCCATGTCAAATGGTCTAATTTTTTAAATAGGCTATATAATTTTGCGAAATTTTCTGGGCTGTTAGGATTTGAATAGAAAATGGCCTTTATAATTGACGGAGAAATCGCCAAAAAACATGCGATCTTTGTTGATCATTTTTAATTTGACTGAGAGTATAATAAACATCGTGTAGAGTGTATTCAGCCCCCCTCATTAATTCTACAGGGTCACTAATTCCCTAACCAGTTGTCCCAGATATTAGCCATGTGATTGGTCTAGTGACATATATCTAATAAATAGTTAGATATCTCGACCAATCACATATGTTACAGTTGCTATAAAAATACCTGCCCTGGGGATGTATGCTGCATCCACTATATGCTGTCACTATGATGGCTAAGTTCAAAACTAGTCAGAACTTTCCCCCTTTAAGCCCCCACGATGCATTAAAGCATCATCTTAGATCCCTGAGAACAGACTTCATTTTGCTAAAACTAAGGGGTCTAAGAAGGAAAATATTGATGAAACGTTTACTAATATATGGCAATTTTCTTACATTTTTCACCCACTTCAAGTCATCTTTATTCACTACAAGTCGAGAATGGCGCCAGCAATTCGCGGCTTGTAGTGGATGAAGATGACTTGGTAAATTCAGGCTTGAAAGGGTTAAAGACAAGGGGACGTGGCGCTTTAGTAAAGCGCCTGATTGCCTCGCCAGTCATTCATGCGTCCTAGGTTCAGGGGACGTGGCGCTTTAGTAAAGCGCCTGATTGCCTCGCCTGTCATTCATGCGTCCTAGGTTCAGGGGACGTGGCGCTTTAGTAAAGCGCCTGATTGCTTCGCCAGTCATTCATGCGTCCTAGGTTCAGGGGACGTGGCGCTTTAGTAAAGCGCCTGATTGCCTCGCCAGTCATTCATGCGTCCTAGGTTCAGGGGACGGGGCGCTTTAGTAAAGCGCCTGATTGCCTCGCCTGTCATTCATGCGTCCTAGGTTCAGGGGACGGGGCGCATTAGTAAAGCACCTGATTGCCTCGCCTGTCATTCATGCGTCCTAGGTTCAGGGGACGGGGCGCATTAGTAAAGCACCTGATTGCCTCGCCTGTCATTCATGCGTCCTAGGTTCAGGGGACGGGGCGCTTTAGTAAAGCACCTGATTGCCTCGCCTGTCATTCATGCGTCCTAGGTTCAGGGGACGGGGCTCTTTAGTAAAGCACCTGATTGCCTCGCCTGTCATTCATGCGTCCTAGGTTCAGGGGACGTGGCGCTTTAGTAAAGCACCTGATTGCCTCGCCTGTCATTCATGCGTCCTAGGTTCAGGGGACGGGGCGCTTTAGTAAAGCACCTGATTGCCTCGCCTGTCATTCATGCGTCCTAGGTTCAGGGGACGGGGCGCATTAGTAAAGCACCTGATTGCCTCGCCTGTCATTCATGCGTCCTAGGTTCAGGGGACGGGGCGCTTTAGTAAAGCACCTGATTGCCTCGCCTGTCATTCATGCGTCCTAGGTTCAGGGGACGGGGCGCTTTAGTAAAGCACCTGATTGCCTCGCCTGTCATTCATGCGTCCTAGGTTCAGGGGACGGGGCTCTTTAGTAAAGCACCTGATTGCCTCGCCTGTCATTCATGCGTCCTAGGTTCAGGGGACGTGGCGCTTTAGTAAAGCACCTGATTGCCTCGCCTGTCATTCATGCGTCCTAGGTTCAGGGGACGGGGCGCTTTAGTAAAGCACCTGATTGCCTCGCCTGTCATTCATGCGTCCTAGGTTCAGGGGACGGGGCGCATTAGTAAAGCACCTGATTGCCTCGCCTGTCATTCATGCGTCCTAGGTTCAGGGGACGGGGCGCTTTAGTAAAGCACCTGATTGCCTCGCCAGTCATTCATGCGTCCTAGGTTCAGGGGACGTGGCGCTTTAGTAAAGCACCTGATTGCCTCGCCAGTCATTCATGCGTCCTAGGTTCAGGGGACGTGGCGCTGTAATAAAACACCCGATTGCCTCGCCAGTCATTCATACGTCCTAGGTTCAAACCCTACTGATCGTGTGTGGATGGAGTATTCAGAGAAAAAGCTTTGTTTCTCCCTTTTAAATGCTACCAGGTGGCCTCGTTCAGTATGTTTGAAACCAGTCTATCGACGGTAATTTCGCGCTGGGCCACTGCGCCCGTTCTCTTACATAATGCACACTGTCACAGACCTGATTATCTTAACGACGACCATAAATTAACTGATTTATAATTAGTGATTTTTGATTGGCCAGCAGCAAAAGTTTAGAAGCTTCTTTCCTCTTTAACGAATTGTGATGTAAGTTTCTTTGACCCACTTGCTTACACCATGTACCCGACACACAAGCTTATATCAGACACACATGCTAAGCCTAGACACACAAGCTAAGATCAGACACACATGCTAAGACCAGACACACATGTTAAGACCAGACACACATGTTAAGACCAGACACACATGCTAAGACCAGACACACGTGCTAAGACCAGACACACAAGCTAAGACCAGACACACATGCTAAGACCAGACACACATGCTAAGATCAGACACAAAAACTAAGACCATACACACATGCTAAGACCATACACACCAGCTAAGACCAGACACTCGTGCTTTTCACCCACTGCATCCCTAGGAAAATATCATACAATGTATACTTAAAAATAGAAATTTTAGGTTTTAAAATGGAAAAAAACCCATAAAGCGGACAATTTCAAGGTGTGCTCGGAATGTCCTTTTTTATTACCTGTAAAAAGTTTCCCATGAGCGGAACATCCTTTTTTTAACAAAATTCAAAATGGCTTCACATGCTAAGACCACACACACAATATGCTTTTCACCCACTGTATCCATAAGAAAGATCACACAATGAATGCTTAAAAACAATGTATGCTTTATGTACTCATCAGAAGCGGACACCGTAGAAAAACATTCCCTTCGATTTTCGTCGAAATATATTTTTTGTTGTTTAATTTTTTGACTCGAGATAGAAAAGCAAATTGTTTTCAGCAATATGTTTTTAATTTGGCATATATATCACACAACCGAAAAACAGTTGAATAGAGTAGTTTTTTCCGTCTAATGTTGCTGTAGCCTATGTAATTAAATCATCGTGCTACATGTCATTT